>OY804576.1:98565896-98751238 GCA_963680875.1 Bathymodiolus brooksi
CATAGTGATGTGGACGAGTGGTCTAGGGAGCTTGGTATACGACTATTGAAGCTATGCATAGTGATGTGGACGAGTGGTCTCGGGAGCTTGGCATACGGCTATTGAAGTTATGCATAGTTATGTGGACGAGTGGTCTAGGGAGCTTGGCATACGGCTAAGTATTAGATGCTTTATCTACATTTGTTCTCGTATTTTATATAGTTTTGGGCGTATAACTTGTGGTGGAGTGTTTAATGTTCACAGTGCTTAAGCTTTAACCTTGTATATGTTACTTTCTAAAAGCATATACAACTAGACATCCTTTTAGACAGAAGTAAAGAGTACCTCTCAACTGCATTGTTAAGAGTCGTTCCTATTTATGATGTGTTTTATTCTTGTTTCTTGAAGAGATGTTAATGTGAAATTTGGAACAGCAATGAAAACGGTGTTCCTTTACATTAATTTGTGTCTAATTGTAATGTTGGATAGTCTCGAATATTCATTTACATTCATATCCCTTCTTACTCAAATATAACAAATGTTGATAAATGTGATCGATGTGATTGACATTTAGAAGCATAATTATAATTACTCATACATGTACATATATAATTATGATTACTCATACATATACATACATAATTATAATTACTCATACATATACATACATAATTATAATTACTCATACATGTACATACATAATTATAATTACTCATACATGTACATACATAATTATAATTACTCATACATGTACATACATAATTATAATTACTCATGCATGTACATACATAATTATAATTACTCATACATGTACATACATAATTATAATTACTCATGCATGTACATACATAATTATAATTACTCATACATGTACATACATAATTATAATTACTCATACATGTACATACATAATTATAATTACTCATACATGTACATACATAATTATAATTACTCATTCATGTACATACATAATAATAATTACTCATACATGTACATACATAATTATAATTACTCATACATGTACATACATAATTATAATTACTCATACATGTACATACATAATTATAACTACTCATACATGTACATACATAATACAATATCTTGATGCAACACAATTGTTGAATGCAGAAGATAAGCACATTATTTTAAGATATTTGAATAATAATCATTCCTATCTACAACATTCAAGAAGTAATTTCTTTTCAGTCTAACATATATTGCAAGGATGTCTAATAGAGAACTGTATTAAGGAAAATCACATTAATATTTAAATCCTCAGTTATATAGCTATCATGTCAGACAATCTAATAGGTTATCAACAACGTATGGATGCAGCGTATATACTTGTAGAATTAAAATATTCATACAAACATATCACTTCAACGTGTGTTCTTGAAATTATATTTATCAAATATATATATGGGTTATTAAAGCAAACAGTTTGTTAAAAATAATTCTATATTTTCGTAGTTAGATTTATTACTTTCGATTAAGCAAAGCCACTTAAGTAAGATTCCAATTATTAAACCCAAATTACCTGTAATATGCTTATTTCTCTTAATGCAATTCAATAAAGACCTTACCTGTAGCAGTCCGCCTTTATCAATGTTAATTAAGATACGCCTGGAACACATGGTGACGACACCTACTTATATCCCTTTTCTGATGTTTGAAATGGCTCCTCCTTTCTAACTGGCCATTAGTTAAAAGAGAGTTGATATCTGACAAATTGAATGATTCTTTATTTCTGGATCATTAAATGACATCAACGCGATAGACCTATTGATATACCTTACAGAGAATTAGATGGCATTAATGTATATTTATCTAAAGATAATCGTGTTTACCTATAGAGAATAACCATGATGTATTTTACAACAGAGCTTGACGAATGTATATCTGATAGCTTACAAGATCTTTCAATGTAATTCTTAACGGAACGTTTATTTAGAGTTTTTGATTGTTCAATGTCTTAAGCATCTATAAAACAAAGAGTACTTGTTAATATCAAAGTATCCTAAGAAACCGTGTACTTTGTCTTAAAGAAAATATAATCTTCCATCAAAGGAAAAAAAAACCTTGCTGATAATTAAAGCTATTCCTCAATGATATAGTGGCTCTAATCAATATTTACTGAACCTATACGTACATTTGAGTTGTATGTGTGTTTTCTTTCCATTCAAGATGATATAAGCTTCGTGTGTTACTTTGTTGGCATCCCAATAGAAAAGAAACTTTACTGTTTTGATGTCTGCATGTGAATGCTGTGCAACGTACTTTGTAAACAATAACTGTTAAAACCAAACCAAACAAACAAACAAAACAAATCAAACATCAACATACCAAACAGTGCGAGTACTACTACATCGTATATCGCTTGTCTTACCAGTACTACTACATCGTATATTGCTTGTCTTACCAGTACTACTACATCGTATATTGCTTGTCTTACCAGTACTACTACATCGTATATTGCTTGTCTTACCAGTACTACTACATCGTATATTGCTTGTCTTACCAGTACTACTACATCGTATATTGCTTGTCTTACCAGTACTACTACATCGTATATTGCTTGTCTTACCAGTACTACTACATCGTATATTGCTTGTCTTACCAGTACTACTACATCGTATATTGCTTGTCTTACCAGTACTACTACATCGTATATTGCTTGTCTTACCAGTACTACTACATCGTATATTGCTTGTCTTACCAGTACTACTACATCGTATATTGCTTGTCTTACCAGTACTACTACATCGTATATTGCTTGTCTTACCAGTACTACTACATCGTATATTGCTTGTCTTACCAGTACTACTACATCGTATATTGCTTGTCTTACCAGTACTACTACATCGTATATTGCTTGTCTTACCAGTACTACTACATCGTATATTGCTTGTCTTACCAGTACTACTACATCGTATATTGCTTGTCTTACCAGTACTATTACATCGTATATTGCTTGTCTTACCAGTACTACTACATCGTATATTGCTTGTCTTACCAGTACTACTACATCGTATATTGCTTGTCTTACCAGTACTACTACATCGTATATTGCTTGTCTTACCAGTACTACTACATCGTATATTGCTTGTCTTACCAGTACTACTACATCGTATATTGCTTGTCTTACCAGTACTACTACATCGTATATTGCTTGTCTTACCAGTACTACTACATCGTATATTGCTTGTCTTACCAGTACTACTACATCGTATATTGCTTGTCTTACCAGTACTACTACATCGTATATTGCTTGTCTTACCAGTACTACTACATCGTATATTGCTTGTCTTACCAGTACTACTACGTCGTATATTGCTTGTCTTACCAGTACTACTACATCGTATATTGCTTGTCTTACCAGTACTACTACATCGTATATTGCTTGTCTTACCAGTACTACTACATCGTATATTGCTTGTCTTACCAGTACTACTACATCGTATATTGCTTGTCTTACCAGTGCTACTACATCGTATATTGCTTGTCTTACCAGTGAAATATACATTACAATCATAATTAGTCGATTTGTAAATGAAATTGGAACGAAGTTAAGACAAAATACTGAAAACAATATCATATGAACGGTTAATAGTACCAATTTTACTTTCAATTTGTAGAAATTGACAAGAGTAAGAGGTAACCGGAATGCAATATTACCATATTTCATAATGTTAATGTGAATAAAATAAAATAGTTCATTAAGACATCTCTTGTCGATAGACGTGATAAGAACAATGTACACGAAAATACAGTGTTTCAAATTAGAAATGTCAAATCTGTATTATCCCTGTAATACTGATAGTAACTGAGAAACAATTCAATGCTATTACATATAGTTACCCCGAAACAACCAAATACTTTCTTTCCAATGAGGTCTGTTATGCCATTTTGGGACAATCTTTTGATACTATGCACGTTGAGAATTCTCCAAATCAAAAGATACAATATAACACAAAGAGGTTTTTTTTAATAGGGTTCGCGTTTCCAAATCTTTGATTTTCTGCATAGTGCTTGGTGGATCATTGTTTGTTGTCCCTTTATTTTCCTTTTCTTTTTTGCTATTGGATTATCTGTTGTTTTTAGATCCATGGCTTTTGATCCATTTGGAATCCTCAAATATTTTTATTAGACTAGTTTAGGGTCTTCCAAGTGTGAGTTAAATGTCGACCCTCACATATAACTGTGTTAGCAGTGTTATTGTAAAGAAGTTAAGTCATATTCGTTAACTTATTACTATTTTTTCCTTTGTGACGACGTAGTTGTCATAATATGTATAATACTAGTTCTACAAAAGAGAACCAATGGATATTTAATATTTTTATGTAGAATACAAGGATATCGGAAGACATAATAAGGAAATGTTTATCTCCTTTGAAATAAAATCTATTTCATATAAAACAAAGCATGAAACAAAGCATGAAAGTAATTGGCCATACTAATTTATTACAAAACCATATATCTGTTTTCTTTATTTCAGTCCTGTGAGCATTTACACAGTGAAGTCTTGGTTATAAATATTTCGAGAGGCTTCAAAAATACTTTAAGCAAGCTTACTCGACAAGTGGCGTGAATCATATATGGCTTTCAAAATATTTTCTTCGTTATTTCAAATACAAGTGTTGATTATCTGTAGTATAATCATATTATCACAATCTTTCTTTTTATAGCGCTATGTAATACTTCCTTGTGTTCTATATTGGAAAAAAAGAGTAGAACAACAGATTTTAGAAAAGATATACTTGCTTAGTTATATTCCTTTTATTTTCATTTATATGTAAAGAGAAAACCTTATTGTTCTCAAAAACACAAATTTTTACCAAATGTACACTAGAAATAGCATTGTCAAAATGTTGCACTTTTTGAAAGATAGTATATGGCAGCATGCTTGGCATTCCAATGTAAATAAACAATACCACTATTTGTCCGCTAACTTATCAATGGATTTTTCAAAAGAATACTCAACCCCAAATAATAATTTTATTTTGCTTTCTACGATCTATGATTACTCTAGGATCATTTATGTAACTTTAACTTACAAACAACTGTCTAGTTTTTGAACAGAAGAACTTTCCAGTTAGCAAATACAATTTTACTGTAAGATCTGTCGGTCATGTTGAATTTAGATTACGTGGGTTATAACAGAAAGTTAAATAGTTATTGTCAACAATATCAATATTTGCTACGACACAATAATGGAAAGTCACAAACTACAAACAAAAATTCTAAATCTGCTAGCAGTGTTTCACAGCAATGTTTGATCAATCTTCTAGCAATGCCTTACAGCAATGTTTGATCAATCTTCTAGCAGTACTTCACAACAATGTTTGATCAATCTTCTAGCAGTGCTTCACATCAATGTTTGATCAATCTTCTAGCAGTGTTTCACAGCAATGTTTGATCAATCTTCTGGCAGTGCTTCACAGCAATGTTTGATCAATCTTCTAGCAGTGTTTCACATCAATGTTTGATCAATCTTCTAGCAGTGCTTCACAGCAATGTTTGATCAATCTTCCAGCAGTGTTTCACATCAATGTTTGATCAATCTTCTAGCAGTGTTTCACAGCAATGTTTGATCAATCTTCTAGCAGTGTTCACAACAATATTTGATCAATCTTCTAGAAGAGTTTCACAGCAATGTTTGATCAATCTTCTAGCAGTGCTTCACAGCAATGTTTGATCAATCTTCTAGCAGTGTTTCACAGCAATGTTTGATCATTCGTCCAGCAGTGCTTCACAGTAATGTTTGATCAATCTTCTAGCAGTGTTTCACAGCAATGTTTGATCAATCTTCTAGCAGTGTTTCACAGCAATGTTTGATCAATCTTCTAGCTGTGTTTGACAGCAATGTTTGATCAATCTCCTAGCAGTGTTTCACAGCAATGTTTGATCAATCTTCTAGCAGTGCTTCACAGCAATGTTTGATCAGTCTTCTAGCAGTGTTTCACATCAATGTTTGATCAATCTTCTAGCAGTGTTTCACTGCAATGTTTGATCAATCTTCTATCAGTGCTTCACAGCAATGTTTGATCAATCTTCTAGCAGTGTTTCACATCAATGTTTCATCAATCTTCTAGCAGTTTTTCACTGCAATGTTTGATCAATCTTCTAGCAGTGCTTCACAGCAATGTTTGATCAATCTTCTAGCAGTGTTTCACAGCAATGTTTGATCAACCTTCTAGTACTGTTTCACATCAATGTTTGATCAACCTTCTAGTAGTGTTTCACATCAATGGTTGATCAATCTTCCAGTAGTGCTTCACAGCAATGATTGATCAATCTTCTAGCAGTGTTTCACAGCAATGTTTCATCAATCTTCTAGCTGTGTTTGACAGCAATGTTTTATCAATCTTCAAGCAGTGTTTCACATCAATGTTTGATCAATCTTCTAGCTGTGTTTGACAGCAATGTTTGATCAATCTCCTAGCAGTGTTTCACAGCAATGTTTGATCAATCTTCTAGCAGTGCTTCACAGCAATGTTTGATCAGTCTTCTAGCAGTGTTTCACATCAATGTTTGATCAATCTTCTAGCAGTGTTTCACTGCAATGTTTGATCAATCTTCTATCAGTGCTTCACAGCAATGTTTGATCAATCTTCTAGCAGTGTTTCACATCAATGTTTCATCAATCTTCTAGCAGTTTTTCACTGCAATGTTTGATCAATCTTCTAGCAGTGCTTCACAGCAATGTTTGATCAATCTTCTAGCAGTGTTTCACAGCAATGTTTGATCAACCTTCTAGTACTGTTTCACATCAATGTTTGATCAACCTTCTAGTAGTGTTTCACATCAATGGTTGATCAATCTTCCAGTAGTGCTTCACAGCAATGATTGATCAATCTTCTAGCAGTGTTTCACAGCAATGTTTGATCAATCTTCTAGCTGTGTTTGACAGCAATGTTTTATCAATCTTCTAGCAGTGTTTCACAGCAATGTTTGATCAATCTTCTAGCAGTGTTTCACAGCAATGTTTGATCAATCTTCTAGCTGTGTTTGACGGCAATGTTTGATCAATCTTCTAGCAGTGTTTCACAGCAATGTTTGATAAATCTTCTAGCGGTGCTTCACAGAAATGTTTGATCAATCTTCTAGCAGTGTTTCACAGCAATGTTTGGTCAATCTTCTAGCAGTGCTTCACATCAATGTTTGATCAATCCTCTAGCAGTGCTTCACAGCAATGTTTGATCAATCGTCCAGCAGTGTTTCACAGCAATGTTTCATCAATCTTCTAGCAGTGCTTCACATCAATGTTTGATCAATCTTCTAGCAGTGTTTCAGAGCAATGTTTGATCAATCTTCTGGCAGTGCTTCACAGCAATGTTTGATCAATCTTCTAGCTGTGTTTGACAGCAATGTTTGATCAACCTTCTAGTACTGTTTCACATCAATGTTTGATCAACCTTCTAGTAGTGTTTCACATCAATGGTTGATCAATCTTCCAGCAGTGCTTCACAGCAATGATTGATCAATCTTCTAGCAGTGTTTCACAGCAATGTTTGATCAATTTTCTAGCTGTGTTTGACAGCAATGTTTAATCAATCATCTAGCAGTGTTTCACAGCAATGTTTGATCAATCTTCTAGCTGTGTTTGACAGCAATGTTTTATCAATCTTCTAGCAGTGTTTCACAGCAATGTTTGATCAATCTTCTAGCAGTGTTTCACTGCAATGTTTGATCAATCTTCTAGCTGTGTTTGACAGCAATGTTTGGTCAATCTTCTAGCAGTGTTTCACAGCAATGTTTGATAAATCTTCTAGCGGTGCTTCACAGAAATGTTTGATCAATCTTCTAGCAGTGTTTCACAGCAATGTTTGGTCAAATCTTCTAGCAGTGCTTCACATCAATGTTTGATCAATCCTCTAGCAGTGCTTCACAGCAATGTTTGATCAATCGTCCAGCAGTGTTTCACAGCAATGTTTAATCAATCTTCTAGCAGTGCTTCACATCAATGTTTGATCAATCTTCTAGCAGTGTTTCAGAGCAATGTTTGATCAATCTTCTGGCAGTGCTTCACAGCAATGTTTGATCAATCTTCTAGCAGTGTTTCACATCAATGTTTGATCAATCTTCTAGCAGTGCTTCACAGCAATGTTTGATCAATCTTCCAGCAGTGTTTCACATCAATGTTTGATCAATCTTCTAGCAGTGTTTCACAGCAATGTTTGATCAATCTTCTAGCAGTGCTTCACAGCAATGTTTGATCAATCTTCTAGAAGTGTTTCACAGCAATGTTTGATCAATCTTCTAGCAGTGCTTCACAGCAATGTTTGATCAATCTTCTAGCAGTGTTTCACAGCAATGTTTGATCAATCGTCCAGCAGTGTTTCACAGCAATGTTTGATCAATCTTCTAGCAGTGCTTCACATCAATGTTTGATCAATCTTCTAGCAGTGTTTCAGAGCAATGTTTGATCAATCTTCTGGCAGTGCTTCACAGCAATGTTTGATCAATCTTCTAGCTGTGTTTGACAGCAATATTTGATCAACCTTCTAGTACTGTTTCATATCAATGTTTGATCAACCTTCTAGTAGTGTTTCACATCAATGGTTGATCAATCTTCCAGCAGTGCTTCACAGCAATGATTGATCAATCTTCTAGCAGTGTTTCACAGCAATGTTTGATCAATTTTCTAGCTGTGTTTGACAGCAATGTTTAATCAATCATCTAGCAGTGTTTAACAGCAATGTTTGATCAATCTTCTAGCAGTGTTTGACAGCAATGTTTTATCAATCTTCTAGCAGTGTTTCACAGCAATGTTTAATCAATCTTCTAGCAGTGTTTGACAGCAATGTTTGGTCAATCTTCTAGCAGTGTTTCACAGCAATGTTTGATAAATCTTCTAGCGGTGCTTCACAGAAATGTTTGATCAATCTTCTAGAAGTGTTTCACAGCAATGTTTGGTCAAATCTTCTAGCAGTGCTTCACATCAATGTCTGATCAATCCTCTAGCAGTGCTTCACAGCAATGTTTGATCAATCGTCCAGCAGTGTTTCACAGCAATGTTTGATCAATCTTCTGGCAGTGCTTCACAGCAATGTTTGATCAATCTTCTAGCAGTGTTTCACATCAATGTTGGATCAATCTTCTAGCAGTGCTTCACAGCAATGTTTGATCAATCTTCCCGCAGTGTTTCACATCAATGTTTGATCAATCTTCTAGCAGTGTTTCACAGCAATGTTTGATCAATCTTCTAGCAGTGCTTCACAGCAATGTTTGATCAATCTTCTAGCAGTGCTTCACAGCAATGTTTGATCAATCTTCTAGCAGTGTTTCACAGCAATGTTTGATCAATCTTCTAGCAGTGTTTCACAGCAATGTTTGATCAATCTTCTTGCTGTGTTTGACAGCAATGTTTGATCAATCTTCTAGCAGTGTTTCACAGCAATGTTTGATAAATCTTCTAGCGGTGCTTCACAGAAATGTTTGATCAATCTTCTAGCAGTGTTTCACAGCAATGTTTGGTCAATCTTCTAGCAGTGCTTCACATCAATGTTTGATCAATCCTCTAGCAGTGCTTCACAGAAATGTTTGATCAATCTTCTAGCAGTGTTTCACAGAAATGTTTGGTCAATCCTCTAGCAGTGCTTCACAGCAATGTTTGATCAATCTTCCAGCAGTGTTTCACATCAATGTTTGATCAATCTTCTAGCAGTGTTTCACAGCAATGTTTGATCAACCTTCTGGCAGTGCTTCACAGCAATGCTTAATCAATTTTCCAGCAGTGTTTCACAGAAATGTTTGATCAATCTTCTAGCAGTGTTTCACAGCAATGTTTGGTCAATCCTCTAGCAGTGCTTCAGAGCAATGTTTGATCAATCTTCCAGCAGTGTTTCACATCAATGTTTGATCAATCTTCTAGCAGTGTTTCACAGCAATGTTTGATCAACCTTCTGGTAGTGCTTCACAGCAATGCTTAATCAATTTTCCAGCAGTGTTTCACTGCAATGTTTGATCAATCTTCTAGCAGTGCTTCACAGCAATGTTTGATCAGTCTTCTAACGGTGTTTCACATCAATGTTTGATCAATCTTCTAGCAGTGTTTCACTGCAATGTTTGATCAATCTTCTAGCAGTGCTTCACAGCAATGTTTGATCAATCTTCTAGTAGTGTTTCACAGCAATGTTTGATCAACCTTCTAGTAGTGTTTCACAGCAATATTTGATCAACCTTCTAGCAGTGCTTCACATCAATGTTTGATCAATCTTCTAGCAGTGTTTCAGAGCAATGTTTGATCAATCTTCTGGCAGTGCTTCACAGCAATGTTTGATCAATCTTCTAGCAGTGTTTCACATCAATGTTTGATCAATCTTCTAGCAGTGCTTCACAGCAATGTTTGATCAATCTTCCAGCAGTGTTTCACATCAATGTTTGATCAATCTTCTAGCAGTGTTTCATAGCAATGTTTGATCAATCTTCTAGCAGTGCTTCACAGCAATGTTTGATCAATCTTCTAGAAGTGTTTCACAGCAATGTTTGATCAATCTTCTAGCAGTGCTTCACAGCAATGTTTGATCAATCTTCTAGCAGTGTTTCACAGCAATGGTTGATCAATCTTCCAGCAGTGCTTCACAGCAATGATTGATCAATCTTCTAGCAGTGTTTCACAGCAATGTTTGATCAATTTTCTAGCTGTGTTTGACAGCAATGTTTAATCAATCATCTAGCAGTGTTTCACAGCAATGTTTGATCAATCTTCTAGCTGTGTTTGACAGCAATGTTTTATCAATCTTCTAGCAGTGTTTCACATCAATGGTTGATCAATCTTCCAGCAGTGCTTCACAGCAATGATTGATCAATCTTCTAGCAGTGTTTCACAGCAATGTTTGATCAATTTTCTAGCTGTGTTTGACAGCAATGTTTAATCAATCATCTAGCAGTGTTTAACAGCAATGTTTGATCAATCTTCTAGCAGTGTTTGACAGCAATGTTTTATCAATCTTCTAGCAGTGTTTCACAGCAATGTTTGATCAATCTTCTAGCAGTGTTTCACTGCAATGTTTGATCAATCTTCTAGCAGTGTTTGACAGAAATGTTTGGTCAATCTTCTAGCAGTGTTTCACAGCAATGTTTGATAAATCTTCTAGCGGTGCTTCACAGAAATGTTTGATCAATCTTCTAGAAGTGTTTCACCGCAATGTTTGGTCAAATCTTCTAGCAGTGCTTCACATCAATGTCTGATCAATCCTCTAGCAGTGCTTCACAGCAATGTTTGATCAATCGTCCAGCAGTGTTTCACAGCAATGTTTGATCAATCTTCTGGCAGTGCTTCACAGCAATGTTTGATCAATCTTCTAGCAGTGTTTCACATCAATGTTGGATCAATCTTCTAGCAGTGCTTCACAGCAATGTTTGATCAATCTTCCCGCAGTGTTTCACATCAATGTTTGATCAATCTTCTAGCAGTGTTTCACAGCAATGTTTGATCAATCTTCTAGCAGTGCTTCACAGCAATGTTTGATCAATCTTCTAGAAGTGTTTCACAGCAATGTTTGATCAATCTTCTAGCAGTGCTTCACAGCAATATTTGATCAATCTTCTAGCAGTGTTTCACAGCAATGTTTGATCAATCTTCTTGCTGTGTTTGACAGCAATGTTTGATCAATCTTCTAGCAGTGTTTCACAGCAATGTTTGATAAATCTTCTAGCGGTGCTTCACAGAAATGTTTGATCAATCTTCTAGCAGTGTTTCACAGCAATGTTTGGTCAATCTTCTGGCAGTGCTTCACATCAATGTTTGATCAATCCTCTAGCAGTGCTTCACAGAAATGTTTGATCAATCTTCTAGCAGTGTTTCACAGAAATGTTTGGTCAATCCTCTAGCAGTGCTTCACAGCAATGTTTGATCAATCTTCTTGCAGTGTTTCACATCAATGTTTGATCAATCTTCTAGCAGTGTTTCACAGCAATGTTTGATCAACCTTCTGGCAGTGCTTCACAGCAATGCTTAATCAATTTTCCAGCAGTGTTTCACAGAAATGTTTGATCAATCTTCTAGCAGTGTTTCACAGCAATGTTTGATCAACCTTCTGGTAGTGCTTCACAGCAATGCTTAATCAATTTTCCAGCAGTGTTTCACTGCAATGTTTGATCAATCTTCTAGCAGTGCTTCACAGCAATGTTTGATCAGTCTTCTAGCGGTGTTTCACATCAATGTTTGATCAATCTTCTAGCAGTGTTTCACTGCAATGTTTGATCAATCTTCTAGCAGTGCTTCACAGCAATGTTTGATCAATCTTCTAGTAGTGTTTCACAGCAATGTTTGATCAACCTTCTAGTAGTGTTTCACAGCAATGTTTGATCAACCTTCTAGCAGTGCTTCACATCAATGTTTGATCAATCTTCTAGCAGTGTTTCAGAGCAATGTTTGATCAATCTTCTGGCAGTGCTTCACAGCAATGTTTGATCAATCTTCTAGCAGTGTTTCACATCAATGTTTGATCAATCTTCTAGCAGTGCTTCACAGCAATGTTTGATCAATCTTCCAGCAGTGTTTCACATCAATGTTTGATAAATCTTCTAGCAGTGTTTCACAGCAATGTTTGATCAATCTTCTAGCAGTGCTTCACAGCAATGTTTGATCAATCTTCTAGAAGTGTTTCACAGCAATGTTTGATCAATCTTCTAGCAGTGCTTCAATGCAATGTTTGATCAATCTTCTAGCAGTGTTTCACAGCAATGTTTGATCAATCGTCCAGCAGTGTTTCACAGCAATGTTTGATCAATCTTCTAGCAGTGCTTCACATCAATGTTTGATCAATCTTCTAGCAGTGTTTCAGAGCAATGTTTGATCAATCTTCTGGCAGTGCTTCACAGCAATGTTTGATCAATCTTCTAGCTGTGTTTGACAGCAATGTTTGATCAACCTTCTAGTACTGTTTCATATCAATGTTTGATCAACCTTCTAGTAGTGTTTCACATCAATGGTTGATCAATCTTCCAGCAGTGCTTCACAGCAATGATTGATCAATCTTCTAGCAGTGTTTCACAGCAATGTTTGATCAATTTTCTAGCTGTGTTTGACAGCAATGTTTAATCAATCATCTAGCAGTGTATAACAGCAATGTTTGATCAATCTTCTAGCAGTGTTTGACAGCAATGTTTTATCAATCTTCTAGCAGTGTTTCACAGCAATGTTTGATCAATCTTCTAGCAGTGTTTCACTGCAATGTTTGATCAATCTTCTAGCAGTGTTTGACAGCAATGTTTGGTCAATCTTCTAGCAGTGTTTCACAGCAATGTTTGATAAATCTTCTAGCGGTGCTTCACAGAAATGTTTGATCAATCTTCTAGAAGTGTTTCACAGCAATGTTTGGTCAAATCTTCTAGCAGTGCTTCACATCAATGTCTGATCAATCCTCTAGCAGTGCTTCACAGCAATGTTTGATCAATCGTCCAGCAGTGTTTCACAGCAATGTTTGATCAATCTTCTGGCAGTGCTTCACAGCAATGTTTGATCAATCTTCTAGCAGTGTTTCACATCAATGTTGGATCAATCTTCTAGCAGTGCTTCACAGCAATGTTTGATCAATCTTCCAGCAGTGTTTCACATCAATGTTTGATCAATCTTCTAGCAGTGTTTCACAGCAATGTTTGATCAATCTTCTAGCAGTGCTTCACAGCAATGTTTGATCAATCTTCTAGAAGTGTTTCACAGCAATGTTTGATCAATCTTCTAGCAGTTCTTCACAGCAATGTTTGATCAATCTTCTAGCAGTGTTTCACAGCAATGTTTGATCAATCTTCTTGCTGTGTTTGACAGCAATGTTTGATCAATCTTCTAGCAGTGTTTCACAGCAATGTTTGATAAATCTTCTAGCGGTGCTTCACAGAAATGTTTGATCAATCTTCTAGCAGTGTTTCACAGCAATGTTTGGTCAATCTTCTAGCAGTGCTTCACATCAATGTTTGATCAATCCTCTAGCAGTGCTTCACAGAAATGTTTGATCAATCTTCTAGCAGTGTTTCACAGAAATGTTTGGTCAATCCTCTAGCAGTGCTTCACAGCAATGTTTGATCAATCTTCCAGCAGTGTTTCACATCAATGTTTGATCAATCTTCTAGCAGTGTTTCACAGCAATGTTTGATCAACCTTCTGGCAGTGCTTCACAGCAATGCTTAATCAATTTTCCAGCAGTGTTTCACAGAAATGTTTGATCAATCTTCTAGCAGTGTTTCACAGCAATGTTTGGTCAATCCTCTAGCAGTGCTTCAGAGCAATGTTTGATCAATCTTCCAGCAGTGTTTCACATCAATGTTTGATCAATCTTCTAGCAGTGTTTCACAGCAATGTTTGATCAACCTTCTGGTAGTGCTTCACAGCAATGCTTAATCAATTTTCCAGCAGTGTTTCACAGCAATGTTTGATCAATCTTCTAGCAGTGCTTCACAGCAATGTTTGATCAGTCTTCTAGCGGTGTTTCACATCAATGTTTGATCAATCTTCTAGCAGTGTTTCACTGCAATGTTTGATCAATCTTCTAGCAGTGCTTCACAGCAATGTTTGATCAATCTTCTAGTAGTGTTTCACAGCAATGTTTGATCAACCTTCTAGTAGTGTTTCACAGCAATGTTTGATCAACCTTCTAGTAGTGTTTCACATCAATGGTTGATCAATCTTCTAGCAGTGCTTCACAGCAATGATTGATCAATCTTCTAGCTGTGTTTGACTGCAACGTTTAATCAATCATCTAGCAGTGTTTCACAGCAATGTTTGATCAATCTTCTAGCTGTGTTTGACAGCAATGTTTTATCAATCTTCTAGCAGTGTTTCACAGCAATGTTTGATCAATCTTCTAGCAGTGTTTCACAGCAATGTTTGATCAATCTTCTAGCTGTGTTTGACAGCAATGTTTGATCAATCTTCTAGCGGTGCTTCACAGAAATGTTTGATCAATCTTCTAGCAGTGTTTCACAGCAATGTTTGGTCAATCTTCTAGCAGTGCTTCACATCAATGTTTGATTAATCCTCTAGCAGTGCTTCACAGCAATGTTTGATCAATCGTCCAGCAGTGTTTCACAGCAATGTTTGATCAATCTTCTAGCAGTGCTTCACAGCAATGTTTGATCAATCTTCTAGCAGTGCTTCACATCAATGTTTGATCAATCTTCTAGCAGTGTTTCACAGCAATGTTTGATCAATCTTTTGGCAGTGTTTCACATCAATGTTTGATCAATCTTCTAGCAGTGCTTCACAGCAATGTTTGATCAATCTTCCAGCAGTGTTTCACATCAATGTTTGATCAATCTTCTAGCAGTGTTTCACAGCAATGTTTGATCAATCTTCTAGAAGTGTTTCACAGCAATGTTTGATCAATCTTCTAGCAGTGCTTCACAGCAATGTTTGATCAATCTTCTAGAAGTGTTTCACAGCAATGTTTGATCAATCTTCTAGCAGTGCTTCACAGCAATGTTTGATCAATCTTCTAGCAGTGTTTCACAGCAATGTTTGATCAATCGTCCAGAAGTGTTTCACAGCAATGTTTGATCAATCTTCTAGCAGTGCTTCACATCAATGTTTGATCAATCTTCTAGCAGTGTTTCAGAGCAATGTTTGATCAATCTTCTGGCAGTGCTTCACAGCAATGTTTGATCAATCTTCTAGCTGTGTTTGACAGCAATGTTTGATCAACCTTCTAGTACTGTTTCACATCAATGTTTGATCAACCTTCTAGTAGTGTTTCACATCAATGGTTGATCAATCTTCCAGCAGTGCTTCACAGCAATGATTGATCAATCTTCTAGCAGTGTTTCACAGCAATGTTTGATCAATTTTCTAGCTGTGTTTGACAGCAATGTTTAATCAATCATCTAGCAGTGTTTAACAGCAATGTTTGATCAATCTTCTAGCAGTGTTTGACAGCAATGTTTTATCAATCTTCTAGCAGTGTTTCACAGCAATGTTTGATCAATCTTCTAGCAGTGTTTCACTGCAATGTTTGATCAATCTTCTAGCAGTGTTTGACAGCAATGTTTGGTCAATCTTCTAGCAGTGTTTCACAGCAATGTTTGATAAATCTTCTAGCGGTGCTTCACAGAAATGTTTGATCAATCTTCTAGAAGTGTTTCACAGCAATGTTTGGTCAAATCTTCTAGCAGTGCTTCACATCAATGTTTGATCAATCCTCTAGCAGTGCTTCACAGCAATGTTTGATCAATCGTCCAGCAGTGTTTCACAGCAATGTTTGATCAATCTTCTGGCAGTGCTTCACAGCAATGTTTGATCAATCTTCTAGCAGTGTTTCACATCAATGTTGGATCAATCTTCTAGCAGTGCTTCACAGCAATGTTTGATCAATCTTCCAGCAGTGTTTCACATCAATGTTTGATCAATCTTCTAGCAGTGTTTCACAGCAATGTTTGATCAATCTTCTAGCAGTGCTTCACAGCAATGTTTGATCAATCTTCTAGAAGTGTTTCACAGCAATGTTTGATCAATCTTCTAGCAGTGCTTCACAGCAATGTTTGATCAATCTTCTAGCAGTGTTTCACAGCAATGTTTGATCAATCTTCTTGCTGTGTTTGACAGCAATGTTTGATCAATCTTCTAGCAGTGTTTCACAGCAATGTTTGATAAATCTTCTAGCGGTGCTTCACAGAAATGTTTGATCAATCTTCTAGCAGTGTTTCACAGCAATGTTTGGTCAATCTTCTAGCAGTGCTTCACATCAATGTTTGATCAATCCTCTAGCAGTGCTTCACAGAAATGTTTGATCAATCTTCTAGCAGTGTTTCACAGAAATGTTTGGTCAATCCTCTAGCAGTGCTTCACAGCAATGTTTGATCAATCTTCCAGCAGTGTTTCACATCAATGTTTGATCAATCTTCTAGCAGTGTTTCACAGCAATGTTTGATCAACCTTCTGGCAGTGCTTCACAGCAATGCTTAATCAATTTTCCAGCAGTGTTTCACAAAAATGTTTGATCAATCTTCTAGCAGTGTTTCACAGCAATGTTTGGTCAATCCTCTAGCAGTGCTTCAGAGCAATGTTTGATCAATCTTCCAGCAGTGTTTCACATCAATGTTTGATCAATCTTCTAGCAGTGTTTCACAGCAATGTTTGATCAACCTTCTGGTAGTGCTTCACAGCAATGCTTAATCAATTTTCCAGCAGTGTTTCACTGCAATGTTTGATCAATCTTCTAGCAGTGCTTCACAGCAATGTTTGATCAGTCTTCTAGCGGTGTTTCACATCAATGTTTGATCAATCTTCTAGCAGTGTTTCACAGCAATGTTTGATCAACCTTCTGGCAGTGCTTCACAGCAATGCTTAATCAATTTTCCAGCAGTGTTTCACAGAAATGTTTGATCAATCTTCTAGCAGTGTTTCACAGCAATGTTTGGTCAATCCTCTAGCAGTGCTTCAGAGCAATGTTTGATCAATCTTCCAGCAGTGTTTCACATCAATGTTTGATCAATCTTCTAGCAGTGTTTCACAGCAATGTTTGATCAACCTTCTGGTAGTGCTTCACAGCAATGCTTAATCAATTTTCCAGCAGTGTTTCACAGCAATGTTTGATCAATCTTCTAGCAGTGCTTCACAGCAATGTTTGATCAGTCTTCTAGCGGTGTTTCACATCAATGTTTGATCAATCTTCTAGCAGTGTTTCACTGCAATGTTTGATCAATCTTCTAGCAGTGCTTCACAGCAATGTTTGATCAATCTTCTAGTAGTGTTTCACAGCAATGTTTGATCAACCTTCTAGTAGTGTTTCACAGCAATGTTTGATCAACCTTCTAGTAGTGTTTCACATCAATGGTTGATCAATCTTCTAGCAGTGCTTCACAGCAATGATTGATCAATCTTCTAGCTGTGTTTGACTGCAACGTTTAATCAATCATCTAGCAGTGTTTCACAGCAATGTTTGATCAATCTTCTAGCTGTGTTTGACAGCAATGTTTTATCAATCTTCTAGCAGTGTTTCACAGCAATGTTTGATCAATCTTCTAGCAGTGTTTCACAGCAATGTTTGATCAATCTTCTAGCTGTGTTTGACAGCAATGTTTGATCAATCTTCTAGCGGTGCTTCACAGAAATGTTTGATCAATCTTCTAGCAGTGTTTCACAGCAATGTTTGGTCAATCTTCTAGCAGTGCTTCACATCAATGTTTGATTAATCCTCTAGCAGTGCTTCACAGCAATGTTTGATCAATCGTCCAGCAGTGTTTCACAGCAATGTTTGATCAATCTTCTAGCAGTGCTTCACAGCAATGTTTGATCTATCTTCTAGCAGTGCTTCACATCAATGTTTGATCAATCTTCTAGCAGTGTTTCACAGCAATGTTTGATCAATCTTTTGGCAGTGTTTCACATCAATGTTTGATCAATCTTCTAGCAGTGCTTCACAGCAATGTTTGATCAATCTTCCAGCAGTGTTTCACATCAATGTTTGATCAATCTTCTAGCAGTGTTTCACAGCAATGTTTGATCAATCTTCTAGAAGTGTTTCACAGCAATGTTTGATCAATCTTCTAGCAGTGCTTCACAGCAATGTTTGATCAATCTTCTAGAAGTGTTTCACAGCAATGTTTGATCAATCTTCTAGCAGTGCTTCACAGCAATGTTTGATCAATCTTCTAGCAGTGTTTCACAGCAATGTTTGATCAATCGTCCAGAAGTGTTTCACAGCAATGTTTGATCAATCTTCTAGCAGTGCTTCACATCAATGTTTGATCAATCTTCTAGCAGTGTTTCAGAGCAATGTTTGATCAATCTTCTGGCAGTGCTTCACAGCAATGTTTGATCAATCTTCTAGCTGTGTTTGACAGCAATGTTTGATCAACCTTCTAGTACTGTTTCACATCAATGTTTGATCAACCTTCTAGTAGTGTTTCACATCAATGGTTGATCAATCTTCCAGCAGTGCTTCACAGCAATGATTGATCAATCTTCTAGCAGTGTTTCACAGCAATGTTTGATCAATTTTCTAGCTGTGTTTGACAGCAATGTTTAATCAATCATCTAGCAGTGTTTAACAGCAATGTTTGATCAATCTTCTAGCAGTGTTTCACAGCAATGTTTGATCAATCTTCTAGCAGTGTTTCACTGCAATGTTTGATCAATCTTCTAGCAGTGTTTGACAGCAATGTTTGGTCAATCTTCTAGCAGTGTTTCACAGCAATGTTTGATAAATCTTCTAGCGGTGCTTCACAGAAATGTTTGATCAATCTTCTAGAAGTGTTTCACAGCAATGTTTGGTCAAATCTTCTAGCAGTGCTTCACATCAATGTTTGATCAATCCTCTAGCAGTGCTTCACAGCAATGTTTGATCAATCGTCCAGCAGTGTTTCACAGCAATGTTTGATCAATCTTCTGGCAGTGCTTCACAGCAATGTTTGATCAATCTTCTAGCAGTGTTTCACATCAATGTTGGATCAATCTTCTAGCAGTGCTTCACAGCAATGTTTGATCAATCTTCCAGCAGTGTTTCACATCAATGTTTGATCAATCTTCTAGCAGTGTTTCACAGCAATGTTTGATCAATCTTCTAGCAGTGCTTCACAGCAATGTTTGATCAATCTTCTAGAAGTGTTTCACAGCAATGTTTGATCAATCTTCTAGCAGTGCTTCACAGCAATGTTTGATCAATCTTCTAGCAGTGTTTCACAGCAATGTTTGATCAATCTTCTTGCTGTGTTTGACAGCAATGTTTGATCAATCTTCTAGCAGTGTTTCACAGCAATGTTTGATAAATCTTCTAGCGGTGCTTCACAGAAATGTTTGATCAATCTTCTAGCAGTGTTTCACAGCAATGTTTGGTCAATCTTCTAGCAGTGCTTCACATCAATGTTTGATCAATCCTCTAGCAGTGCTTCACAGAAATGTTTGATCAATCTTCTAGCAGTGTTTCACAGAAATGTTTGGTCAATCCTCTAGCAGTGCTTCACAGCAATGTTTGATCAATCTTCCAGCAGTGTTTCACATCAATGTTTGATCAATCTTCTAGCAGTGTTTCACAGCAATGTTTGATCAACCTTCTGGCAGTGCTTCACAGCAATGCTTAATCAATTTTCCAGCAGTGTTTCACAAAAATGTTTGATCAATCTTCTAGCAGTGTTTCACAGCAATGTTTGGTCAATCCTCTAGCAGTGCTTCAGAGCAATGTTTGATCAATCTTCCAGCAGTGTTTCACATCAATGTTTGATCAATCTTCTAGCAGTGTTTCACAGCAATGTTTGATCAACCTTCTGGTAGTGCTTCACAGCAATGCTTAATCAATTTTCCAGCAGTGTTTCACTGCAATGTTTGATCAATCTTCTAGCAGTGCTTCACAGCAATGTTTGATCAGTCTTCTAGCGGTGTTTCACATCAATGTTTGATCAATCTTCTAGCAGTGTTTCACTGCAATGTTTGATCAATCTTCTAGCAGTGCTTCACAGCAATGTTTGATCAATCTTCTAGTAGTGTTTCACAGCAATGTTTGATCAACCTTCTAGTAGTGTTTCACAGCAATGTTTGATCAACCTTCTAGCAGTGCTTCACATCAATGTTTGATCAATCTTCTAGCAGTGTTTCAGAGCAATGTTTGATCAATCTTCTGGCAGTGCTTCACAGCAATGTTTGATCAATCATCTAGCAGTGTTTCACATCAATGTTTGATCAATCTTCTAGCAGTGCTTCACAGCAATGTTTGATCAATCTTCCAGCAGTGTTTCACATCAATGTTTGATCAATCTTCTAGCAGTGTTTCACAGCAATGTTTGATCAATCTTCTAGCAGTGCTTCACAGCAATGTTTGATCAATCTTCTAGAAGTGTTTCACAGCAATGTTTGATCAATCTTCTAGCAGTGCTTCACAGCAATGTTTGATCAATCTTCTAGCAGTGTTTCACAGCAATGTTTGATCAATCGTCCAGCAGTGTTTCACAGCAATGTTTGATCAATCTTCTAGCAGTGCTTCACATCAATGTTTGATCAATCTTCTAGCAGTGTTTCAGAGCAATGTTTGATCAATCTTCTGGCAGTGCTTCACAGCAATGTTTGATCAATCTTCTAGCTGTGTTTGACAGCAATGTTTGATAAACCTTCTAGTACTGTTTCATATCAATGTTTGATCAACCTTCTAGTAGTGTTTCACATCAATGGTTGATCAATCTTCCGGCAGTGCTTCACAGCAATGATTGATCAATCTTCTAGCAGTGTTTCACAGCAATGTTTGATCAATTTTCTAGCTGTGTTTGACAGCAATGTTTAATCAATCATCTAGCAGTGTTTAACAGCAATGTTTGATCAATCTTCTAGCAGTGTTTGACAGCAATGTTTTATCAATCTTCTAGCAGTGTTTCACAGCAATGTTTGATCAATCTTCTAGCAGTGTTTCACTGCAATGTTTGATCAATCTTCTAGCAGTGTTTGACAGCAATGTTTGGTCAATCTTCTAGCAGTGTTTCACAGCAATGTTTGATAAATCTTCTAGCGGTGCTTCACAGAAATGTTTGATCAATCTTCTAGAAGTGTTTCACAGCAATGTTTGGTCAAATCTTCTAGCAGTGCTTCACATCAATGTCTGATCAATCCTCTAGCAGTGCTTCACAGCAATGTTTGATCAATCGTCCAGCAGTGTTTCACAGCAATGTTTGATCAATCTTCTGGCAGTGCTTCACAGCAATGTTTGATCAATCTTCTAGCAGTGTTTCACATCAATGTTGGATCAATCTTCTAGCAGTGCTTCACAGCAATGTTTGATCAATCTTCCAGCAGTGTTTCACATCAATGTTTGATCAATCTTCTAGCAGTGTTTCACAGCAATGTTTGATCAATCTTCTAGCAGTGCTTCACAGCAATGTTTGATCAATCTTCTAGAAGTGTTTCACAGCAATGTTTGATCAATCTTCTAGCAGTGCTTCACAGCAATGTTTGATCAATCTTCTAGCAGTGTTTCACAGCAATGTTTGATCAATCTTCTTGCTGTGTTTGACAGCAATGTTTGATCAATCTTCTAGCAGTGTTTCACAGCAATGTTTGATAAATCTTCTAGCGGTGCTTCACAGAAATGTTTGATCAATCTTCTAGCAGTGTTTCACAGCAATGTTTGGTCAATCTTCTAGCAGTGCTTCACATCAATGTTTGATCAATCCTCTAGCAGTGCTTCACAGAAATGTTTGATCAATCTTCTAGCAGTGTTTCACAGAAATGTTTGGTCAATCCTCTAGCAGTGCTTCACAGCAATGTTTGATCAATCTTCCAGCAGTGTTTCACATCAATGCTTGATCAATCTTCTAGCAGTGTTTCACAGCAATGTTTGATCAACCTTCTGGCAGTGCTTCACAGCAATGCTTAATCAATTTTCCAGCAGTGTTTCACAGAAATGTTTGATCAATCTTCTAGCAGTGTTTCACAGCAATGTTTGGTCAATCCTCTAGCAGTGCTTCAGAGCAATGTTTGATCAATCTTCCAGCAGTGTTTCACATCAATGTTTGATCAATCTTCTAGCAGTGTTTCACAGCAATGTTTGATCAACCTTCTGGTAGTGCTTCACAGCAATGCTTAATCAATTTTCCAGCAGTGTTTCACAGCAATGTTTGATCAATCTTCTAGCAGTGCTTCACAGCAATGTTTGATCAGTCTTCTAGTGGTGTTTCACATCAATGTTTGATCAATCTTCTAGCAGTGTTTCACTGCAATGTTTGATCAATCTTCTAGCAGTGCTTCACAGCAATGTTTGATCAATCTTCTAGTAGTGTTTCACAGCAATGTTTGATCAACCTTCTAGTAGTGTTTCACAGCAATGTTTGATCAACCTTCTAGTAGTGTTTCACATCAATGGTTGATCAATCTTCTAGCAGTGTTTCACTGCAATGTTTGATCAATCTTCTAGCAGTGCTTCACAGCAATGTTTGATCAGTCTTCTAGCGGTGTTTCACATCAATGTTTGATCAATCTTCTAGCAGTGTTTCACAGCAATGTTTGATCAATCTTCTAGCAGTGCTTCACAGCAATGTTTGATCAATCTTCTAGCAGTGTTTCACAGCAATGTTTGATCAACCTTCTAGTAGTGTTTCACAGCAATGTTTGATCAACCTTCTAGTAGTGTTTCACATCAATGGTTGATCAATCTTCTAGCAGTGTTTCACAGCAATGTTTGATCAATCTTCTAGTAGTGTTTCACAGCAATGTTTGATCAACCTTCTAGTAGTGTTTCACAGCAATGTTTGATCAACCTTCTAGCAGTGCTTCACATCAATGTTTGATCAATCTTCTAGCAGTGTTTCAGAGCAATGTTTGATCAATCTTCTGGCAGTGCTTCACAGCAATGTTTGATCAATCATCTAGCAGTGTTTCACATCAATGTTTGATCAATCTTCTAGCAGTGCTTCACAGCAATGTTTGATCAATCTTCCAGCAGTGTTTCACATCAATGTTTGATCAATCTTCTAGCAGTGTTTCACAGCAATGTTTGATCAATCTTCTAGCAGTGCTTCACAGCAATGTTTGATCAATCTTCTAGAAGTGTTTCACAGCAATGTTTGATCAATCTTCTAGCAGTGCTTCACAGCAATGTTTGATCAATCTTCTAGCAGTGTTTCACAGCAATGTTTGATCAATCGTCCAGCAGTGTTTCACAGCAATGTTTGATCAATCTTCTAGCAGTGCTTCACATCAATGTTTGATCAATCTTCTAGCAGTGTTTCAGAGCAATGTTTGATCAATCTTCTGGCAGTGCTTCACAGCAATGTTTGATCAATCTTCTAGCTGTGTTTGACAGCAATGTTTGATAAACCTTCTAGTACTGTTTCATATCAATGTTTGATCAACCTTCTAGTAGTGTTTCACATCAATGGTTGATCAATCTTCCGGCAGTGCTTCACAGCAATGATTGATCAATCTTCTAGCAGTGTTTCACAGCAATGTTTGATCAATTTTCTAGCTGTGTTTGACAGCAATGTTTAATCAATCATCTAGCAGTGTTTAACAGCAATGTTTGATCAATCTTCTAGCAGTGTTTGACAGCAATGTTTTATCAATCTTCTAGCAGTGTTTCACAGCAATGTTTGATCAATCTTCTAGCAGTGTTTCACTGCAATGTTTGATCAATCTTCTAGCAGTGTTTGACAGCAATGTTTGGTCAATCTTCTAGCAGTGTTTCACAGCAATGTTTGATAAATCTTCTAGCGGTGCTTCACAGAAATGTTTGATCAATCTTCTAGAAGTGTTTCACAGCAATGTTTGGTCAAATCTTCTAGCAGTGCTTCACATCAATGTCTGATCAATCCTCTAGCAGTGCTTCACAGCAATGTTTGATCAATCGTCCAGCAGTGTTTCACAGCAATGTTTGATCAATCTTCTGGCAGTGCTTCACAGCAATGTTTGATCAATCTTCTAGCAGTGTTTCACATCAATGTTGGATCAATCTTCTAGCAGTGCTTCACAGCAATGTTTGATCAATCTTCCAGCAGTGTTTCACATCAATGTTTGATCAATCTTCTAGCAGTGTTTCACAGCAATGTTTGATCAATCTTCTAGCAGTGCTTCACAGCAATGTTTGATCAATCTTCTAGAAGTGTTTCACAGCAATGTTTGATCAATCTTCTAGCAGTGCTTCACAGCAATGTTTGATCAATCTTCTAGCAGTGTTTCACAGCAATGTTTGATCAATCTTCTTGCTGTGTTTGACAGCAATGTTTGATCAATCTTCTAGCAGTGTTTCACAGCAATGTTTGATAAATCTTCTAGCGGTGCTTCACAGAAATGTTTGATCAATCTTCTAGCAGTGTTTCACAGCAATGTTTGGTCAATCTTCTAGCAGTGCTTCACATCAATGTTTGATCAATCCTCTAGCAGTGCTTCACAGAAATGTTTGATCAATCTTCTAGCAGTGTTTCACAGAAATGTTTGGTCAATCCTCTAGCAGTGCTTCACAGCAATGTTTGATCAATCTTCCAGCAGTGTTTCACATCAATGCTTGATCAATCTTCTAGCAGTGTTTCACAGCAATGTTTGATCAACCTTCTGGCAGTGCTTCACAGCAATGCTTAATCAATTTTCCAGCAGTGTTTCACAGAAATGTTTGATCAATCTTCTAGCAGTGTTTCACAGCAATGTTTGGTCAATCCTCTAGCAGTGCTTCAGAGCAATGTTTGATCAATCTTCCAGCAGTGTTTCACATCAATGTTTGATCAATCTTCTAGCAGTGTTTCACAGCAATGTTTGATCAACCTTCTGGTAGTGCTTCACAGCAATGCTTAATCAATTTTCCAGCAGTGTTTCACAGCAATGTTTGATCAATCTTCTAGCAGTGCTTCACAGCAATGTTTGATCAGTCTTCTAGTGGTGTTTCACATCAATGTTTGATCAATCTTCTAGCAGTGTTTCACTGCAATGTTTGATCAATCTTCTAGCAGTGCTTCACAGCAATGTTTGATCAATCTTCTAGTAGTGTTTCACAGCAATGTTTGATCAACCTTCTAGTAGTGTTTCACAGCAATGTTTGATCAACCTTCTAGTAGTGTTTCACATCAATGGTTGATCAATCTTCTAGCAGTGTTTCACTGCAATGTTTGATCAATCTTCTAGCAGTGCTTCACAGCAATGTTTGATCAGTCTTCTAGCGGTGTTTCACATCAATGTTTGATCAATCTTCTAGCAGTGTTTCACAGCAATGTTTGATCAATCTTCTAGCAGTGCTTCACAGCAATGTTTGATCAATCTTCTAGCAGTGTTTCACAGCAATGTTTGATCAACCTTCTAGTAGTGTTTCACAGCAATGTTTGATCAACCTTCTAGTAGTGTTTCACATCAATGGTTGATCAATCTTCTAGCAGTGTTTCACAGCAATGTTTGATCAATCTTCTAGCTGTGTTTGACAGCAATGTTTGATCAATCTTCTAGCGGTGCTTCACAGAAATGTTTGATCAATCTTCTAGCAGTGTTTCACAGCAATGTTTGGTCAATCTTCTAGCAGTGCTTCACATCAATGTTTGATTAATCCTCTAGCTGTGCTTCACAGCAATGTTTGATCAATCTTTTGGCAGTGTTTCACATCAATGTTTGATCAATCTTCTAGCAGTGCTTCACAGCAATGTTTGATCAATCTTCCAGCAGTGTTTCACATCAATGTTTGATCAATCTTCTAGCAGTGTTTCACAGCAATGTTTGATCAATATTCTAGCAGTGTTTCACAGCAATGTTTGATCAATCTTCTAGAAGTGTTTCACAGCAATGTTTGATCAATCTTCTAGCAGTGCTTCACAGCAATGTTTGATCAATCTTCTAGAAGTGTTTCACAGCAATGTTTGATCAATCTTCTAGCAGTGCTTCACAGCAATGTTTGATCAATCTTCTAGCAGTGTTTCACAGCAATATTTGATCAATCGTCCAGAAGTGTTTCACAGCAATGTTTGATCAATCTTCTAGCAGTGCTTCACATCAATGTTTGATCAATCTTCTAGCAGTGTTTCAGAGCAATGTTTGATCAATCTTCTGGTAGTGCTTCACAGCAATGTTTGATCAATCTTCTAGCTGTGTTTGACAGCAATGTTTGATCAACCTTCTAGTACTGTTTCATATCAATGTTTGATCAACCTTCTAGTAGTGTTTCACATCAATGGTTGATCAATCTTCCAGCAGTGCTTCACAGCAATGATTGATCAATCTTCTAGCAGTGTTTCACAGCAATGTTTGATCAATTTTCTAGCTGTGTTTGACAGCAATGTTTAATCAATCATCTAGCAGTGTTTAACAGCAATGTTTGATCAATCTTCTAGCAGTGTTTGACAGCAATGTTTTATCAATCTTCTAGCAGTGTTTCACAGCAATGTTTGATCAATCTTCTAGCAGTGTTTCACTGCAATGTTTGATCAATCTTCTAGCTGTGTTTGACAGCAATGTTTGGTCAATCTTCTAGCAGTGTTTCACAGCAATGTTTGATAAATCTTCTAGCGGTGCTTCACAGAAATGTTTGATCAATCTTCTAGAAGTGTTTCACAGCAATGTTTGGTCAAATCTTCTAGCAGTGCTTCACATCAATGTCTGATCAATCCTCTAGCAGTGCTTCACAGCAATGTTTGATCAATCGTCCAGCAGTGTTTCACAGCAATGTTTGATCAATCTTCTGGCAGTGCTTCACAGCAATGTTTGATCAATCTTCTAGCAGTGTTTCAAATCAATGTTTGATCAATCTTCTAGCAGTGCTTCACAGCAATGTTTGATCAATCTTCTAGCAGTGTTTCACATCAATGTTTGATCAATCTTCTAGCAGTGTTTCACAGCAATGTTTGATCAATCTTCTAGCAGTGCTTCACAGCAATGTTTGAACAATCTTCTAGAAGTGTTTCACAGCAATGTTTGATCAATCTTCTAGCAGTGCTTCACAGCAATGTTTGATCAATCTTCTAGCAGTGTTTCACAGCAATGTTTGATCAATCTTCTTGCTGTGTTTGACAGCAATGTTTGATCAATCTTCTAGCAGTGTTTCACAGCAATGTTTGATAAATCTTCTAGCGGTGCTTCACAGAAATGTTTGATCAATCTTCTAGCAGTGTTTCACAGCAATGTTTGGTCAATCTTCTAGCAGTGCTTCACATCAATGTTTGATCAATCCTCTAGCAGTGCTTCACAGAAATGTTTGATCAATCTTCTAGCAGTGTTTCACAGAAATGTTTGGTCAATCCTCTAGCAGTGCTTCACAGCAATGTTTGATCAATCTTCCAGCAGTGTTTCACATCAATGTTTGATCAATCTTCTAGCAGTGTTTCACAGCAATGTTTGATCAACCTTCTGGCAGTGCTTCACAGCAATGCTTAATCAATTTTCCAGCAGTGTTTCACAGAAATGTTTGATCAATCTTCTAGCAGTGTTTCACAGCAATGTTTGGTCAATTCTCTAGCAGTGCTTCAGAGCAATGTTTGATCAATCTTCCAGCAGTGTTTCACATCAATGTTTGATCAATCTTCTAGCAGTGTTTCACAGCAATGTTTGATCAACCTTCTGGTAGTGCTTAACAGCAATGCTTAATCAATTTTCCAGCAGTGTTTCACTGCAATGTTTGATCAATCTTCTAGCAGTGCTTCACAGCAATGTTTGATCAGTCTTCTAGCGGTGTTTCACATCAATGTTTGATCAATCTTCTAGCAGTGTTTCACTGCAATGTTTGATCAATCTTCTAGCAGTGCTTCACAGCAATGTTTGATCAATCTTCTAGTAGTGTTTCACAGCAATGTTTGATCAACCTTCTAGTAGTGTTTCACAGCAATGTTTGATCAACCTTCTAGTAGTGTTTCACATCAATGGTTGATCAATCTTCTAGCAGTGCTTCACAGCAATGATTGATCAATCTTCTAGCTGTGTTTGACAGCAACGTTTAATCAATCATCTAGCAGTGTTTCACAGCAATGTTTGATCAATCTTCTAGCTGTGTTTGACAGCAATGTTTTATCAATCTTCTAGCAGTGTTTCACAGCAATGTTTGATCAATCTTCTAGCAGTGTTTCACAGCAATGTTTGATCAATCTTCTAGCTGTGTTTGACAGCAATGTTTGATCAATCTTCTAGCGGTGCTTCACAGAAATGTTTGATCAATCTTCTAGCAGTGTTTCACAGCAATGTTTGGTCAATCTTCTAGCAGTGCTTCACATCAATGTTTGATTAATCCTCTAGCAGTGCTTCACAGCAATGTTTGATCAATCGTCCAGCAGTGTTTTACAGCAATGTTTGATCAATCTTCTAGCAGTGCTTCACAGCAATGTTTGATCAATCTTCTAGCAGTGCTTCACATCAATGTTTGATTAATCCTCTAGCTGTGCTTCACAGCAATGTTTGATCAATCTTTTGGCAGTGTTTCACATCAATGTTTGATCAATCTTCTAGCAGTGCTTCACAGCAATGTTTGATCAATCTTCCAGCAGTGTTTCACATCAATGTTTGATCAATCTTCTAGCAGTGTTTCACAGCAATGTTTGATCAATATTCTAGCAGTGTTTCACAGCAATGTTTGATCAATCTTCTAGAAGTGTTTCACAGCAATGTTTGATCAATCTTCTAGCAGTGCTTCACAGCAATGTTTGATCAATCTTCTAGAAGTGTTTCACAGCAATGTTTGATCAATCTTCTAGCAGTGCTTCACAGCAATGTTTGATCAATCTTCTAGCAGTGTTTCACAGCAATATTTGATCAATCGTCCAGAAGTGTTTCACAGCAATGTTTGATCAATCTTCTAGCAGTGCTTCACATCAATGTTTGATCAATCTTCTAGCAGTGTTTCAGAGCAATGTTTGATCAATCTTCTGGTAGTGCTTCACAGCAATGTTTGATCAATCTTCTAGCTGTGTTTGACAGCAATGTTTGATCAACCTTCTAGTACTGTTTCATATCAATGTTTGATCAACCTTCTAGTAGTGTTTCACATCAATGGTTGATCAATCTTCCAGCAGTGCTTCACAGCAATGATTGATCAATCTTCTAGCAGTGTTTCACAGCAATGTTTGATCAATTTTCTAGCTGTGTTTGACAGCAATGTTTAATCAATCATCTAGCAGTGTTTAACAGCAATGTTTGATCAATCTTCTAGCAGTGTTTGACAGCAATGTTTTATCAATCTTCTAGCAGTGTTTCACAGCAATGTTTGATCAATCTTCTAGCAGTGTTTCACTGCAATGTTTGATCAATCTTCTAGCTGTGTTTGACAGCAATGTTTGGTCAATCTTCTAGCAGTGTTTCACAGCAATGTTTGATAAATCTTCTAGCGGTGCTTCACAGAAATGTTTGATCAATCTTCTAGAAGTGTTTCACAGCAATGTTTGGTCAAATCTTCTAGCAGTGCTTCACATCAATGTCTGATCAATCCTCTAGCAGTGCTTCACAGCAATGTTTGATCAATCGTCCAGCAGTGTTTCACAGCAATGTTTGATCAATCTTCTGGCAGTGCTTCACAGCAATGTTTGATCAATCTTCTAGCAGTGTTTCAAATCAATGTTTGATCAATCTTCTAGCAGTGCTTCACAGCAATGTTTGATCAATCTTCTAGCAGTGTTTCACATCAATGTTTGATCAATCTTCTAGCAGTGTTTCACAGCAATGTTTGATCAATCTTCTAGCAGTGCTTCACAGCAATGTTTGAACAATCTTCTAGAAGTGTTTCACAGCAATGTTTGATCAATCTTCTAGCAGTGCTTCACAGCAATGTTTGATCAATCTTCTAGCAGTGTTTCACAGCAATGTTTGATCAATCTTCTTGCTGTGTTTGACAGCAATGTTTGGTCAATCTTCTAGCAGTGCTTCACATCAATGTTTGATCAATCCTCTAGCAGTGCTTCACAGAAATGTTTGATCAATCTTCTAGCAGTGTTTCACAGAAATGTTTGGTCAATCCTCTAGCAGTGCTTCACAGCAATGTTTGATCAATCTTCCAGCAGTGTTTCACATCAATGTTTGATCAATCTTCTAGCAGTGTTTCACAGCAATGTTTGATCAACCTTCTGGCAGTGCTTCACAGCAATGCTTAATCAATTTTCCAGCAGTGTTTCACAGAAATGTTTGATCAATCTTCTAGCAGTGTTTCACAGCAATGTTTGGTCAATTCTCTAGCAGTGCTTCAGAGCAATGTTTGATCAATCTTCCAGCAGTGTTTCACATCAATGTTTGATCAATCTTCTAGCAGTGTTTCACAGCAATGTTTGATCAACCTTCTGGTAGTGCTTCACAGCAATGCTTAATCAATTTTCCAGCAGTGTTTCACTGCAATGTTTGATCAATCTTCTAGCAGTGCTTCACAGCAATGTTTGATCAGTCTTCTAGCGGTGTTTCACATCAATGTTTGATCAATCTTCTAGCAGTGTTTCACTGCAATGTTTGATCAATCTTCTAGCAGTGCTTCACAGCAATGTTTGATCAATCTTCTAGTAGTGTTTCACAGCAATGTTTGATCAACCTTCTAGTAGTGTTTCACAGCAATGTTTGATCAACCTTCTAGCAGTGCTTCACATCAATGTTTGATCAATCTTCTAGCAGTGTTTCAGAGCAATGTTTGATCAATCTTCTGGCAGTGCTTCACAGCAATGTTTGATCAATCATCTAGCAGTGTTTCACATCAATGTTTGATCAATCTTCTAGCAGTGCTTCACAGCAATGTTTGATCAATCTTCCAGCAGTGTTTCACATCAATGTTTGATCAATCTTCTAGCAGTGTTTCACAGCAATGTTTGATCAATCTTCTAGCAGTGCTTCACAGCAATGTTTGATCAATCTTCTAGAAGTGTTTCACAGCAATGTTTGATCAATCTTCTAGCAGTGCTTCACAGCAATGTTTGATCAATCTTCTAGCAGTGTTTCACAGCAATGTTTGATCAATCGTCCAGCAGTGTTTCACAGCAATGTTTGATCAATCTTCTAGCAGTGCTTCACATCAATGTTTGATCAATCTTCTAGCAGTGTTTCAGAGCAATGTTTGATCAATCTTCTGGCAGTGCTTCACAGCAATGTTTGATCAATCTTCTAGCTGTGTTTGACAGCAATGTTTGATAAACCTTCTAGTACTGTTTCATATCAATGTTTGATCAACCTTCTAGTAGTGTTTCACATCAATGGTTGATCAATCTTCCGGCAGTGCTTCACAGCAATGATTGATCAATCTTCTAGCAGTGTTTCACAGCAATGTTTGATCAATTTTCTAGCTGTGTTTGACAGCAATGTTTAATCAATCATCTAGCAGTGTTTAACAGCAATGTTTGATCAATCTTCTAGCAGTGTTTGACAGCAATGTTTTATCAATCTTCTAGCAGTGTTTCACAGCAATGTTTGATCAATCTTCTAGCAGTGTTTCACTGCAATGTTTGATCAATCTTCTAGCAGTGTTTGACAGCAATGTTTGGTCAATCTTCTAGCAGTGTTTCACAGCAATGTTTGATAAATCTTCTAGCGGTGCTTCACAGAAATGTTTGATCAATCTTCTAGAAGTGTTTCACAGCAATGTTTGGTCAAATCTTCTAGCAGTGCTTCACATCAATGTCTGATCAATCCTCTAGCAGTGCTTCACAGCAATGTTTGATCAATCGTCCAGCAGTGTTTCACAGCAATGTTTGATCAATCTTCTGGCAGTGCTTCACAGCAATGTTTGATCAATCTTCTAGCAGTGTTTCACATCAATGTTGGATCAATCTTCTAGCAGTGCTTCACAGCAATGTTTGATCAATCTTCCAGCAGTGTTTCACATCAATGTTTGATCAATCTTCTAGCAGTGTTTCACAGCAATGTTTGATCAATCTTCTAGCAGTGCTTCACAGCAATGTTTGATCAATCTTCTAGAAGTGTTTCACAGCAATGTTTGATCAATCTTCTAGCAGTGCTTCACAGCAATGTTTGATCAATCTTCTAGCAGTGTTTCACAGCAATGTTTGATCAATCTTCTTGCTGTGTTTGACAGCAATGTTTGATCAATCTTCTAGCAGTGTTTCACAGCAATGTTTGATAAATCTTCTAGCGGTGCTTCACAGAAATGTTTGATCAATCTTCTAGCAGTGTTTCACAGCAATGTTTGGTCAATCTTCTAGCAGTGCTTCACATCAATGTTTGATCAATCCTCTAGCAGTGCTTCACAGAAATGTTTGATCAATCTTCTAGCAGTGTTTCACAGAAATGTTTGGTCAATCCTCTAGCAGTGCTTCACAGCAATGTTTGATCAATCTTCCAGCAGTGTTTCACATCAATGCTTGATCAATCTTCTAGCAGTGTTTCACAGCAATGTTTGATCAACCTTCTGGCAGTGCTTCACAGCAATGCTTAATCAATTTTCCAGCAGTGTTTCACAGAAATGTTTGATCAATCTTCTAGCAGTGTTTCACAGCAATGTTTGGTCAATCCTCTAGCAGTGCTTCAGAGCAATGTTTGATCAATCTTCCAGCAGTGTTTCACATCAATGTTTGATCAATCTTCTAGCAGTGTTTCACAGCAATGTTTGATCAACCTTCTGGTAGTGCTTCACAGCAATGCTTAATCAATTTTCCAGCAGTGTTTCACAGCAATGTTTGATCAATCTTCTAGCAGTGCTTCACAGCAATGTTTGATCAGTCTTCTAGTGGTGTTTCACATCAATGTTTGATCAATCTTCTAGCAGTGTTTCACTGCAATGTTTGATCAATCTTCTAGCAGTGCTTCACAGCAATGTTTGATCAATCTTCTAGTAGTGTTTCACAGCAATGTTTGATCAACCTTCTAGTAGTGTTTCACAGCAATGTTTGATCAACCTTCTAGTAGTGTTTCACATCAATGGTTGATCAATCTTCTAGCAGTGTTTCACTGCAATGTTTGATCAATCTTCTAGCAGTGCTTCACAGCAATGTTTGATCAGTCTTCTAGCGGTGTTTCACATCAATGTTTGATCAATCTTCTAGCAGTGTTTCACAGCAATGTTTGATCAATCTTCTAGCAGTGCTTCACAGCAATGTTTGATCAATCTTCTAGCAGTGTTTCACAGCAATGTTTGATCAACCTTCTAGTAGTGTTTCACAGCAATGTTTGATCAACCTTCTAGTAGTGTTTCACATCAATGGTTGATCAATCTTCTAGCAGTGTTTCACAGCAATGTTTGATCAATCTTCTAGCTGTGTTTGACAGCAATGTTTGATCAATCTTCTAGCGGTGCTTCACAGAAATGTTTGATCAATCTTCTAGCAGTGTTTCACAGCAATGTTTGGTCAATCTTCTAGCAGTGCTTCACATCAATGTTTGATTAATCCTCTAGCTGTGCTTCACAGCAATGTTTGATCAATCTTTTGGCAGTGTTTCACATCAATGTTTGATCAATCTTCTAGCAGTGCTTCACAGCAATGTTTGATCAATCTTCCAGCAGTGTTTCACATCAATGTTTGATCAATCTTCTAGCAGTGTTTCACAGCAATGTTTGATCAATATTCTAGCAGTGTTTCACAGCAATGTTTGATCAATCTTCTAGAAGTGTTTCACAGCAATGTTTGATCAATCTTCTAGCAGTGCTTCACAGCAATGTTTGATCAATCTTCTAGAAGTGTTTCACAGCAATGTTTGATCAATCTTCTAGCAGTGCTTCACAGCAATGTTTGATCAATCTTCTAGCAGTGTTTCACAGCAATATTTGATCAATCGTCCAGAAGTGTTTCACAGCAATGTTTGATCAATCTTCTAGCAGTGCTTCACATCAATGTTTGATCAATCTTCTAGCAGTGTTTCAGAGCAATGTTTGATCAATCTTCTGGTAGTGCTTCACAGCAATGTTTGATCAATCTTCTAGCTGTGTTTGACAGCAATGTTTGATCAACCTTCTAGTACTGTTTCATATCAATGTTTGATCAACCTTCTAGTAGTGTTTCACATCAATGGTTGATCAATCTTCCAGCAGTGCTTCACAGCAATGATTGATCAATCTTCTAGCAGTGTTTCACAGCAATGTTTGATCAATTTTCTAGCTGTGTTTGACAGCAATGTTTAATCAATCATCTAGCAGTGTTTAACAGCAATGTTTGATCAATCTTCTAGCAGTGTTTGACAGCAATGTTTTATCAATCTTCTAGCAGTGTTTCACAGCAATGTTTGATCAATCTTCTAGCAGTGTTTCACTGCAATGTTTGATCAATCTTCTAGCTGTGTTTGACAGCAATGTTTGGTCAATCTTCTAGCAGTGTTTCACAGCAATGTTTGATAAATCTTCTAGCGGTGCTTCACAGAAATGTTTGATCAATCTTCTAGAAGTGTTTCACAGCAATGTTTGGTCAAATCTTCTAGCAGTGCTTCACATCAATGTCTGATCAATCCTCTAGCAGTGCTTCACAGCAATGTTTGATCAATCGTCCAGCAGTGTTTCACAGCAATGTTTGATCAATCTTCTGGCAGTGCTTCACAGCAATGTTTGATCAATCTTCTAGCAGTGTTTCAAATCAATGTTTGATCAATCTTCTAGCAGTGCTTCACAGCAATGTTTGATCAATCTTCTAGCAGTGTTTCACATCAATGTTTGATCAATCTTCTAGCAGTGTTTCACAGCAATGTTTGATCAATCTTCTAGCAGTGCTTCACAGCAATGTTTGAACAATCTTCTAGAAGTGTTTCACAGCAATGTTTGATCAATCTTCTAGCAGTGCTTCACAGCAATGTTTGATCAATCTTCTAGCAGTGTTTCACAGCAATGTTTGATCAATCTTCTTGCTGTGTTTGACAGCAATGTTTGATCAATCTTCTAGCAGTGTTTCACAGCAATGTTTGATAAATCTTCTAGCGGTGCTTCACAGAAATGTTTGATCAATCTTCTAGCAGTGTTTCACAGCAATGTTTGGTCAATCTTCTAGCAGTGCTTCACATCAATGTTTGATCAATCCTCTAGCAGTGCTTCACAGAAATGTTTGATCAATCTTCTAGCAGTGTTTCACAGAAATGTTTGGTCAATCCTCTAGCAGTGCTTCACAGCAATGTTTGATCAATCTTCCAGCAGTGTTTCACATCAATGTTTGATCAATCTTCTAGCAGTGTTTCACAGCAATGTTTGATCAACCTTCTGGCAGTGCTTCACAGCAATGCTTAATCAATTTTCCAGCAGTGTTTCACAGAAATGTTTGATCAATCTTCTAGCAGTGTTTCACAGCAATGTTTGGTCAATTCTCTAGCAGTGCTTCAGAGCAATGTTTGATCAATCTTCCAGCAGTGTTTCACATCAATGTTTGATCAATCTTCTAGCAGTGTTTCACAGCAATGTTTGATCAACCTTCTGGTAGTGCTTAACAGCAATGCTTAATCAATTTTCCAGCAGTGTTTCACTGCAATGTTTGATCAATCTTCTAGCAGTGCTTCACAGCAATGTTTGATCAGTCTTCTAGCGGTGTTTCACATCAATGTTTGATCAATCTTCTAGCAGTGTTTCACTGCAATGTTTGATCAATCTTCTAGCAGTGCTTCACAGCAATGTTTGATCAATCTTCTAGTAGTGTTTCACAGCAATGTTTGATCAACCTTCTAGTAGTGTTTCACAGCAATGTTTGATCAACCTTCTAGTAGTGTTTCACATCAATGGTTGATCAATCTTCTAGCAGTGCTTCACAGCAATGATTGATCAATCTTCTAGCTGTGTTTGACAGCAACGTTTAATCAATCATCTAGCAGTGTTTCACAGCAATGTTTGATCAATCTTCTAGCTGTGTTTGACAGCAATGTTTTATCAATCTTCTAGCAGTGTTTCACAGCAATGTTTGATCAATCTTCTAGCAGTGTTTCACAGCAATGTTTGATCAATCTTCTAGCTGTGTTTGACAGCAATGTTTGATCAATCTTCTAGCGGTGCTTCACAGAAATGTTTGATCAATCTTCTAGCAGTGTTTCACAGCAATGTTTGGTCAATCTTCTAGCAGTGCTTCACATCAATGTTTGATTAATCCTCTAGCAGTGCTTCACAGCAATGTTTGATCAATCGTCCAGCAGTGTTTTACAGCAATGTTTGATCAATCTTCTAGCAGTGCTTCACAGCAATGTTTGATCAATCTTCTAGCAGTGCTTCACATCAATGTTTGATCAATCTTCTAGCAGTGTTTCACAGCAATGTTTGATCAATCTTTTGGCAGTGTTTCACATCAATGTTTGATCAATCTTCTAGCAGTGCTTCACAGCAATGTTTGATCAATCTTCCAGCAGTGTTTCACATCAATGTTTGATCAATCTTCTAGCAGTGTTTCACAGCAATGTTTGATCAATATTCTAGCAGTGTTTCACAGCAATGTTTGATCAATCTTCTAGAAGTGTTTCACATCAATGTTTGATCAATCTTCTAGCAGTGTTTCACAGCAATGTTTGATCAATCTTCTAGCAGTGCTTCACAGCAATGTTTGATCAATCTTCTAGAAGTGTTTCACAGCAATGTTTGATCAATCTTCTAGCAGTGCTTCACAGCAATGTTTGATCAATCTTCTAGCAGTGTTTCACAGCAATGTTTGATCAATCTTCTTGCTGTGTTTGACAGCAATGTTTGATCAATCTTCTAGCAGTGTTTCACAGCAATGTTTGATAAATCTTCTAGCGGTGCTTCACAGAAATGTTTGATCAATCTTCTAGAAGTGTTTCACAGCAATGTTTGGTCAAATCTTCTAGCAGTGCTTCACATCAATGTCTGATCAATCCTCTAGCAGTGCTTCACAGCAATGTTTGATCAATCGTCCAGCAGTGTTTCACAGCAATGTTTGATCAATCTTCTGGCAGTGCTTCACAGCAATGTTTGATCAATCTTCTAGCAGTGTTTCACATCAATGTTGGATCAATCTTCTAGCAGTGCTTCACAGCAATGTTTTATCAATCTTCCAGCAGTGTTTCACATCAATGTTTGATCAATCTTCTAGCAGTGTTTCACAGCAATGTTTGATCAATCTTCTAGCAGTGCTTCACAGCAATGTTTGATCAATCTTCTAGAAGTGTTTCACAGCAATGTTTGATCAATCTTCTAGCAGTGCTTCACAGCAATGTTTGATCAATCTTCTAGCAGTGTTTCACAGCAATGTTTGATCAATCTTCTTGCTGTGTTTGACAGCAATGTTTGATCAATCTTCTAGCAGTGTTTCACAGCAATGTTTGATAAATCTTCTAGCGGTGCTTCACAGAAATGTTTGATCAATCTTCTAGCAGTGTTTCACAGCAATGTTTGGTCAATCTTCTAGCAGTGCTTCACATCAATGTTTGATCAATCCTCTAGCAGTGCTTCACAGAAATGTTTGATCAATCTTCTAGCAGTGTTTCACAGAAATGTTTGGTCAATCCTCTAGCAGTGCTTCACAGCAATGTTTGATCAATCTTCCAGCAATGTTTCACATCAATGTTTGATCAATCTTCTAGCAGTGTTTCACAGCAATGTTTGATCAACCTTCTGGCAGTGCTTCACAGCAATGCTTAATCAATTTTCCAGCAGTGTTTCACAGAAATGTTTGATCAATCTTCTAGCAGTGTTTCACAGCAATGTTTGGTCAATCCTCTAGCAGTGCTTCAGAGCAATGTTTGATCAATCTTCCAGCAGTGTTTCACATCAATGTTTGATCAATCTTCTAGCAGTGTTTCACAGCAATGTTTGATCAACCTTCTGGTAGTGCTTCACAGCAATGCTTAATCAATTTTCCAGCAGTGTTTCACTGCAATGTTTGATCAATCTTCTAGCAGTGCTTCACAGCAATGTTTGATCAGTCTTCTAGCGGTGTTTCACATCAATGTTTGATCAATCTTCTAGCAGTGTTTCACTGCAATGTTTGATCAATCTTCTAGCAGTGCTTCACAGCAATGTTTGATCAATCTTCTAGTAGTGTTTCACAGCAATGTTTGATCAACCTTCTAGTAGTGTTTCACAGCAATGTTTGATCAACCTTCTAGTAGTGTTTCACATCAATGGTTGATCAATCTTCTAGCAGTGTTTCACTGCAATGTTTGATCAATCTTCTAGCAGTGCTTCACAGCAATGTTTGATCAGTCTTCTAGCGGTGTTTCACATCAATGTTTGATCAATCTTCTAGCAGTGTTTCACTGCAATGTTTGATCAATCTTCTAGCAGTGCTTCACAGCAATGTTTGATCAATCTTCTAGCAGTGTTTCACAGCAATGTTTGATCAACCTTCTAGTAGTGTTTCACAGCAATGTTTGATCAACCTTCTAGTAGTGTTTCACATCAATGGTTGATCAATCTTCTAGCAGTGTTTCACAGCAATGTTTGATCAATCTTCAACTGTGTTTGACAGCAATGTTTGATCAATCTTCTAGCGGTGCTTCACAGAAATGTTTGATCAATCTTCTAGCAGTGTTTCACAGCAATGTTTGGTCAATCTTCTAGCAGTGCTTCACATCAATGTTTGATTAATCCTCTAGCAGTGCTTCACAGCAATGTTTGATCAATCGTCCAGCAGTGTTTCACAGCAATGTTTGATCAATCTTCTAGCAGTGCTTCACAGCAATGTTTGATCAATCTTCTAGCAGTGCTTCACATCAATGTTTGATCAATCTTCTAGCAGTGTTTCACAGCAATGTTTGATCAATCTTTTGGCAGTGTTTCACATCAATGTTTGATCAATCTTCTAGCAGTGCTTCACAGCAATGTTTGATCAATCTTCCAGCAGTGTTTCACATCAATGTTTGATCAATCTTCTAGCAGTGTTTCACAGCAATGTTTAATCAATATTCTAGTAGTGTTTCACAGCAATGTTTGATCAATCTTCTAGAAGTGTTTCACAGCAATGTTTGATCAATCTTCTAGCAGTGCTTCACAGCAATGTTTGATCAATCTTCTAGAAGTGTTTCACAGCAATGTTTGATCAATCTTCTAGCAGTGCTTCACAGCAATGTTTGATCAATCTTCTAGCAGTGTTTCACAGCAATGTTTGATCAATCGTCCAGAAGTGTTTCACAGCAATGTTTGATCAATCTTCTAGCAGTGCTTCACATCAATGTTTGATCAATCTTCTAGCAGTGTTTCAGAGCAATGTTTGATCAATCTTCTGGCAGTGCTTCACAGCAATGTTTGATCAATCTTCTAGCTGTGTTTGACAGCAATGTTTGATCAACCTTCTAGTACTGTTTCATATCAATGTTTGATCAACCTTCTAGTAGTGTTTCACATCAATGGTTGATCAATCTTCCAGCAGTGCTTCACAGCAATGATTGATCAATCTTCTAGCAATGTTTCACAGCAATGTTTGATCAATTTTCTAGCTGTGTTTGACAGCAATGTTTAATCAATCATCTAGCAGTGTTTAACAGCAATGTTTGATCAATCTTCTAGCAGTGTTTGACAGCAATGTTTTATCAATCTTCTAGCAGTGTTTCACAGCAATGTTTGATCAATCTTCTAGCAGTGTTTCACAGCAATGTTTGATCAATCTTCTAGCAGTGTTTCACAGCAATGTTTGATCAATCTTCTAGCTGTGTTTGACAGCAATGTTTGATCAATCTTCTAGCAGTGTTTCACAGCAATGTTTGATAAATCTTCTAGCGGTGCTTCACAGAAATGTTTGATCAATCTTCTAGAAGTGTTTCACAGCAATGTTTGGTCAAATCTTCTAGCAGTGCTTCACATCAATGTCTGATCAATCCTCTAGCAGTGCTTCACAGCAATGTTTGATCAATCGTCCAGCAGTGTTTCACAGCAATGTTTGATCAATCTTCTGGCAGTGCTTCACAGCAATGTTTGATCAATCTTCTAGCAGTGTTTCAAATCAATGTTTGATCAATCTTCTAGCAGTGCTTCACAGCAATGTTTGATCAATCTTCTAGCAGTGTTTCACATCAATGTTTGATCAATCTTCTAGCAGTGTTTCACAGCAATGTTTGATCAATCTTCTAGCAGTGCTTCACAGCAATGTTTGATCAATCTTCTAGAAGTGTTTCACAGCAATGTTTGATCAATCTTCTAGCAGTGCTTCACAGCAATGTTTGATCAATCTTCTAGCAGTGTTTCACAGCAATGCTTGATCAATCTTCTTGCTGTGTTTGACAGCAATGTTTGATCAATCTTCTAGCAGTGTTTCACAGCAATGTTTGATAAATCTTCTAGCGGTGCTTCACAGAAATGTTTGATCAATCTTCTAGCAGTGTTTCACAGCAAAGTTTGGTCAATCTTCTAGCAGTGCTTCACATCAATGTTTGATCAATCCTCTAGCAGTGCTTCACAGAAATGTTTGATCAATCTTCTAGCAGTGTTTCACAGAAATGTTTGGTCAATCCTCTAGCAGTGCTTCACAGCAATGTTTGATCAATCTTCCAGCAGTGTTTCACATCAATGTTTGATCAATCTTCTAGCAGTGTTTCACAGCAATGTTTGATCAACCTTCTGGCAGTGCTTCACAGCAATGCTTAATCAATTTTCCAGCAGTGTTTCACAGAAATGTTTGATCAATCTTCTAGCAGTGTTTCACAGCAATGTTTGGTCAATTCTCTAGCAGTGCTTCAGAGCAATGTTTGATCAATCTTCCAGCAGTGTTTCACATCAATGTTTGATCAATCTTCTAGCAGTGTTTCACAGCAATGTTTGATCAACCTTCTGGTAGTGCTTCACAGCAATGCTTAATCAATTTTCCAGCAGTGTTTCACAGCAATGTTTGATCAATCTTCTAGCAGTGCTTCACAGCAATGTTTGATCAGTCTTCTAGCGGTGTTTCACATCAATGTTTGATCAATCTTCTAGCAGTGTTTCACTGCAATGTTTGATCAATCTTCTAGCAGTGCTTCACAGCAATGTTTGATCAATCTTCTAGTAGTGTTTCACAGCAATGTTTGATCAACCTTCTAGTAGTGTTTCACAGCAATGTTTGATCAACCTTCTAGTAGTGTTTCACATCAATGGTTGATCAATCTTCTAGCAGTGCTTCACAGCAATGATTGATCAATCTTCTAGCTGTGTTTGACAGCAACGTTTAATCAATCATCTAGCAGTGTTTCACAGCAATGTTTGATCAATCTTCTAGCTGTGTTTGACAGCAATGTTTTATCAATCTTCTAGCAGTGTTTCACAGCAATGTTTGATCAATCTTCTAGCAGTGTTTCACAGCAATGTTTGATCAATCTTCTAGCTGTGTTTGACAGCAATGTTTGATCAATCTTCTAGCGGTGCTTCACAGAAATGTTTGATCAATCTTCTAGCAGTGTTTCACAGCAATGTTTGGTTAATCTTCTAGCAGTGCTTCACATCAATGTTTGATTAATCCTCTAGCAGTGCTTCACAGCAATGTTTGATCAATCGTCCAGCAGTGTTTTACAGCAATGTTTGATCAATCTTCTAGCAGTGCTTCACAGCAATGTTTGATCAATCTTCTAGCAGTGCTTCACATCAATGTTTGATCAATCTTCTAGCAGTGTTTCACAGCAATGTTTGATCAATCTTTTGGCAGTGTTTCACATCAATGTTTGATCAATCTTCTAGCAGTGCTTCACAGCAATGTTTGATCAATCTTCCAGCAGTGTTTCACATCAATGTTTGATCAATCTTCTAGCAGTGTTTCACAGCAATGTTTGATCAATCTTCTAGCAGTGTTTCACAGCAATGTTTGATCAATCTTCTAGAAGTGTTTCACATCAATGTTTGATCAATCTTCTAGCAGTGTTTCACAGCAATGTTTGATCAATCTTCTAGCAGTGCTTCACAGCAATGTTTGATCAATCTTCTAGAAGTGTTTCACAGCAATGTTTGATCATTTTCTAGCAGTGCTTCACAGCAATGTTTGATCAATCTTCTAGCAGTGTTTCACAGCAATGTTTGATCAATCTTCTTGCTGTGTTTGACAGCAATGTTTGATCAATCTTCTAGCAGTGTTTCACAGCAATGTTTGATAAATCTTCTAGCGGTGCTTCACAGAAATGTTTGATCAATCTTCTAGCAGTGTTTCACAGCAATGTTTGGTCAATCTTCTAGCAGTGCTTCACATCAATGTTTGATCAATCCTCTAGCAGTGCTTCACAGAAATGTTTGATCAATCTTCTAGCAGTGTTTCATAGAAATGTTTGGTCAATCCTCTAGCAGTGCTTCACAGCAATGTTTGATCAATCTTCCAGCAGTGTTTCACATCAATGTTTGATCAATCTTCTAGCAGTGTTTCACAGCAATGTTTGATCAACCTTCTGGCAGTGCTTCACAGCAATTCTTAATCAATTTTCCAGCAGTGTTTCACAGAAATGTTTGATCAATCTTCTAGCAGTGTTTCACAGCAATGTTTGGTCAATCCTCTAGCAGTGCTTCACAGCAATGATTGATCAATCTTCTAGCTGTGTTTGACAGCAATGTTTGATCAATCTTCTAGCTGTGTTTGACAGCAATGTTTTATCAATCTTCTAGCAGTGTTTCACAGCAATGTTTGATCAATCTTCTAGCAGTGTTTCACAGCAATGTTTGATCAATCTTCTAGCTGTGTTTGACAGCAATGTTTGATCAATCTTCTAGCGGTGCTTCACAGAAATGTTTGATCAATCTTCTAGCAGTGTTTCACAGCAATGTTTGGTCAATCTTCTAGCAGTGCTTCACATCAATGTTTGATTAATCCTCTAGCAGTGCTTCACAGCAATGTTTGATCAATCGTCCAGCAGTGTTTTACAGCAATGTTTGATCAATCTTCTAGCAGTGCTTCACAGCAATGTTTGATCAATCTTCTAGCAGTGCTTCACATCAATGTTTGATCAATCTTCTAGCAGTGTTTCACAGCAATGTTTGATCAATCTTTTGGCAGTGTTTCACATCAATGTTTGATCAATCTTCTAGCAGTGCTTCACAGCAATGTTTGACCAATCTTCCAGCAGTGTTTCACATCAATGTTTGATCAATCTTCTAGCAGTGTTTCACAGCAATGTTTGATCAATATTCTAGCAGTGTTTCACAGCAATGTTTGATCAATCTTCTAGAAGTGTTTCACAGCAATGTTTGATCAATCTTCTAGCAGTGCTTCACAGCAATGTTTGATCAATCTTCTAGCAGTGTTTCACAGCAATGTTTGATCAATCGTCCAGCAGTGCTTCACAGTAATGTTTGATCAATCTTCTAGCAGTGTTTCACAGCAATGTTTGATCAATCTTCTAGCAGTGTTTCACAGCAATGTTTGATCAATCTTCTAGCTGTGTTTGACAGCAATGTTTGATCAATCTTCTAGCAGTGTTTCACAGCAATGTTTGATAAATCTTCTAGCGGTGCTTCACAGAAATGTTTGATCAATCTTCTAGCAGTGTTTCCCAGCAATGTTTGGTCAATCTTCTAGCAGTGCTTCACATCAATGTTTGATCAATCCTCTAGCAGTGCTTCACAGCAATGTTTGATCAATCGTCCAGCAGTGTTTCACAGCAATGTTTGATCAATCTTCTAGCATTGCTTCACAGCAATGTTTGATCAATCTTCCAGCAGTGTTTCACAGCAATGTTTGATCAATCTTCTAGCAGTGTTTCACATCAATGTTTGATCAACCTTCTGGCAGTGCTTCACATCAATGTTTGATCAATCTTCTAGCAGTGTTTCACAGCAATGTTTGATCAATCTTCTAGCAGTGCTTCACAGCAATGTTTGATCAATCTTCTAGCTGTGTTTGACAGCAATGTTTGATCAACCTTCTAGTAGTGTTTCACATCAATGTTTGATCAACCTTCTAGTAGTGTTTCACATCAATGGTTGATCAATCTTCTAGCAGTGCTTCACAGCAATGATTGATCAATCTTCTAGCAGTGTTTCACAGCAATGTTTGATCAATCTTCTAGCTGTGTTTGCCAGCAATGTTTAATCAATCATCTAGCAGTGTTTCACAGCAATGTTTGATCAATCTTCTAGCTGTGTTTCAAAGCAATGTTTGATCAAACTTTTAGCAGTGTTTCACAGCAATGTTTGATAAACCTTCTGGCAGTGCTTCACAGCAATATTTGAACAATTTTCTAGCTGTGTTTCACAGCAATGTTTGATCAATCTTCTAGCAGTGCTTCACAGCAATGTTTGATCAGTCTTCTAGCAGTGTTTCACATTAATGTTTGATCAATCTTCTAGCAGTGTTTCATTGCAATGTTTGATCAATCTTCTAGCAGTGCTTCACAGCAATGTTTGATCAATCTTCTAGCTGTGTTTGACAGCAATGTTTGATCAACCTTCTAGTAGTGTTTCACATCAATGTTTGATCAACATTCTAGTAGTGTTTCACATCAATGGTTGATCAATCTTCTAGCAGTGCTTCACAGCAATGATTGATCAATCTTCTAGCAGTGTTTCACAGCAATGTTTGATCAATCTTCTAGCTGTGTTTGACAGCAATGTTTAATCAATCATCTAGCAGTGTTTCACAGCAATGTTTGATCAATCTTCTAGCAGTGTTTGACAGCAATGTTTGATCAATCTTCTAGCAGTGTTTGACAGCAATGTTTGATAAATCTTCTAGCAGTGCTTCACATCAATGTGTGATCAATCTTCTAGCAGTGTTTCACAGCAATGTTTGGTCAATTTTCTAGCAGTGCTTCACATCAATGTTTGATCAATCCTCTAGCAGTGCTTCACAGCAATGTTTGATCAATCGTCAAGCAGTGTTTCACAGCAATGTTTGATCAATCTTCTGGCAGTGCTTCACAGCAATGTTTGATCAATCCTCTAGCAGTGTTTCACATCAATGTTTGATCAATCTTCTAGCAGTGTTTCACTGAAATGTTTTATCAATCTTCTAGCAGTGCTTCAAAGCAATGTTTGATCAATCTTCTAGCAGTGTTTCACAGCAATGTTTGATCAATCTTCTAGCAGTGCTTCACAGCAATGTTTGATCAATCTTCTAGCTGTGTTTGACAGCAATGTTTAATCAATCATCTAGCAGTGTTTCACAGCAATGTTTGATCAATCTTCTAGCTGTGTTTCACAGCAATGTTTGATCAATCTTCTAGCAGTGCTTCATAGCAATGTTTGGTCAATCTTCCAGCAGTGTTTCACATCAATGTTTGATCAATCTTCTAGCAGTGTTTCACAGCAATGTTTGATCAATCTTCTACCAGTGCTTCACAGCAATGTTTGATCAATCTTCTAGCAGTGTTTCACAGCAATGTTTTATCAATCTTCTAGCAGTGTTTCACATCAATGTTTGATCACTCTTCTAGCAGTGTTTCACATCAATGTTTGATCAATCTTCTAGCAGTGCTTCACAGCAATGTTTGATCAATCTTCTAGCGGTGCTTCACAGAAATGTTTGATCAATCTTCTAGCAGTGTTTCACAGCAATGTTTGATCAATCTTCTAGCAGTGTTTCACAGCAATGTTTGGTCAATCTTCCAGCAGTGTTTCACATCAATGTTTGATCAATCTTCTAGCAGTGTTTCACAGCAATGTTTGATCAATCTTCTGGCAGTGTTTCACAGCAATGTTTGATCAATCTTCTAGCAGTGTTTCACAGCAATGTTTGATCAATCTGCTAGCAGTGCTTCACAGCAATGTTTTATCAATGTTCTAGCAGTGCTTCACAGCAATGTTTGATCAATCTTCCAGCAGTGTTTCACATCAATGTTTGATCAATCTTCTAGCAGTGCTTCACAGCAATGTTTGATCAATCTTCTAGAAGTGTTTCACAGCAATGTTTGATCAATCGTCTAGCAGTGTTTCACAGCAATGTTTGATCAATCTTCTAGCAGTGTTTCACAGCAATGTTTGATCAATCTTCCCGTAGTGTTTCACATCAATGTTTGATCAATCTTCTAGTAGTGTTTCACATCAATGTTTGATCAATCTTCTAGCAGTGCTTCACAGCAATGCTTGATGAATCTTCTAGCAGTGTTTCACAGCAATGTTTGATCAATATTCTAGCAGTGCTTCACAGCAATAGTTGATCAGTCTTCTAGCAGTGTTTCACAGCAATGTTTGATCAATCTTCTAGCAGTTTTTTATAACCATTTTTGATAAATACATATTTAGGTTACAAAATTTTCAATACCATACATTTTATGGCACATTAATGTACATATTTTATTGTTCAATGTCTTCAGCATCTATAATACAAAGAGCATTTTTAAATATCAAAGTATTCACAGAAACGATATAATTTATTTTATATGGAAATTTATTTTTCCATCAAAGAAAAAACAATGATGGTAATTAAACGCCAATTAAAACCATTCATCAATGATATTATGGTCCTAATCAATATTTATAAGAGTCTAATTACTTTAATGTTATCTATTTAAAAAAAATTATACTTCGCTTATGCACAATCTGTTATCTTTTTACTAAGCTCAAAAGTACGCATTTTATGTACTGAATCATAAAGTGCATTATTTTATTTACCGAACTCAACATTACAATTTTATGTACTGAAATCATAAAGTTCCTTATTTTATTTACTGAACTCAACATTACAATTTTATGTACTGAAATCATAAAGTTCCTTATTTTATTTACTGAACTCAACAGTACACCTTTATGCACTGAAATCATAAAGTGCATTATTTCATTTACTGAATTCAACAGTACACTTTTATGTACTGAATCATAAAGTGCATTATTTTATTTACTGAACTCAAAAGTACATTTTTTTCATTTAATGATCCCAACAGTACATTTTATTTCACACTGAACCACAAAGTCATGGAGTTGTTTGTTCTGTGCAGGCTGATCTAGTATTCCTGTCTATACTCTTTACATTAAAGTCATGGAGTTTTTTGTTCTGTGTAGGCTGATCTAGTATTCCTGTCTATACATTTATTGTTGCAATGTCTTACAAGTAACAAGAACACGTTCAATCAAATATTTATGCAAAATGTCAACTTCAGAATTTCTAATATTTAGAAGTTTAGACTAATTAAAGATTTTTTTGAAAAGAGAATGTGATAGAAAACAAATTAGTTTTTCTTAAAGGTTAAACATGACTTATTCAAATGATACACTTTTCTTGGAATTCTTTGTTTTAAAATATAAAAATGTTACACAAATGTGGTACAACATATGCACGATAAATGAAAAAAACACAATAATATATATTATCCGATATTTTGTTTTTCTACAAACAAGTCAAAACAAAAAAGCAAAACCAATATAATATGTTTCAAAAGACAATCAGTCATTCATTGCCGCCTCAACATTAAGCCATTTATAAGAATTAATTTGTTCTTTCTGTATATTAGATATATAACAGATGGATTATTTTCTCTCTTAACATAATATTTGAGGTATTTAAAACCTCCGTGTAAGTGTGGAATTTCTCTCTTAATATATATCATTTTAAAAGTAACAATATATCGTTTGGTATATTTTGATTCTCAATGTAATTCTCGGATATACAGTTTTGTTACTAATTATCTGAAATGGTACTGATCTGGTCATCGTTTTCTAAGCTACGAAAATGGTCATGCTGACAAGACTATTTTTGCTAATCAAGTTCTTGGAGCATCGGGTGAAGCAAAACTGGTAAAAAATAGCGGTATATTCTTCTTCCTCGGGCATATGTTTGAGGAGGCTTGAATAACCATATTACAATGAAGCTAAAGAATATTTGTGTCTCTCATTATCACAATAGTAGTTCATGTTCTTACAATGTATGCACATAAGGGCCGTCATGGAATCAGTCATGTGGTAGTTTGATTTAAGCCTACTTATATAATCGGTGTGCTATCACCACTAAGGTTGATAGTTACGGTAGGGTGATGATTTCCTCAACCAATAAAGCTGATCTCCACGATATAACTTCAATATTGAGACACAAATAATCCAATCCTTGTGCACTATTTCAGAAATATAAAATGAGAAGTCACAGTTAGAAATCTTATTGTCATAATCTCCCAGGGGTCGTAATTACGTGCAACAAAACAGAAGATACGATTTGCTTCAATGAAAGCTGTTGTCAAACTATGCAATCACTACTTGCTTGGATCTTAATTTGTATCAATACAATACGCTTAAAATCGCTACATCTACATTTGTTTTCTTTGAAATAACATTATAGAAACCTTTCCCATTATGCATGTAAAATAAACTATAGGACTTTATTTGTACAAATATAGTTCGCTCGAAAAAACATTTGTCTTATTAAGTCTACGGTGTTGGTCATAATCCGGTATCGATTGCGCTTCTATCTTCTATTTTTCTATTGGAGCTTGGAATTGTTTCGACAGTGTGATATTTTTTTGTTTTTCATTTTATCACAGTCGAACTTAACGTAGGTATTTTATACACTATTCCACGATCACCAGTTGAGGGAATAGCCTGGAACATGATTCCTCTACGTTCTGTCAAAATATCAGGGCATGTTTAAAATCTTGCAGTGAAATGCCATGCTACGGAAAGCACCTACTCTAAAAATAGCTCGGTCATCCCCAAGAAATTCACTATTTATAGGTCATGCATCAAATCCTCCATAGATGTATTAAAATACAACTAAATCCATCAAATTTGGGCTCAAAATAATCCCTATTTATATAACTTCAATTATCAATTTTAATTAGTCCATTCCATTCAGTAGTTTTCACAATACTACAAAGTGAAAGGAACTTTTTTCTTGAAAAGGGGCTACTTTCGTATATGTTCCAAGCTCTGATTGGTGAATTAGTGGTTTGACACCTAAATAACTGCTTTAAACCAGATATAAAAATAAATAATATATTTTGAAATATAATGTAATATATATATACTATTGTATTATTGAAGGTTAAGATAACTTCTCCTCCATAGCTAAATATTTAACGTGATGCAATTGATATCAAGATGACTTCAATTTATGAACACGTCAGCATCTTTCCACTTTTGGTCTGACTAGGAAATGAATAGTCTGGTGTCCTGATAAAGGGTTCACTCAAGGTAACAGATGAAGAAAGAATATTAACCAAAGGTTTACTCTTGACATTTACAGTTACATGTGACGAGACGATATTGAAGTCTCTTCCAATCGATTGTTGGTTTTGCAAAAGTGTTTTTATTTTTCAATATAACAGTTGGTTATATAATCCTAGATGATACTGCAACTGCAAGCTCACTCAGATGTACACAGTAATAAAAGGGAAAACATACCACACTGTCGTGACAGTTCCAAAATCAATCCAATAGACAAAACGTAGAAAGAGGCAAAATTGACATCCCTAGCACACAAATACATGACCGCTCATACTCCTGGCTTGGTACATGAACTTCAATAAAAATTGAGGGGGTTAAGCTAGTTTAATGGGCCAAAACCTCCAAACCAAATGCCACCTCTGACACACAACAGCGCGAACAGCGTTATCACAAAGAACGCTATAATCTTAAAACCGTATACATGATATATTTAACCTTTGTGACACAGAAGTTCATATATATAACATTAGATATATTGTTATTTGAATGTTATCATCGATATTCAAACAATGAAATTACACATTTGGAATCTTAAAACTGAAAGAGATGATTGTAAACAATTTGAAAACAATGTGAAAGTAATGACCGTCGATATCTTTAGCAACAACAACAAGATAAAACACGCCTATACAAAACTGCAAAACCCAAACAAAAAAATGAAATAATACATTGTTTATTTGTAAGGTACCGGCGATATGTAGGCTAGATCCGTTCCACACTCATTGTCAAGTATAACGATGATATGGAAAAGCAAAAAAAATACCACACCGTCAAAACAGTTCCAAAGTTAAACTGATTGGAACACTGTAAATATAAAGGCAAAATGGATTAACAGGCCCAAACATACCCTCTTTGTGAAATGATACGGTCATGCAAGTGTTTTCTCCACATCTCAGTAAAATGTCGATCTTCAAATATAACTTTATTTAATTTATGTATTCTTCGTCACGTAAAAGAATGTCAATTCTAGTAAAACTGATGACCATAAACACTATTTAAACGTATGAATTGTGAAATATAAACTGTGATTTCTGATTAAGGGAATACACTCTAAGGTTAAAGTGTGAACTTTCACGTCAATAAAACATAAGATAATGCATTGTTCTTGTTTTGTTATTTAAATGATATCAATTTTAATTACAAATATCTTCATGATAGCACTGTGGATGTTCATCTAGTATTGATAATATTTTGTAATACTAAAATACTTCAAATCAAAATATCGATGTAAAATAGTCGTATCATATCAAAACTATATCCTTTTATTATACTTTATGCAAATTTCTTTAATAATCCAGTATTTTTATTGGACAGACGGCATGCGTTAATTTTCCATAATTTCTATATGTTCCACCCATACTTAGCAACATCTTATAATTTCGACGTAAATCCCACCCATACATAGTAACATGTGATAATGTGTGAAATTAACACCTGTTGTGACCGAAGATTGTCGAACCGGAAAAAATTAACACCCGCTCCGGCCGAGGTTTTCCGATTCGCCACACTACTTCCGTCATTACTGTACCAGACGACAATGGACAGTTCCTGATAGCCTTAAAAACATGGCATTTTCCGACATAAATTAGGACAACATTTCATCCTTGTTACGTAGTAAGGAGAGTAAGTCTACGCAGCGTTCTGTGGCGAGATGTATCATTTGAAAAAGTGTTTTTTTTCAGTGGTTTAGATTTACTGTTAAAAATTCATTGTTGTTAAATTTCTACTGTTTTTCACTTTTTGCTTTTATATTATTTATCTTGATGTTTATTACATGTATTATGATAAGACTTTTTTATAACCAAAAAAAATTAGCAAAAACATCAAATAAATCAGACAAATAATGTAGTAACAACAAACAAAATAAACATAAAAATCAGAACGCATTCAGTAATATAAAAATATACTGCCCATGGATGCGGGTGTTATCCATGCAAGGGCAGTATATTTATATAATAACATATGTGACAGGAGATATACATTCTTCTGGATCTTGTTGTATCAGGTGTTAAATACACTATCATCCTTAAATAACATATGTGACAGGAGATACACATTATTCCGGATCTTGTTGTATCAGGTGTTAAATACACTATCATCCTTAAATAACATATGTGACAGGAGATACACATTCTTCCGGATCTTGTTGTATCAGGTGTTAAATACACTATCATCCTTAAATACCATATGTGACAGGAGATACACATTCTTCCGGATCTTGTTGTATCAGGTGTTAAATACACTATCATCCTTAAATAACATATGTGACAGGAGATACACATTCTTCCGGATCTTGTTGTATCAGGTGTTAAATACACTATCATCCTTAAATAACATATGTGACAGGAGATACACATTCTTCCGGATCTTGTTGTCTCGGGTGTTAAATACACTATCATCCTTAAATAACATATGTGACAGGAGATACACATTCTTCCGGATCTTGTTGTCTCGGGTGCTAAATACACTATCATCCTTAAATAACATATGTGACAGGAGATACACATTCTTCCGGATCTTGTTGTATCAGGTGTTAAATACACTATCATCCTTAAATAACATATGTGACAGGAGATACACATTCTTCCGGATCTTGTTGTATCAGGTGTTAAATACACTATCATCCTTAAATAACATATGTGACAGGGGATACACATTCTTCCGGATCTTGTTGTCTCGGGTGTTAAATACACTATCATCCTTAAATAACATATGTGACAGGAGATACACATTTTTCCGGATCTTGTTGTATCATGTGTTAAATACACTATCATCCTTAAATAACATATGTGACAGGAGATACACATTCTTCCGGATCTTGTTGTATCAGGTGTTAAATACACTATCATCCTTAAATAACATATGTGACAGGAGATACACATTCTTCCGGATCTTGTTGTCTCGGGTGCTAAATACACTATCATCCTTAAATAACATATGTGACAGGAGATACACATTCTTCCGGATCTTGTTGTATCAGGTGTTAAATACACTATTATCCTTAAATAACATATGTGACAGGAGATACACATTCTTCCGGATCTTGTTGTATCAGGTGTTAAATACACTATCATCCTTAAATAACATATGTGACAGGGGATACACATTCTTCCGGATCTTGTTGTCTCGGGTGTTAAATACACTATCATCCTTAAATAACATATGTGACAGGAGATACACATTTTTCCGGATCTTGTTGTATCATGTGTTAAATACACTATCATCCTTAAATAACATATGTGTCAGGAGATACACATTCTTCCGGATCTTGTTGTATCAGGTGTTAAATACACTATCATCCTTAAATAACATATGTGACAGGAGATACACATTCTTCCGGATCTTGTTGTATCAGGTGTTAAATACACTATCATCCTTAAATAACATATGTGACAGGAGATACACATTCTTCCGGATCTTGTTGTCTCGGGTGTTAAATACACTATCATCCTTAAATAACATATGTGACAGGAGATACACATTCTTCCGGATCTTGTTGTATCAGGTGTTAAATACACTATCATCCTTAAATAACATATGTGACAGGAGATACACATTCTTCCGGATCTTGTTGTCTCGGGTGTTAAATACACTATCATCCTTAAATAACATATGTGACAGGAGATACACATTCTTCCGGATCTTGTTGTCTCGGGTGTTAAATACATTATCATCCTTAAATAACATATGTGACAGGAGATACACATTCTTCCGGATCTTGTTGTCTCGGGTGTTAAATACACTATCATCCTTAAATAACATATGTGACAGGAGATACACATTCTTCCGGATCTTGTTGTCTCAGGTGTTAAATACACTATCATCCTTAAATAACATATGTGACAGGAGATACACATTCTTCCGGATCTTGTTGTCTCGGGTGTTTATTTCAGCTTTTGTTATTATTTTGTTTATCGTAGTTTTTGTATAGTTGTTGTTTTGTATTCTCATCATTCTTTAGTGAAGATATATTGTCACTTGAGAACTCTGTGTTTGTCTTCCAGTGACGAATTACTTAATTAGCCACGCTAATAAATGGGACATAAGAAAGGCTACAATTAAAATGTTCTGTAGCATGAAATAATTAAACACACCAAATGGGGGAGACAAATTGAACATACACGGTGAAGTTCTGTACGGACAAGGGAATGGACATCATTGTATCATATGCTATGAAAATAAACAGTGGACAGAAACTTACTACAAGAAGAAACTGGGAAATCAAATGTTCAGAAGTGTTAGAATCTCATGATATACTGTGTCATCGTGGTGAAGTTATGTATTTCTAAACCAATGAGGAATTCGTGGTTTTGACAAATGGCATCCAGTTAATTGTAAATCGTAAATCCGCCCCAGCAATAAGGACTAGTATTTGTACTTGCTATTTGTATCATTTGGATTATATTGTAGTTTGCCCACAGGTGGGAATCGAATGAGACGTGTTTACCGCCATCTAGGAACATTTCGTCATCAGTCAAAACACATTTGAGTTTCCTTGATTAACATTGTGTAACAGCTTTAGATACTAGTATAATATTTGAAAATTACTACCATTGTAAAATCGTAAAAATTACTACAGTTGTATCTGTTGGTGGTTAAGAATATCCATGTTATTAAAGAAGAAATTTGACAGACAATTACATTTTTTTTCATAGCGGAGCTAGATTCAAATTTCTTCTAGAAATGATAGATTTAAAAAAAATCAAAATTAAAGTACTGACATAATAAGTTTGTACAAGCGGTTCGTAATTTTTGTATTATTTTTTTTAAACTCATGCCTATTTAACAATATATCAACTTTACCTAGCATGACCCCCATTCTTTATTGGTAGAGTTAACATTACGGTATGATGGTTATTTTGTACATAGCATGTTAAGATACTCTGATAAACAATATAAGTTCCTTTCCTCATAAATCTATGTGGGTGCTGGGTGATTTCCTATAAGTATACATAGTTCATAAGTATTCCAAAATACATGTACTTACAAGGACAGATCAATATTCCATGGATTTTCTGTTGACAACATTTCAACTGTCTATATATCTTGAATGACGTATATAATTTGTTCATACGGGTAATAACAAAATTACCGAACTCCGAACAATCTTACAAAGGGAAAGTCAAAACTCATAAGTATATAAACAGCCAAAATCAGTCAACAACCGGAAAACTGTGAAAACCGTAATGACCCTGACTTGGTACAGGCATTTCTAAAGAAATGGTAGGTTGAATCAGATTTTAAAGCGCCAAACATCACCCTTTCATTACGGCTCAAAGTTTCCGGCTGTCACTATAACAGTATTTATAACAATACTTGAACAAAACAGGTAAAACAGTTGTAAAAGCAGCACCAAACTCAGTGAACTCTATTTAGCACATATTGTTATCATTAATAGCATTACGTAATTCTCTATTTCTTGTGTAACTCCTTTAAGACGTTCCTAATGTAATTGAAATGACATGACAATTTGATTTAAATCGAAATTGTCAGAATTGTTTCTATAAAGCTCTTGCTAAATGTGTTTATTTGTGTCAGGACTTTTCAGTCAACTATCAACTATAAAGTACTAAAGACCAGGAAGAGTTTCATCTTAATGCTACAATCTTTTATGGTTAATACTAGACAACTTCAATCAATCATTGACAATATACCAATAATGTCCACGTCTACGTCTATTTATATCACGACGATATTCTTAGTTAAATGAGGATAGTTATGTTGATGGTTTATACGTGCATTTCCAGTTCCTAAATAAGGTTTATCCTCCCTCAGGTTACCATAGATTGTTTTCACTATCCTCATTCTATTTAGGCTCTTTGGTTTTCTTGCTCTCAAAAACATTTAAGTAATTTGGCTTTCCAATCTTTTGACCTTGAACCTGATTAAGGTTATTGGAAAAACGCGCTGTGCGTACTAATTTAAATATAATTTGCGTTTATTAACAAAATATTTTATTATTTCCTCTGAAAATTGAAATTCATATTGACTTAGGAAATGAAAGAACAGTATAAAACTTGGAGATAAAAAGAACTTTGTACATAATTTAATATTACAATAGAGAGTTTTCATCTAAAAAAAAATCAGCTTAAAGACTGATTATGAAGACAGGAAATCCTCTGAAATACATCGCCACGACAACACAGGAATGGTTTATTATCATAAAAATGAATATCAAATATGTTTTAATAACAGTACATACCTATATGAAAATATATATTTATTGAATTGTCAGTGCTTAATAACTTTTTTTTATATTGCTATGCATGTAATATTTTACTTATTGCTTTATATCATATTTGTTTTTCAACGTATCATTATTTTTATTATTGAAATAATTCTCTCAATTGCAAAGTAAATTGAAAAACAAAAAATACCACACCGTTAGCACAGTTACAAAATCTAGAACATCGTATATACCAACATAAATATTTCTACAGACTATTTCCTGTCTGACATACATAGCGGCATTTCCATTGTCAATTATTGCAGCAACACATAAATAGCGCTTGTTATTTGTTTTACTTTACATTAATGGTATAACGACATACAGTCTTAACGAACCGTTTATTATTACTTGTCTTAAGTTTAGTAAGTATTATCTTATCGTTATCGACTAAGATATAAAATCCTTCTCTATTAATTTATGATATGTATCAATCTGTCATTCTAGAAAATTTGCAGACATGTATATGATATACACTAAATTCTCCCATAAACCACGATGTAGTGTGATTTTATTTAAGCCGAAGCGTATACGTTCAAATGAATGCTTTCAATACCTTCAAAATTACTAGATCTCCACATCTCACAGCCATATTATTATATTCATTTTGTAATCATAAAGGTTACTGTGACGACTCTTTTTAGCTTATATTATCTTTTCAATTCTTCAGGAAGGAGTTAACGATTCTCCATGACAGCAATTTTCTAGCCGTACCGTGACGATAACAAGTTATTGTTTGATTATATGATGGTGCATACTTTGTACTAATTCAACTCACTTATTTTGATTTTCTTAGTGCTGCTTCTCACTAAAGCAACAATCCATAGGAAGGCATGTCCACTCGGACATATTATCTTGACTACGAGACAACCAGTCTTTATTCTTAGTCCACAAATCAAATAGTGAAGAAGCAATCAACACCAATTTTATAGTCTTTGGTTGGACCCGGGAAAGGTCGAACCCTTATCCTCTGAACAGCAACTAATACACCAACCAGTCTATCACTCTTCTTCAGAACTTAAATCATATCTCTTGCAACTTTTAATGGTCATATTTTTGTATTTATAAAAAGATACTAAATTGTCAATTTAAAACCAAATTAACATATATTCTCATAATGCTATATTTTACAATTTAAACTATATGATACTGGATCATTGTGTAGTTATATGAAATTAGGAATATTCATTTGAACTTACCATATTTTCTTATAGGTTTTTTTTTCTTCAAAATTACATAGAAATCGGAGATATTTCGTCATATAACTTCACACACGGTTTTGTCTATCATATTTCTTGAAGACAAACATAAACTTTTATTGCATTTATCAATATTTTATGAGTATCAACAGTTTGTTCAACACCGTAACTGTTTCTCGATACAGCCGCCCGATTACAGTGACCCAGATGAGCACGTTTCACCAGATTTTTCTTAATAATGTTGTTTAAAAATACTGTTTCATCATCAATGAAAAGAGGATAGTATTTGTTATACATGTTATTGTTTTAAGAACATTCAACATCATTTCAAATGTCATAAAATATATTCTGACATTACGTAGCACTAATATTAACAGAATTATCAGAATATCAGTCAAACAGAAAAAAAAATATATTGACTAACTTTAATTAATGTTAGAAGACTCTATTTATGAATTTTTGCTAGATAGTAAATAAGGGTAATAACAAAATTACCGAACTCCGAACAATCTTACAAAGGGAAAGTCAAAACTCATAATTATATAAACCGACAAAATCAGTCAACAACCGGAAACTGTGAAAACGTAATGACCCTGACTTGGTACAGGCATTTCTAAAGAAATGGTGGGTTGAATCAGATTTTAAAGCGCCAAACATCCCCCTTTCATTACGGCTCAAAGTTCCCGGCTGTCACTATAACAGTATTTATAACAATACTGGAACAAAATAGGAAAAATAGTTGTCAAAGGAGAACCAAATTCAGTGAAGTAAATGTCAAAGACACTTTTACATCACACATTGATAGCAAAATATTTTTGACATTTTTGTTGCCTTCCTTATCTATACACATTTTCACAATATGAAAATGCATCGTTTATTATCGTATTTGCAGAGACGGAATATTTTTACATGTATGTATACATAAACAAATGGAAATTTTACAGACGTATATAACAATGGTCAAGGCCTTTTACGAAGATCATTTTAGTTTGATCAAATATGATTTATCTTGCATAACGTATGTTTTAGCTTTTAACAGTCAGGTTTAAATTAGTCCGAGATTCCTCTGCCGTCCGACGGCTTTTATGGACTTGCTGTAGCCGTGGGACGTCAGAGATCTCTACATATGGAAAACAGCGGATTTTCCCTCCAACTCTGGGTCAGCACATTTCCACGTTTCATGGCTATTTGATTTTATTTTCTATCAGAAACCCTTATATAAATCGCTTCACCAATCATTTTTCTATTCATTCATAACCATCTTACCCTCAGAAAGTGGTGTTACACTCCATTACAGCACGATTTTCCCTTAGACCCTATGATTTCGTCATTTCACATCAATTTTAGAACATTTGCCACGTGACTTCGAGAAAACTACGATTACCGCAATGTATCATGGGAGATGATTTGCATATAAAAAAGCAAACAAATATTTTTATTGCCAATCATAGGCGCCTGTTAAGGCAGTACAATTAACATAAAATTTAATACAGTTGATTATATTGATTGGTAATGATTTTAACAGCAATAGTGAATTACAGATAACCATTAGAAAAAAAAATGATGTAGTACCTTGTCCAAAAAGGGGGGACGTAACACATGCTCTTTCCGAAGCCCGTTGGAAACACTCTGTCATTGAATCTTTTCTTTCCAACACATTCTGTATTATTTCCTTCTGCTCTGCTTTGATCTGTAGATGGACTGTTTGTCCTGCAGAATACGCTTAAATGTATCGTCTTCCATGTGATTTGAATGTTGTTTACGTATGCAAATAATGCTCCAAATAATTTGGCACGCTGCATTAATTAGCTCCCATCATGCAATGCGTTGCTGTCATCATTCAGTTAGTATCGCGAGATCACGTTTGTAAATTCGAAAATGGAAGTCAAATGGCGGAATAATAGGATCGACACCATTTATTACATAAATAATGAGACACATTTAAACCTAGTCCGAGATTCCTCTGCCGTCCGACGGCTTTTATGGACTTGCTGTAGCCGTGGGACGTCAGAGAGCTCTACATACGGAAAACAGCTGATTTGCCTCTCCAACTCTTGGTCGACACATTTCCACGTTTCGTGGTTATCGGGTTTTATTTTCTATCAGAAACCCTTATATAAATCGCTTCACCAATCATTTTTCTATTCATTCATAACCATCTTACCCTCAGAAAGTGGTGTTACACTCCATTACAGCACGATTTTGTCTTTAGCATTCACCATGTCTTCCACTCTGGCCACTATTTTCCCATAAACATTAACATTATTATCATACTGACTGTTCACTATGTTCGGCAACTGATATACTATCTCTGAATGTATTATTATTATTATTATAAAAAGTGTTTAAGCACCTTCTAAATATATACTGTCTGTCAATACATTAAACAAAATAACTTCATCTCTGAATTTAATGTTCAAATGATTCAAGCGTTTCGGTGAGTATTTGCTATTGGCAATAACATAATCTCCCATTGCCATCATATGCCCGAATTAAACGTTCAAATGATTCCAGTTTTTAGGTATAAAGTCGGTTTGGCCAGCCTAAAACAGAACTAAAAAATTATTTAAAAATTAACAGTTCAACTTATTGATTTGTTTTTCTTCACACATTTACTCGTATATCATCTACCTACTCCGACAAATAATTTCAGAATTTTGACGCTATTTTCCAAAAAGTTGCCCATTAGGTTTCTATCTTAAATATTTGTACCAAATGTGGATATGTGCAGAGGGAGTTAGTATGCTTGTTGTTACCAACTTCCAGTGTACACAATAACAACAACACATGTGGTTTTATTTACGTTTCACTGTCATGTGATTACCTAATTTGAATATGCCACCAGAACCCAAGCATGCATGAGATGTTCATTTCACTTTCACCAAGTGACAGTAGGTTACATGTCAACAGGTTTTCAATACCCATTGAAGTAGAGTGCATTATATTTGAGAACTTGTATTTCATAAATTGGGATCAAGACATACATGAAATATATGTTGAAAATTGTTTTTAGAGAATATTAAATATTCATTTTCTATAAAAGATAGCTGATGGTCCATGACAACCAAAGGCAATCCTTTATAACAATACACTTATTCTTATTATATCTGAAACATTTCAGCAAAACTCTGTTTAAAAAAAATAATACTGATTTTTTAGTCAACTTGATAGGCAAGACATGGCAAAATGGGGAAAAGATAACCAACTAGTCATAAAAAACACATTGAAAAAGATCTCTTTAAGTTTACTTACATTTAACAAATATTTAAGGCCACTCATAATCCTCAGTTTCATCACCATCACTACTATCATCATCATTACTTTCACTGTCACTTTCATTATCAGATTCAAGATTTATAACAACTTTTGAAATTTCCTCTCGTATTCCATCTTCCTTCCAACACTTTAACTTAATGTTATTTTTTACATGATTGCAAGCATTAAGCCATTTCAATTTGTCAATTTGTGAAAAACCTTCTTGAATTTAATTTTTTACATCATTTAATTTAAATGTGGAATTTTCCCTTCCAATGTAACCTTTCAAATCTCCCCATATTAGGTTCAATTGGGTTGAACTCGCAATGATATGGTGGCAATCTTAATATTTCATGTCCTTTTCTTTTCAGGAACTCATCTACTTTGTATACTGGGAGCTGTTTTTTGCTCTTAATTATTTCATATAACTCTGGTTTTTTACTTTTTTTGTCAAAAGGAACATTGTTTTTTTCTAGCCAGTTTATCATATCTCCTTTTAATGAATTTGAAGTTGGTGCTTTTGTACCTTCCTCTCTGACACTATGATAGGACGCGTTGTCCATAATTACAAGGCTTTTTGGGGCAAAACTGGTTCTAATTGCTCCTTTACCCATTTTTAAAAAATCTTAGCATTCATTTCCGTGTGGTAATCCCTACCATCTGTACTTATTGATTTAAAAACTAAATCACATCCCGGTAAAAATCCATTTTCACAGCCTGCATGCAAAACTACAAATCGTTGTCCCTTACTTAATGGTATTTTTCTGTTTTTAAAAATAGAGTCAGAGGTCCATTGATGAGATGCTGTATGATGTGTGTCTACCCAAGTCTCATCCAACTATACAGGAATAAAACCTTCTTCTCTTTTTTTCTTTATTGTTCTCAAATAGTTAATTCTCTGATTTACAATATAAGTTCTTTCTACTAAGCACTTTCTGTTCCCAGATAATTTTTTGTAACGAAATCCTAGTTCATGTAATGTTTTCCATAATTTATATTTTGAAATTTCTAAGTCACAATTTTTAGCCAAGAAAGCCTTAAGCTTTCTTAAGGTAACACATTCGGTTTTGCTAAAAAGATCAAATACAATTTCCTTATCAAAATTGTCGAGTTTATCTAATTTCACCCTTTTCACAGATTTTTCTTCGTTCGTATGCCCCTGTTTTCTGGATCTTAAGGAACGTAATAAACTATTACTTATTCCTAAGCAATGTTCTGTTCTTTTTTGTGTGTTAGTCCATTTAAAGAAAGGTCTTCCACGTTTTGATTCGGCTTCAAAATAATCAAACACTTTTAGTATTAAATCCTGTTTTTCATCTGAAGTTTTGAGAGGCATGACTATCCTTTCTATATAAGTATTGGTAGAGTTCTAAATAAGGGCAGATAATTTTTAATTTGTAAATATTAATTTATGAAAAGACCAAAAAAAATGTGTTTTTTTCTACCTTTATTTTATATTTTTTCTTTTATATTTAAAAAAATATATATTAATTACTTGTTTTTTTTTTATTATGCTTAAATAACATACATAAAACTTGTTTTCATTTTCTAAAAATATACACAAAGCATGCAAAGCATGGGCTATTTACATGGTATATCTGGTCAATACACATAGGCTTCGAGTTCAAATACTGGGCTTTAGAAAACACCAAAACAAAAGTGATTTTATTTAGAATATAAAGGAAAAGATTTAAAATTCAAAGGCTTGCATTTATACTTTTTACTTATAAATTTCTAAAATAATTTTCAATAAAATGTAAAAAGTGAAACTTTGGGTGAAAATCTTTGTTTTTTTTTATAGAATAACCTATTGTCACTTAAAAGTGAAATGAACATCTCATGTATACTTGGGTTCTGGTGACATATTCAAATAATGTAATCACATGACAGTGAAATGTAAATAAAACCACATGTGTTGTTGTTATTGTTTACATTGGAAGTTGTTAACAACAAGCATACTTACTCCCTCTGCATATATCCACATTTGGTACAAATATTTAACATAGAGACCTAATGGGCAACTTTTTGGAAAATAGTGTCAAAATTCTGAAATTATTTGTCGGAGTAGGTAGATGATATACAAGTAAATGTGTGAAGAAAAAAATCAATAAGTTGAACTGTTGATTTTTAATTATTTTTTTAGGCCTGTTTTAGGCTGGCCAAATGGACTATTTTTTTATAATGATATATTATTGACAATAGTATCATTTCTTTATGCCTCCTCAATAAGATGTTCAATTGAGTTTTGGTGCTGATATTCTATTAGTGGAGCGGATAGTTGGTAAAATATTTCACTTGGTGAGAAAAGCACTAAATTTGGCATGAAGGTTCCTGGTCTAGTACCTGAATAGGAAATATCGTTGGACATTCAGCTTTCGGCCATTTTCAAAATGGCCGCCACGATTTTCAAAATGATGTAAATTTTCATAACGTTTATCTGGTATTTTCAAGTTTTTTTTGCAACATTTCAATTTCCTTTGAAATAATCAATCAAAAAGGGGTCCAGCATACGATTAAAGTATCATTTCATATATATGTTCACTGCACATTCGCCAAAATACAGGCTGTAGTGGTTTTATAGGACGCGAAATACCTAAATTCAGAGCAGTTACAGCTGCATAGAGCAGTACAAGGTAATCCTGGCCTGAAACATTTGCAGTTGCCAGAACAACTTATTCTACACCCACATTTAAGTAGTTCTTGACATGATGCTGCTATTGGCGCCAATGATGTCCAGTGTGGGACCCAAACTCCGCTATCTTTTTCCCAACCCCACCTGGAAGGTGATGGTAAAGTTGGCGACTTACATAGCGACTGCCCCCAAGTATGTCCTGCTTGCAAGACAGATATTTTGATATGCTCAACAAGAGCAGCTCTTGAGGGAGGAATACCATTATAGGGACGCTGTTTACGGGCAAAAAGGTCAAGGCTCGCATCATTTACTTTATTGGTACTGCTGGACCGATCGTACATGATGACAGCAAATTCTTCGAGTACACCGATTTCACTTTGTGTCAAATTGTCACATGGAGAACTTAAGCAATGGAATACTTCTGTTGCATTCTCAAACACATTACAGACCTGCCATGCTGTCTTTTTACCTTTTCCAACAAATGCAGACACGGTATCACAACCTGTGAATGCATGAAAGAAGGGTAATGCTTTCGACCTAGGACCTAGCGATCTAACAAATATCATGAATTGGTATCCTTCGCAAATCTTTGCCTTTTCCAAAAATCATCCATAAGTGATCCATATTCCAATCATCAAATACAGCCACACCTATAACAACAACATCTGTATCAGAACTTACTATGTTAATCGACTTGCTACCACCTATTGCTGCATGTTTTGCATGCAGAAACATACGAGTATCAGCTTCCTCATGGGTGCAAGGCGCTATAAAGTCGGTATCAATAGCTTTGTTGCTGACAACATTTTCTTCCTTAGTAACGACGTCAATGATGAAATGCTGATGTTAACGTGTAGTCCTCTCCCTTTTGACGAATGATATGCTGACCATGACACTGTCTCAACATCTAACACTTCATTTGTTAAACTTACAAATTGAAGCCACTCATACTCAAGACGAAGGTTTCGAACGAGATAGTCGAGATCAAACATGCTCATTGGTGTTTGCAGGATCGGTGGATTTGGTTTTGATTTCAAGAATGCTGGTTTTACATTTGTGTATGTTTCGGGGAGACAGCTGATAGCTTTTGACTTTGGCTTTTGACCTTTGAATTCAAACGTTCGGGAATCAGAGAATGTTGACGAAACTGGATGCTGAAAAACAGATATACCAGTGCCATGACATGAAATTGTTGCTGTTGTTGCAGAAGGATTATGATCTATGTTGTCAACTGCAGACGTTGTGAATAAACCTTTTTGCAAAATGGCTGGACAAACAACGCCATCTTCCATCAATTAACTAAAAACAGATTCCCCAAGCTGAGTAGATATTTCCAACACTCGGTCATATGAGATACAAATGCCATGCTGAAACAGGGCGTCTATCAGTTGCCGCTTTCTTGTCTTTGCATACAAGAGAAAACCTACATAAATAGCAAAAGGTGGTTCGCGGTCACTTGAATGTCTCGAGTGTTCACTTGTGTTTTTGGTCCCTTTTTGTGATTGTTGAAGTACAAAAGTTGTGCTATAGCAAAATTTGACTTTGCTAGACCATTTTCTATTTGAGACTTAATATCAGGTCCGTGCTCAATTATTAACACAAGTTCAACTAAACAACGTGGAACAGAATCAACGACAGAATCTCTATCAAAATGACCAGATAATTTATTTTGTTCAGCGAATATTTCTCTGCGGACAATTTCACTTGCTTTAGCAAAATACATGGCATCAGTATAGTCACAGGCAGAAACAAGTGCTGGTCCAACATCTTTTTACAAAAACCAGTAAAACCTCTCGTCCTTTGTGAAATGGTTTTAGCTCTGGGATTTTTAACAGCAATTTATTTTTCAGACGTGTTCTGTTGAATGTCGAATTAGTTTCAAAACTGTTTAAGTCTGGATTCGTATAAATTGCACATGTCAGCTAGTTTAAATACCACACATTCTGTGCTTCCGCGTTGTGTTTCCACTACGTGAGTCACTAACTACGCAAAAACAATCTGATTGATTTCACCTTCAGCGTCTGCATCTTCTGTCATCGATTGTTTCATCCTTAAATGGGCTCTTTCCTTGTTGTGCAACGATGTTTGACATGCCCCATGATACTTTAGCTCTTGTGCCACAACATCTCCTGCGCTTAATTTTGCCAAAAGTTTTTGATCTTGCAAGTTCTGTGCACACAGATGGAGTCTTGTGTTGAGTTGCATCGTCATAGCTTCACGGAGTTCAGAACGCGATGCTTGTTTCTCACAGATGAAACATTCTTCAAGATGTAATGATCGCTCTTCTGTTGGTGCAGTCGAACTTTTTTTTGTACATTTAAATGACAATGTATATCGGAAAGGCTCGTATCGGGAGGCTGATGTCTCTTTTGGACTCTTTGAAGTTTTGTGTTATTGAACATCAGCCTGCATGACTCATGATATTTTGCCTCGTTTTTTATAAAAACAGCCTCTATTCCATCTCCTTCGTCGATTCGACGTATATCGAGAGGAATTGGCATTTCGTTGATCTTGGCAAACTCGGAAATATTTTTTGAGAAGGTTCTGTATCCTGATTTTGCCAAATCAATTTTCATTGGAGATTATTTGAGTGCCTAATGTTTGTCTTCGTGACAAATAAAACACTTCGACCAATCTGTGCTCTGCTTCTCCTGAGCAGACAAAGAAAGCCGAATTCTTTTCGACATAGTAAACAATAATCAAAAACAAAAATATGAAAAACAAATAGACAAAAACAATTGAATAAAGAAATGGATTGTAATGTATTATAGACGATATCTCAAATATTAAGTTGAAAGGCCGAGGGATTATCCTTTTACCACCTACAACTTACACACCTTTTTGTATAGGATACAACTGGGTTCGATGATGGAATTCCTACACCCAGTGCGATCGTTCATCCAGTGTTATTCAACTCCTGTGCGATCTGTACACCATCCGAAGGACTAAAGCCCCGTCCCTCTTGGCTCGGTTCTCCCGCGTTGGCACACTCCGTCAATTCGGATACGACATCACGACCTTCTACGAGGCGGATCGTGATGTCTTTGAGAGACTTTATTTTAAAATAAAACAAAGCTAACACTGAACTCCATGCCGAGTTTCACGGTAATCAATTGCACCATTGTGCCATGGTAGTGTTTGCAATTTACTCTTTTATTAATTCACAAGTAGAAATCGATATATTTCAGACCTGAAATGCGTTATAAGGAAGTCATTTTGCCTTTTTTTTAAAGCAGGATGATTAAAATATCTTGTACAAAGCTTAGTTATACAAAAATATACCACAAAACGGCCAAACAATGATAACTATAACAGTAAATAGACAGTACGTGAAACCATGCAGTATGAAAATGTCGCCATTTTGTTTTAGCGGCAGCCATCTTGAAAATGGCGGAAATCGCGATGGCCAATGATGATTTTAGAAACAGTATTATCTGACAGATATGTGTGCCAAATTTCATGCTTTTCTCCACAAGTGAAATATTTGGGTGATTTTTTTATGTTAGCCGCTACACTATATTGGTACTAGTATCATCCCCTATTGCCATACTATGTCTCCAGACTAATTACACTACTATTACAGTAAAAACTTACAGGAAGTCTGGTCATTTTCATAAGTACATCATATACTTTTCTACCATGCACTTGTTCTATTTGAGCAGTCAAAGTGCATTGACTGGAAAAGTTTTGTTATATACTGTCACTGACCGAAATATACCTTTTTCTGGTACCCATGTCACATGTTATCTATTGAGCTTTGGGAAACTAGTTATAAATCCAGTTCATTTCATGTTGTCAGAAATTATCAAAAGGGGCAACCAAGGGATAATTGTATAAATTATTATTTAATATAAAATATAAACGTCGATGGATTACTCTGCTATTTCTGCAGGATAAACACAATATCAGTGCAGTGTCTTAAAATATAAAGTTTATGTGCATTCGACGCAAAACTGGAGAGAGGCTCGATGAACCTCGCCTTTCTCTCAGTTTTTAAGCTTCATACACATTAATTTTATATTTTAAGACATTGCACTAATATTGTCTATATATACAATACATTTAATACACATTTAAATGAGTTAATAATTCCGCATGTTTTATAAACTATTTATCTTCAAATTAGGAAGGCCAAGCCAATAATAAAAATAGTAAAATAGTATAATCTTATTTTAAATGACTGTCCATATAAAGTGAAAACTATTGGTTAAAACAATGTTAAGATCATTTCAGCGTTTCAACAATTGTCAACATTTTGATTAGCCCAATAAACTTCCGATCTCTGTGTTGGTACAAAGTAAACAAGTGTCATTTCTGGACCAAATTATATTTTCTTCACTACCTATTTTTACATTCAATAGTCCATTCTACGAAATCTTTTTCATTCTTCAAAAAAGTGTAAGTGAGTGATTGTTGTTTAACGCCAACTCAGCAATTTTTCAGCTAGGTTAATTTTCAATGAGATGATGATGAGGTCCGCTTTGTACTAGACGAACACGCTTAGTTGGATTGTTATAGTCCTGGATCACTGAAACAACAGTTTGCAGATAGACATGTCGCCCCACTCGGGCATATTATCCTGATTCCGAGCCAACTAGTTCTTGTTCGTTCTCCTTAATGCTGCGAGCTTAGCTGTGAAGCAACAAATACCAATATTATAGTCTTTGGTCTGACTCTACCTAGACTCGAACCGCATGATCTACCGCACTCGAGAAGGATAACCATTATAGCACTGACGCGTCTGAAAGATACTACATACACATATTGTTATTGCTTAAAACTTGTAAATTCAAAAATTAATCATCTTTTATCAGATATATTTTATACGAAATATTACGTTTTTGATGTTTTCCCTTGGAAAATTAAGAATTATAACACTGATTTAACTATATCATAATACTATTTCATTTATTTCGATTATATCCAGATTATGGGTCATTTTCCGTAATTAAGTTATCTGTGATGTTTGGATGGATCTCTCTGAACAGCTGTAAAAACCACTAATTACGCTGTTAAACATGAAAGACGTATACATTGAGGCATTATGTTACACTATGCTTAAGAATCAGTTCACCCCTGTGCTTTTAACCATTTGTCTGACGTTTAGGAAATACTATCACCGTCTATTAGTTGTCCTGGTTAGCTATGTACATCACAGGAACATTCATAAAGCTGTTGAAATAAGAATTACTCCATCAACTAATATACTTGAAACCCTATACTTTTGGCATCAGCTTCCAATAGATTAAGTGTCAAGAAGCAAAGATTATCTTGAAGAAATAAATGGGTTTCGTGAGAGGCAGGGTTGTAAAAGAATTCATCAAGCTGTTGTATTAATGGTAATAGTAGTAGAAATCTATAATTAGATCTCATAGGGAGTAATTATTATTTACAATTTTAGGTCAGTCAACTAAGTATTTATATTTTAGCAACATTACCATCTTCAATACATAATTTGGAGAAAATCACATGTATTTTTTCTTAATATTTGTACTATATTAAACGCATTAAAAATAATTATTTTGTTGTTATTTCCTAACAAAAAATACCACACTGTCGGAACAGTTCTAAAATCTAATAGTAGAATTCGTTATCTATTCATTCTTTATATCTTTCTTCTTTGCATTCACATGTGTTAAAATGGCAACAATTCTATATGCCGTCTTTACGTTAAAAAAATGGCTATTTAAAATTATCTTAAGCTATTAATCCCCATATATTGATGAGATGAGGGCCTTGTGACTGTAAAATTGTGTACCTCTTATTTGATGATATCACTGATAACTGTATGAAGTGTATCGGTAAGATTATACCAGTACCATTCATATACAAGGCTATACAGAGACTATCTGGTCTAATTTGATGTATGGTTTTTATTACAATTGTAATATTTCTCTAGGTCTCTGAAGTTTAATTATCATATAAATTCATATGCAGATCAAAAGTTGAATTACTGTATCCGTATACTTGGTGAACATGGAAATTTTAACAGGTTAAGTTTTGGAGACGCTTTATGGCCTTCGGTTTTAAGACCGTCTGTGTCCCATGGAGGCTCTGTTTGGTTTCCATCCTCTGTCGGTCATGTTGAATCGGTGTAAAGTATACAGTACAAGATGGCTAAGCTTATTATGAATACTAGGATGAACATACCTAAATCAGCCCTGTTTTTGGAGCTTGGTTGGGAACCCGTCTATACCTTCATGAACCGACAAAGGGTAGCATATTATGCACGTTTTCAGAATCTGGCAGACGATCGATTGTGTAAAGTAATTTTTAATATGCTTAGAAAATCTGAGAATTCCGAGTATCATACATACTTTAAAAATTTATTTATAGATCTTGGCTTAGATCATTATGTACAAAGTGCTATAGATATAGAAGTGTTTGGATCTTTTTATGGTCAATCAGTAAGGCAGAGTGAATTTGGAAAAGTATTATCCAAAAGCAGCCTGTCTATGTATAATAATTGTCGTGTTTCTATGGGTAAACAATTATAATTGTCTGAGGACTTCAATTTTGAAGCTTCTCGTTTAAAACTCCTTGCCAGAACAAATTGTTTAAGCATAAACGCTACCCTATTTAGGATGTCACTTTCGGATAATGATATGTGTTCTGTGTGTCCTCTTCACAGCGTCGAGGATTTACAGCGCTTTGTACTAGAATGCCCATTATATGAAGATATACGGGCAGACATTTTTAGTCAAATCGAATATGTGTTCTCCAGTAATCATATGGGTGTCAAGTTTGAGGAGCTTTCGTCATACTATAAGTTTTTATTTATGTTTGGCGACTATGGATATGACATCAGTGCAGAAATTGGTAAGGAACTGGATTATTTAACAAAACTGTATCTTGTAAAAGCTTTTAATGTGAGAAAAATTGTTTTAGAGAACTAGAAATTATACTAAAGATGATTTAAACAGTGTGTTGTAATTTATGAATATATAAATGTAGAATGTAGCCGAGAAATGTATGATTCTGTTGTTTGATTGAATATTTTTACTATTTAATGGTAAAATACTGTTTTATTTTCTTCAATTCAGTTCATCAAACTAATGGCAATTTGCACTTTTAATATTACATTATTTTATAGTACTATAATGCAGTGCAGTATAATGTTTTATGATACAGTGCTTGTATTTTTACATTTTAATGGAGAACATATTACTTAAGTAGTTCTTGTTACATGAATTGTTTTAATACAGTGGACAGTAACTCTTATTCACTATTATTGTACTTATTAATGTATCAATTATATTTTTTTATTGCATTGTACATAGCTTTAAAGACGCAACCACTGTTACCCCAACAGTGGTTGCCCCCATTGTAAAGGGGTAGTATCCAAATAATATATATATTTATATTACATGTTGCTTCAATACTATTGATATTTATTCAAAAGTTTCACATTATTTTGGCAACATTTTTGTTCACTTACATCCAAATTTATTTTTTTTCTAAAATATATGAGCTACTCTTGTCTACATTGTTACAAGACGTGTACGATTGATTCGTAATTTAAGAGTAAGGGAAATAAGCAGAATATTTCATATTGTCATGAACAGATGGGAAACGTTATTGTAGAAATATTTAACACAACTTTATACTTATCATCTGACTGACTGACTGCAGTAAATCTTATTCTACTAAATTTCGACAGAACATGAATTACGCTTTAAATAGTTTACTTTAGTGAAGTGATGTTGATGTATTTTGTCCACAATACATCATTGGTTCTATGTAAAACTATGTACCTGAATAGGAAGGCTGTTGTATGTTTTAATTGGCATTTATGCATTTTAATTTAAAATATAATAAGTTACAGTATAAGAAGTTACAAGATAATAAGTTACAAGATGATAAGTTACAAGATAATAAGTTACAAGATAATAAGTTACAAGATGATAAGTTACAAGATGATAAGTTACAACATAATAAGTTACAAGATGATAAGCTACAATATAATAAGTTACAAGATAATAAGTTACAGTATAATAAGTTACAAGATAATAAGTTACAAGATAATAAGCTACAAGATAATAAGTTACAAGATGATAAGTTACAAGATGATAAGTTACAAGATAATAAGTTACAAGATAATAAGTTACAAGATAATAAGCTACAAGATGATAAGCTACAATATAATAAGTTACAAGATGATAAGTTACAAGATGATAAGTTACAAGATAATAAGTTACAAGATAATAAGTTACAAGATAATAAGTTACAAGATGATAAGCTACAATATAATAAGTTACAAGATGATAAGTTACAAGATAATAAGTTACAAGATAATAAGTTACAAGATAATAAGTTACAAGATAATAAGTTACAAGATGATAAGTTACAAGATAATAAGTTACAAGATAATAAGTTACAAGATAATAAGCTACAAGATGATAAGTTACAAGATGATAAGTTACAAGATAATAAGTTACAAGATGATAAGCTACAATATAATAAGTTACAAGATGATAAGTTACAAGATAATAAGTTACAAGATAATAAGTTACAGTATAATAAGTTACAAGATAATAAGTTACAAGATAATAAGTTACAAGATATTAAGTTACAAGATGATAAGTTACAAGATGATAAGCTACAATATAATAAGTTACAAGATATTAAGTTACAATATAATAAGTTACAACATAATAAGTTACAAGATAATAAGTTACAAGATAATAAGTTACAAGATATTAAGTTACAATATAATAAGTTACAAGATGATAAGCTACAATATAATAAGTTACAAGATAATAAGTTACGATATAATAAGTTACAAGATATTAAGTTACAATATAATAAGTTACAATTTAATAAGTTACAAGATAATAAGTTACAAGATAATAAGTTACAACATAATAAGTTACAAGATAATAAGCTACAATATAATAAGTTAGAAGATAATAAGTTACAAGATGATAAGCTACAATATAATAAGTTACAAGATAAGAAGTTACAGTATAATAAGTTACAAGATAATAAGTTACAAGATAATAAGTTACAAGATGATAAGCTACAATATAATAAGTTACAAGATAATAAGTTACAGTATAATAAGTTACACGATAATAAGTTACAAGATAATAAGTTACAAGATGATAAGCTACAATATAATAAGTTACAATATAATAAGTTACAAGATAATAAGCTACAATATAATAAGTTACAAGATGATAAGTTACAAGATGATAAGTTACAAGATAATAGGTTACAAGATGATAAGCTACAATATAATAAGTTACAAGATGATAAGTTACAAGATAATAAGTTACAAGATAATAAGTTACAAGATAATAAGTTACAAGATAATAAGTTACAAGATATTAAGTTACAAGATGATAAGTTACAAGATGATAAGCTACAATATAATAAGTTACAAGATAATAAGTTACGATATAATAAGTTACAAGATATTAAGTTACAATATAATAAGTTACAATATAATAAGTTACAAGATAATAAGTTACAAGATAATAAGTTACAAGATAATAAGTTACAAGATATTAAGTTACAATATAATAAGTTACAAGATAATAAGTTACAAGATAATAAGTTACAAGATATTAAGTTACAATATAATAAGTTACAAGATGATAAGCTACAATATAATAAGTTACAAGATAATAAGTTACGATATAATAAGTTACAAGATATTAAGCTACAATATAATAAGTTACAATTTAATAAGTTACAAGATAATAAGTTACAACATAATAAGTTACAACATAATAAGTTACAATATAATAAGTTACAAGATAAAAAGTTACAAGATAATAAGTAACAAGACGATAAGTTACAAGATCATAAGTTACACGATCTTGCACATAACACGATTGGTTGTTGGCTGCTTAAGTACAGTGATAAATATTTCATGAATTTTCAGGATGAGAATAAATTATACAGAAATGGGAGTTTAATTGGATAAAATGGCAGCGACTGCTACTGTAAATGTACGAAGAATTGGTTGGAGACGGATCATTTAGCATTTTGTAGAGGTATCAAGGCGGCTATGCTTTTCTAGAATCTACAAAAGATGTCTTCGACATTCAGGGAGCCTGTCACACTACAAACACGTTACCCACTATGGTCCAAGGTCAGAATTTCCGTATCATAAAATGACAATCCTTGAGATGATACATCCTATCCGCTACCTGAGGGGAACGTCTGCGAACCGTCACCAATTCCCATATTTATTCTTTGTTTGCATATTAATAAAAGCAGTAAATAAAACAGCAATTAAAGCAGAGGTCACTTTTGCTAAAGGTTGATACACCATTTTAAAACAGAGGTCACTTTTGCTAAAGGTTGATACACCATTTTAAAACAGAGGTCACTTTTGCTAAAGGTTGATACACCATTTTAAAACAGAGGTCACTTTTGCTAAAGGTTGATACACCATTTTAAAACAGAGGTCACTTTTGCTAAAGGTTGATACACCATTTTAAAACAGAGGTCACTTTTGCTAAAGGTTGATACACCATTTTAAAACAGAGGTCACTTTTGCTAAAGGTTGATACACCATTTTAAAACAGAGGTCACTTTTGCTAAAGGTTGATACACCATTTTAAAACAGAGGTCACTTTTGCTAAAGGTTGATACACCATTTTAAAACAGAGGTCACTTTTGCTAAAGGTTGATACACCATTTTAAAACAGAGGTCACTTTTGCTAAAGGTTGATACACCATTTTAAAACAGAGGTCACTTTTGCTAAAGGTTGATACACCATTTTAAAACAGAGGTCACTTTTGCTAAAGGTTGATACACCATTTTAAAACAGAGGTCACTTTTGCTAAAGGTTGATACACCATTTTAAAACAGAGGTCACTTTTGCTAAAGGTTGATACACCATTTTAAAACAGAGGTCACTTTTGCTAAAGGTTGATACACCATTTTAAAACAGAGGTCACTTTTGCTAAAGGTTGATACACCATTTTAAAACAGAGGTCACTTTTGCTAAAGGTTGATACACCATTTTAAAACAGAGGTCACTTTTGCTAAAGGTTGATACACCCTTTTAAAACAGAGGTCACTTTTGCTAAAGGTTGATACACCCTTTTAAAACAGAGGTCACTTTTGCTAAAGGTTGATACACCATTTTAAAACAGAGGTCACTTTTGCTAAAGGTTGATACACCATTTTAAAACAGAGGTCACTTTTGCTAAAGGTTGATACACCATTTTAAAACAGAGGTCACCTTTGCTAAAGGTTGATACACCATTTTAAAACAGAGGTCACCTTTGCTAAAGGTTGATACACCATTTTAAAACAGAGGTCACTTTTGCTAAAGGTTGATACACCATTTTAAAACAGAGGTCACCTTTGCTAAAGGTTGATACACCAATTTAAAACAGAGGTCACTTTTGCTAAAGGTTGATACACCATTTTAAAACAGAGGTCACCTTTGCTAAAGGTTGATACACCATTTTAAAACAGAGGTCACTTTTGCTAAAGGTTGATACACCATTTTAAAACAGAGGTCACTTTTGCTAAAGGTTGATACACCATTTTAAAACAGAGGTCACTTTTGCTAAAGGTTGATACACCATTTTAAAACAGAGGTCACTTTTGCTAAAGGTTGATACACCATTTTAAAACAGAGGTCACTTTTGCTAAAGGTTGATACACCATTTTAAAACAGAGGTCACTTTTGCTAAAGGTTGATACACCATTTTAATACAGAGGTCACTTTTGCTAAAGGTTGATACACCATTTTAAAACAGAGGTCACTTTTGCTAAAGGTTGATACACCATTTTAAAACAGAGGTCACTTTTGCTAAAGGTTGATACACCATTTTAAAACAGAGGTCACTTTTGCTAAAGGTTGATACACCATTTTAAAACAGAGGTCACTTTTGCTAAAGGTTGATACACCATTTTAAAACAGAGGTCACTTTTGCTAAAGGTTGATACACCATTTTAAAACAGAGGTCACTTTTGCTAAAGGTTGATACACCATTTTAAAACAGAGGTCACTTTTGCTAAAGGTTGATACACCATTTTAAAACAGAGGTCACTTTTGCTAAAGGTTGATACACCATTTTAAAACAGAGGTCACTTTTGCTAAAGGTTGATACACCATTTTAAAACAGAGGTCACTTTTGCTAAAGGTTGATACACCATTTTAAAACAGAGGTCACTTTTGCTAAAGGTTGATACACCATTTTAAAACAGAGGTCACATTTGCTAAAGGTTGATACACCATTTTAAAAGAGAGGTCACTTTTGCTAAAGGTTGATACACCATTTTAAAACAGAGGTCACTTTTGCTAAAGGTTGATACACCATTTTAAAACAGAGGTCACCTTTGCTAAAGGTTGATACACCATTTTAAAACAGAGGTCACTTTTGCTAAAGGTTGATACACCATTTTAAAACAGAGGTCACTTTTGCTAAAGGTTGATACACCATTTTAAAACAGAGGTCACTTTTGCTAAAGGTTGATACACCATTTTAAAACAGAGGTCACTTTTGCTAAAGGTTGATACACCATTTTAAAACAGAGGTCACTTTTGCTAAAGGTTGATACACCCTTTTAAAACAGAGGTCACTTTTGCTAAAGGTTGATACACCCTTTTAAAACAGAGGTCACTTTTGCTAAAGGTTGATACACCATTTTAAAACAGAGGTCACTTTTGCTAAAGGTTGATACACCATTTTAAAACAGAGGTCACTTTTGCTAAAGGTTGATACACCATTTTAAAACAGAGGTCACTTTTGCTAAAGGTTGATACACCATTTTAAAACAGAGGTCACCTTTGCTAAAGGTTGATACACCATTTTAAAACAGAGGTCACTTTTGCTAAAGGTTGATACACCATTTTAAAACAGAGGTCACCTTTGCTAAAGGTTGATACACCAATTTAAAACAGAGGTCACTTTTGCTAAAGGTTGATACACCATTTTAAAACAGAGGTCACCTTTGCTAAAGGTTGATACACCATTTTAAAACAGAGGTCACTTTTGCTAAAGGTTGATACACCATTTTAAAACAGAGGTCACTTTTGCTAAAGGTTGATACACCATTTTAAAACAGAGGTCACTTTTGCTAAAGGTTGATACACCATTTTAAAACAGAGGTCACTTTTGCTAAAGGTTGATACACCATTTTAAAACAGAGGTCACTTTTGCTAAAGGTTGATACACCATTTTAAAACAGAGGTCACTTTTGCTAAAGGTTGATACACCATTTTAAAACAGAGGTCACTTTTGCTAAAGGTTGATACACCATTTTAAAACAGAGGTCACTTTTGCTAAAGGTTGATACACCATTTTAAAACAGAGGTCACTTTTGCTAAAGGTTGATACACCATTTTAAAACAGAGGTCACTTTTGCTAAAGGCTGATACACCATTTTAAAACAGAGGTCACTTTTGCTAAAGGTTGATACACCATTTTAAAACAGAGGTCACTTTTGCTAAAGGTTGATACACCATTTTAAAACAGAGGTCACTTTTGCTAAAGGTTGATACACCATTTTAAAACAGAGGTCACTTTTGCTAAAGGTTGATACACCATTTTAAAACAGAGGTCACTTTTGCTAAAGGTTGATACACCATTTTAAAACAGAGGTCACTTTTGCTAAAGGTTGATACACCATTTTAAAACAGAGGTCACTTTTGCTAAAGGTTGATACACCATTTTAAAACAGAGGTCACTTTTGCTAAAGGTTGATACACCATTTTAAAACAGAGGTCACTTTTGCTAAAGGTTGATACACCATTTTAAAACAGAGGTCACTTTTGCTAAAGGTTGATACACCATTTTAAAATAGAGGTCACTTTTGCTAAAGGTTGATACACCATTTTAAAACAGAGGTCACTTTTGCTAAAGGTTGATACACCATTTTAAAACAGAGGTCACTTTTGCTAAAGGTTGATACACCATTTTAAAACAGAGGTCACTTTTGCTAAAGGTTGATACACCATTTTAAAACAGAGGTCACTTTTGCTAAAGGTTGATACACCCTTTTAAAACAGAGGTCACTTTTGCTAAAGGTTGATACACCCTTTTAAAACAGAGGTCACTTTTGCTAAAGGTTGATACACCATTTTAAAACAGAGGTCACTTTTGCTAAAGGTTGATACACCATTTTAAAACAGAGGTCACTTTTGCTAAAGGTTGATACACCATTTTAAAACAGAGGTCACTTTTGCTAAAGGTTGATACACCATTTTAAAACAGAGGTCACTTTTGCTAAAGGTTGATACACCATTTTAAAACAGAGGTCACCTTTGCTAAAGGTTGATACACCATTTTAAAACAGAGGTCACTTTTGCTAAAGGTTGATACACCATTTTAAAACAGAGGTCACCTTTGCTAAAGGTTGATACACCAATTTAAAACAGAGGTCACTTTTGCTAAAGGTTGATACACCATTTTAAAACAGAGGTCACCTTTGCTAAAGGTTGATACACCATTTTAAAACAGAGGTCACTTTTGCTAAAGGTTGATACACCATTTTAAAACAGAGGTCACTTTTGCTAAAGGTTGATACACCATTTTAAAACAGAGGTCACTTTTGCTAAAGGTTGATACACCATTTTAAAACAGAGGTCACTTTTGCTAAAGGTTGATACACCATTTTAAAACAGAGGTCACTTTTGCTAAAGGTTGATACACCATTTTAAAACAGAGGTCACTTTTGCTAAAGGTTGATACACCATTTTAAAACAGAGGTCACTTTTGCTAAAGGTTGATACACCCTTTTAAAACAGAGGTCACTTTTGCTAAAGGTTGATACACCATTTTAAAACAGAGGTCACTTTTGCTAAAGGTTGATACACCATTTTAAAACAGAGGTCACTTTTGCTAAAGGTTGATACACCATTTTAAAACAGAGGTCACCTTTGCTAAAGGTTGATACACCATTTTAAAACAGAGGTCACCTTTGCTAAAGGTTGATACACCATTTTAAAACAGAGGTCACTTTTGCTAAAGGTTGATACACCATTTTAAAACAGAGGTCACCTTTGCTAAAGGTTGATACACCAATTTAAAACAGAGGTCACTTTTGCTAAAGGTTGATACACCATTTTAAAACAGAGGTCACTTTTGCTAAAGGTTGATACACCATTTTAAAACAGAGGTCACTTTTGCTAAAGGTTGATACACCATTTTAAAACAGAGGTCACTTTTGCTAAAGGTTGATACACCATTTTAAAACAGAGGTCACTTTTGCTAAAGGTTGATACACCATTTTAAAACAGAGGTCACTTTTGCTAAAGGTTGATACACCATTTTAAAACAGAGGTCACTTTTGCTAAAGGTTGATACACCATTTTAAAACAGAGGTCACTTTTGCTAAAGGTTGATACACCATTTTAAAACAGAGGTCACTTTTGCTAAAGGTTGATACACCATTTTAAAAGAGAGGTCACTTTTGCTAAAGGTTGATACACCATTTTAAAACAGAGGTCACTTTTGCTAAAGGTTGATACACCATTTTAAAACAGAGGTCACTTTTGCTAAAGGTTGATACACCATTTTAAAACAGAGGTCACTTTTGCTAAAGGTTGATACACCATTTTAAAACAGAGGTCACTTTTGCTAAAGGTTGATACACCATTTTAAAACAGAGGTCACTTTTGCTAAAGGTTGATACACCATTTTAAAACAGAGGTCACTTTTGCTAAAGGTTGATACACCATTTTAAAACAGAGGTCACTTTTGCTAAAGGTTGATACACCATTTTAAAACAGAGGTCACTTTTGCTAAAGGTTGATACACCATTTTAAAACAGAGGTCACTTTTGCTAAAGGTTGATACACCATTTTAAAACAGAGGTCACTTTTGCTAAAGGTTGATACACCATTTTAAAACAGAGGTCACTTTTGCTAAAGGTTGATACACCATTTTAAAACAGAGGTCACTTTTGCTAAAGGTTGATACACCATTTTAAAACAGAGGTCACTTTTGCTAAAGGTTGATACACCATTTTAAAACAGAGGTCACTTTTGCTAAAGGTTGATACACCATTTTAAAACAGAGGTCACTTTTGCTAAAGGTTGATACACCATTTTAAAACAGAGGTCACTTTTGCTAAAGGTTGATACACCATTTTAAAACAGAGGTCACTTTTGCTAAAGGTTGATACACCATTTTAAAACAGAGGTCACTTTTGCTAAAGGTTGATACACCATTTTAAAACAGAGGTCACTTTTGCTAAAGGTTGATACACCATTTTAAAACAGAGGTCACTTTTGCTAAAGGTTGATACACCATTTTAAAACAGAGGTCACTTTTGCTAAAGGTTGATACACCATTTTAAAACAGAGGTCACTTTTGCTAAAGGTTGATACACCATTTTAAAACAGAGGTCACTTTTGCTAAAGGTTGATACACCATTTTAAAACAGAGGTCACTTTTGCTAAAGGTTGATACACCATTTTCATACAGAGGTCACTTTTGCTAAAGGTTGATACACCATTTTAAAACAGAGGTCACTTTTGCTAAAGGTTGATACACCATTTTAAAACAGAGGTCACTTTTGCTAAAGGTTGATACACCATTTTAAAACAGAGGTCACTTTTGCTAAAGGTTGATACACCATTTTAAAACAGGTCACTTTTGCTAAAGGTTGATACACCATTTTAAAACAGAGGTCACTTTTGCTAAAGGTTGATACACCATTTTAAAACAGAGGTCACTTTTGCTAAAGGTTGATACACCATTTTAAAACAGAGGTCACTTTTGCTAAAGGTTGATACACCATTTTAAAACAGAGGTCACTTTTGCTAAAGGTTGATACACCATTTTAAAACAGAGGTCACTTTTGCTAAAGGTTGATACACCATTTTAAAACAGAGGTCACTTTTGCTAAAGGTTGATACACCATTTTAAAACAGAGGTCACTTTTGCTAAAGGTTGATACACCATTTTAAAACAGAGGTCACTTTTGCTAAAGGTTGATACACCATTTTAAAACAGAGGTCACTTTTGCTAAAGGTTGATACACCATTTTAAAACAGAGGTCACTTTTGCTAAAGGTTGATACACCATTTTAAAACAGAGGTCACTTTTGCTAAAGGTTGATACACCATTTTAAAACGGTTTCATCAATAGCTAGAGAGGATCCTATACGTACCAACCAATGAATTAGAGCACACATTGTAATGACTGAGTGAAGATAGTTTACTTACAAGAAGAAATTGTGGTGGTCCAGTGCTTAAGCCGCAATACCATCGTCAGATATTCGAGTGGAAACATGTTCCATAGAGTCTCAAAAGCTGGCACAGTTGAGGACTCTTTTATCGATGAACCACTGTTTTGTATTTCTTGAACAGACGATAGACCACGGTATGGAGGCGTGCCGTGGAACGACTTCGACGTTGTCGCATACAAGTTGGTCGATCGAGATGTGGGAAGTGTTATTGTCTTGGTCGCAGCTAATTTATGCATAAGTTCATATACACTTATATAAAAGGTTATGAAATGCACTACTCAGGCTACTGTATAAATTGGAAAGAAATGGACCACTGTTATTCTATAGCACAGAAATAATCAACAATATGCATGATCCACAGAATATATAAGTACTTACATCAAGATATATTACCGCGCACTCGGCAGTAACAATCCTTTAATATTCATGTTTTATCATGCGCTCTATGGAATTAATATGATGGGATGGTTATTTAGATTTCCTTAAAATTATTCTGCATGATCTTACGTTTATTGTAGTAATCAAAATATGGTAATATGCTTATTTTAAACATTTCTCCAGACATATATTCAGGTGGTCCGTTTCTAATATATCTCGGTATGAATAACAAAAACAAAACTTTTTCATCGACCAAGCGTAAAATTTTGATAGACGAGCGTGTTGAATCTACTTTTGTACTTTAGTTTGGTAAGAGAAGTAACTTTGATCGTGCTGTAAGATACAACGGTGTAATATTTTGTTAAGCACCACTAAGTAATCAACATGTATTAAAAACGTGCCCGATCATAATATATGACTCACTTCATTCTGTATTGCTTTCTCAGATATATGTTATCATTCCTAGATAGGTTTATTTCCGTTTGATGAAGAAATTAATGAGATGAGTAGATTTCTCATTTTCCGACCAATAATTTTTTCATGATTTATGAACTGTAAGCACTTGCTTTGAATTCATAATTCTATGTTTGTTGTAACTGCAGATCTATGTGATGTATTAAAGTAATATTAACTTGGTATTATGCGTATTTACAACGCATGAAGGTATATCGACCCTCTCATCCAGAATATAGAACCGAAATCAAACTGGCTTTCAATAGATAATCAGAAAGATTTGATTTTCTACGAGGTTGTCGGGAAAATATCAAGAACAGTTCTAAGATACCAAAGGGGTAATCAGAATACGTACACTGAAGAAGAACAGAAAATGCAATGGCAAAAAGAAGAAGGAGAAAAACGATAAGCAAAGCTCTACAAAGAAAACTGAAGATCGAGCAACTAAACAACGGGAGTGAACTTGTGTGTTCTATAAGAATAAGTAGTCCCTGTGCCATGAATTGCAGTTATCATGTTACGCTTGACAAAAATCATGTGATAAGTCATGAAAAAGGAAACGGCGATATTTCGATTACGACAACCGGGACATATCCGTGTTGATTTGTAATACAGATATTCCAAAACTGTGTTAACTCAGTAATGGTAGCAATCGCAAACTTTATAACATAATTTTGTATCGAATACACCTCGCCATTAATGGGGTTCGAACTCACAAATTTAATGGTGATAGGCACTGATTGCATAGGTAGTTGTAAAGCCAACTACCATATGATCACGACCACGACACTCCCAACGTTTTTATCAACCTTGTTAGTTTACATATATGGCATAGAGGTATAACTTAATGGTGGTTATCACAGCAATAACCTGGTAACAATCATCAATGCAATATTTTGAAGAATTGAGATAAAAAAAAAGAAGGTTGAATATCCATATTATTTCTTATTATTTGTTTTCTCAACTTAGAACTATCTTCATCGCCATGATATAACTGAAATATTGCTGAAAGTGGCGTTAAGCACCAAATATCAAATCAAATCAATCATTAATGTAATATGGCTATCAATTTACAAATATTAGATTAATATCGCATACAGCAATATTATACAATTATAGCTTTTTGATGAGGTCAATACATGGCGAGGTCAATATACTTTTAACGGGTCGATAAATCCATGTATTGACCGATATTAAAAGGCTACAATTGCTTTATTATTTTTTGAAACACTGGGAAAAAGTTGAAAATCAGTTCAACATAAAAACGAGAGAGAACATTGTCCAACTCGGCTTTTGAAAGGCTTTCAAAGTCTGCCGACATATGCTTTGATGTCAAATATTCCCTAAATGTCCTCACGGCAGTCTTTTTTTGCTCTTTAGTATTAGTGGCATCAATATTTTCCACAATTGCATGCATTTCTGCCTCGCTGATACTTGCAAACCTATCATCGTCTGCCATTTTTACTGAGTAAACAAATGACGTAATTTTATAGTAGAATAAAAACGTCGTTTTGATTGGATGGTTGATGAGAATATAAACCAGTCAAGTTACGTTTTTGTAACTGATTTATACTGAGCAGCAATCGGGCACCACTCGACTAATTCCGTCAATGGCGGAAATAAACGAATGTTTTCCCGAAGTCAATACGTGTTTTTATGGCCCCATCCTATAGTGTTGTGCTTTGTTTGACGGTATAACTCAATAAGAAACAATTGTTGAAATTGAAAATGGTCATTTATTATTAAATGACATAATTAAAAATGCACTAAACTACAAAACTACACATAATTAAAATTGCAGTAAACTACACAAAAAATAACTACACATAATAACCAGATATTATATGAATCATATAAAAAACATTTTCAAGACAAAGTTCTAGATATTTACTAGAAACTAAAAAACCGTCAAAGATGGGGGTAAAACCGCCTATATGAATCATATAAAAAACATTTTCAAGACAAAGTTCTAGATATTTACTAGAAACTAAAAAACATATTAATACAATATAAAAATCTATATCATATATCATATATCAAAGCTGAGGAAACCCTGCATTAAAAACTAGAGATAAAAACCTATGAGGAGAAAAACTCTAGAAAAGCATTAGTTTCCATAAATCAATTACACATATACCCATAATCAAACAACCCACTACTTTAGGTACAACTCAGTAACCAATTAAATGACAAAATTAAAAATGCACTAAACTACAAAACTACACATAATTAAAATTGCAGTAAACTACACAAAAATAACTACACATAATAACCAGATATTATATGAATCATATAAAAAACATTTTCAAGACAAAGTTCTAGATATTTACTAGAAACTAAAAAACCGTCAAAGATGGGGGTAAAACCGCCAACATCAAAGATACATTTTCAAAAAATAGGGACTGTGTAATGATGGCTAGCGAGAATGACCAGTTGTTTCTAGGGCATGCGCAATTAGTTAAACCATTAATGAACTCTGAAAAATTTTACTTTTCAAAGGGAAGTAATTTAGATAATTTTAATGGGATGTGCCATAAAAATATTTATAAGATATAAAATGCCTTTATGGCCCCATCCTATAGTGTTGTGCTTTGTTTGACGGTATAACTCAATAAGAAACAATTGTTGAAATTGAAAATGGTCATTTATTATTAAATGACATAATTAAAAATGCACTAAACTACAAAACTACACATAATTAAAATTGCAGTAAACTACACAAAAAATAACTACACATAATAACCAGATATTATATGAATCATATAAAAAACATTTTCAAGACAAAGTTCTAGATATTTACTAGAAACTAAAAAACCGTCAAAGATGGGGGTAAAACCGCCACATTATTGTGCATTGAGCAATATGTAATTTTGCTCAATAGACATATTCCTCAGTAAAACCCTCACAGCTGTTTTGATCTAAATCGTTTCCACCAGCATGAAAAACTAAATGATGTGGACGGATATCCGAAATCACTCTCTCCCATCTGGTACAATGTTCCTTCTTATTCCCTCTACTGCCACTAATTCCGTAAAAACGTACCAAAGGGTCATTCCCAAATGAAAAGTTTCTTGTAGAGCGATTGGAATTCACATATGTCCTTAACCTATTTACGTGTGAACTGCCTATTATCAATACACGCGTCATGATGCTGATTGTAAACAAAGTCTAATAAATATTCATAAATCTCGTACAATCTAAGTAAGCCCTCTATAATTAGTGTCTCATGAATATTCATATATGGTAGTTTGACCTACTTGGACACCTGCGTCTCTGTGTGTATGTTTGTTTATCACAAGTGAAGATCATGATCAGTTGTGACATAATACTAATATTCGAACAAAACTAATGTCAAATATTTACCTCAAAATAAACGAATATCAAAATCCTGGTTGATTCTAAATCGAGTTTTGAATAACTGTAGTTTTGGCCAGTTTTATAGTTCTAAGTAACACAAGTTGAAGAGAATCTGTATGGATATACATGTTAGGTAACGGACTTCATATCGACGAGAATGTCAAATAAAACAGTTTGTTATTGTCCAAGACAATAATTTTGTACATCCACAAAAGATAATTTAACACATCCTATGTGTAAACTTCTCGCTTTAAATATCGGTATAGAAATCCTTTTACGTGTTTGTAAAATGAAGTTTCAAAACATGAAATTGATGATGATGTGAACTGTGTAATGATGGCTAGCGAGAATGACCAGTTGTTTCTAGGGCATGCGCAATTAGTTAAACCATTAATGAACTCTGAAAAATTTTACTTTTCAAAGGGAAGTAATTTAGATAATTTTAATGGGATGTGCCATAAAAATATTTATAAGATATAAAATGCCTTTCCAAGTCAATACGTGATTTTTCAAATCAATACGTGTTTTTAAGGAAGACCATGTGACTATTTCTTGGCCAATAAGGATGTTTTAATAATATCAAATAATAATAAACTATTATATTGTTTATTCTGTCATGTTGGTAAATATCAATAATTCTAACATGACGTCCTTCTTTCGCTTTGTAGACAAACGAGCGACTTATCATTTATTATAAGAGATACTCAAAAGGGATTCATGAAAAACAGATTCATGGGAGAAGATCACGACTTCTTTATGACTTGAAGCAATATTTAGAAGAAAATGATTTAGACGGTCTATTGTTACTGGTGGATTTTGAAAAAGCTTTTGATTCCATTGAATGGGACTTCCTAATTAAAGCATTAAAGAGTTTTAATTTTGGTCCGTCTATTTGTAAAAGGTTTAAAACTTTATATGCAGAATCAAAAAGTTGTGTTATTAATAATGGGCATATGTCCAATTTCTTTAACTTAGAACGAGGTAGTCGCCAAAAAGATCCCCTTTCTCCTTATTTATTTATAATAGGGGTAGAGTTACTTTCTTTAAACATCAAGTCTAATCCACAAATTAAAGGAGTTCTTATAAATGAAACAGAGCCATTGATAAGTCAGTATGCTGATGACACTTTCGTTTTGCTTGATGGAAGTGAACTTTCATTAAAAGAGACCCCTAATTGTTTTGACAAATTCCATAAAGTTTCTGGTTTAAAAGTGAATACATCAAAAACAAAGGTTGTATGGGTGAGGAATAAAAGGTACTCAGATTTAATTCTTTGTCCAGATTTTAATCTTGACTGGTCATACTCAAATTTTAAACTTCTTGAAATTGAATTTTCTCTAGATCTCTATACCATGCCAGATTTGAATTTTAGGGAAAAAATTATAGATATTTCAAAAATATTAAAAAGTTGGCAACATAGAAAACTCACATTACTTGGAAAGGTTACTGTGATCAAAACACTAGCTCTTCCAAAACCGATACACCTATTTACGTCATTGCCAAATTTGAAACAATCTATGCTAAATGAATTAAATAAACTTTTTTTCAATTTCATTTGGGATGGAAAAACAGAAAAAATTAAACGTAATACGCTAATTGGGGATATTCAAGAGGGCGGGGGAGGGGGGGGGGGGGGGGGGGGGTTGAAAATGATCCATTTGCAATCCTTTATTACTTATTTAAAAGTAAGTTGGGTAAAACGATTTTTTAACTTAAATGGAGACTGGCAAAATATTCTTTTAACTAATTTGAAAGATTATGGGGGTGTTAGAACATTTTCTTTTCAGAAAGAAAAAACTTATTGAAGTTTCAAGCAAAATTAGTAACCCTTTCTGGAAAGATATCTTCAATAGTCTGCACTTGGCAAAACCATATACCTTAATAAATATGAATGAATGTCTTTCTCTTGATATATTAAATGTTGTATCCATTGAAAATTACTCCTTTTATATCAAATGGGAAAATGTCGAACTTATCTCATCTTATTGACCATCAAAGAAAAGATTTTTATACTTTTGAACAGATTAGACAAAAAGTTAAAACTAAAAATTGCATGCAGTACTACTCACTCCTATCAAGTATTCCAAAACATATATAGAAGCATATAAGAGAACATTTGACTGATTATTTTAATACTTTCAACCCAGAGAATATCTTCCTAGAAAGAATAAAAAATAATAAAGATATAAAATTTGTTTATATTAGTTTAGTAAACAACATTGTTCATATTCCAACGCAAAAGGTCTTGAAATGGGAAGAGAGACTCCAAAGTGATATTCCAAATTGGTTCATATATTTCAATATTCTTAGGAAGTGCTGTAAAAATGTATATTTAATTAATTTTCAATATAAATTTTTGCATAGAATGATTCCTATAAATACCTTTTTGTTCAAAATTCATGTCAAAGATAGCAAATCTTGCTCATTTTGCAATGTAGAAGATGAAACCATTGAACATTTATTTTTTGACTATCCTTGTACTTATCAGTTTTGGAGAGTTTTCTTTGAACGTCTGAAGAGATATTTTAACAATATTGAATTAAACAAAACAATGTTTTATTTGGATTTCAAACACTTCGGGATAACCTATTATTGAATTTACTCACAATAATAACAAAAAACTATATCTGTAAATGTAAATTTACAGACAAAATTCCAAATATTGTGGAATTAAAATTTAAAATAAAAAAAATACTATTCTCTTGAATTATACATAGCTAGAAAGAACAATAAACTGGCAGTTTTTAAAAAATTCTGGGGCCCTTTAAAATATGTTTTTCCTGATTTATAACTTTAATTGTCATTATTTGTTTGTTATCATCAGTATCAATAGGAGCAAGTGTACAAAGTGAGAAAATTGAGTGGAGGAGTGAAAAGAATGTGTGTGTGTGTTGTTACGTGAATGAAAATGTCAGCAAATTACAAATAATTTATATGTGTATTATAATTTAATCTAAAAATTTGTTAAAAAAAACACCAAATAGTCACAAATTGTACATGTACTATATATTAGTATCTATTTTTTTGGGGGGAAAAACCGACACCTTAGTCAGGTGGTGGTGTAGGGGTTATGTAAAATCAACAGACACCTTAGTCAGGTGGTGGTGTAGGGGTTATGTAAAATCAACAGACACCTTAGTCAGGTGGTGGTGTAGGGGTTATGTAAAATCAACAGACACCTTAGTCAGGTGGTGGTGTAGGGGTTATATAAAATCAACAGACACCTTAGTCAGGTGGTGGTGTAGGGGTTATGTAAAATCAACAGACACCTTAGTCAGGTGGTGGTGTAGGGGTTATGTAAAATCAACAGACACCTTAGTCAGGTGGTGGTGTAGGGGTTATATAAAGTCAACAGACACCTTAGTCAGGTGGTGGTGTAGGAGTTATGTAAAATCAACAGACACCTTAGTCAGGTGGTGGTGTAGGGGTTATGTAAAATCAACAGACACCTTAGTCAGGTGGTGGTGTAGGGGTTATGTAAAGTCAACAGAAACCTTAGTCAGGTGGTGGTGTAGGAGTTATATAAAATCAACAGACACCTTAGTCAGGTGGTGGTGTAGGGGTTATGTAAAATCAACAGACACCTTAGTCAGGTGGTGGTGTAGGGGTTATGTAAAGTCAACAGACACCTTAGTCAGGTGGTGGTGTAGGGGTTATGTAAAATCAACAGACACCTTAGTCAGGTGGTGGTGTAGGGGTTATGTAAAGTCAACAGACACCTTAGTCAGGTGGTGGTGTAGGGGTTATGTAAAATCAACAGACACCTTAGTCAGGTGGTGGTGTAGGGGTTATATAAAATCAACAGACACCTTAGTCAGGTGGTGGTGTAGGGGTTATGTAAAGTCAACAGACACCTTAGTCAGGTGGTGGTGTAGGGGTTATGTAAAATCACCAGTCACCTTAGTCAGGTGGTGGTGTAGGGGTTATGTAAAATCAACAGACACCTTAGTCAGGTGGTGGTGTAGGGGTTATGTAAAATCAACAGACACTTTAGTCAGGTGGTGGTGTAGGAGTTATATAAAATCAACAGACACCTTAGTCAGGTGGTGGTGTAGGGGTTATGTAAAATCAACAGACACCTTAGTCAGGTGGTGGTGTAGGGGTTATGTAAAATCAACAGACACCTTAGTCAGGTGGTGGTGTAGGGGTTATATAAAATCAACAGACACCTTAGTCAGGTGGTGGTGTAGGGGTTATGTAAAGTCAACAGACACCTTAGTCAGGTGGTGGTGTAGGGGTTATGTAAAATCAACAGACACCTTAGTCAGGTGGTGGTGTAGGGGTTATGTAAAATCAACAGACACCTTAGTCAGGTGGTGGTGTAGGGGTTATGTAAAATCAACAGACACCTTAGTCAGGTGGTGGTGTAGGGGTTATGTAAAGTCAACAGACACCTTAGTCAGGTGGTGGTGTAGGGGTTATGTAAAATCAACAGACACTTTAGTCAGGTGGTGGTGTAGGGGTTATGTAAAGTCAACAGACACCTTAGTCAGGTGGTGGTGTAGGGGTTATGTAAAATCAACAGTCACCTTAGTCAGGTGGTGGTGTAGGGGTTATGTAAAATCAACAGACACTTTAGTCAGGTGGTGGTGTAGGGGTTATGTAAAATCAACAGACACCTTAGTCAGGTGGTGGTGTAGGGGTTATGTAAAGTCAACAGACACCTTAGTCAGGTGGTGGTGTAGGGGTTATGTAAAATCAACAGACACCTTAGTCAGGTGGTGGTGTAGGGGTTATATAAAATCAACAGACACCTTAGTCAGGTGGTGGTGTAGGGGTTATGTAAAATCAACAGACACCTTAGTCAGGTGGTGGTGTAGGGGTTATGTAAAGTCAACAGACACCTTAGTCAGGTGGTGGTGTAGGGGTTATGTAAAGTCAACAGACACCTTAGTCAGGTGGTGGTGTAGGGGTTATGTAAAATCAACAGACACCTTAGTCAGGTGGTGGTGTAGGGGTTATATAAAAGCAACAGACACCTTAGTCAGGTGGTGGTGTAGGGGTTATGTAAAATCAACAGACACCTTAGTCAGGTGGTGGTGTAGGGGTTATGTAAAATCAACAGACACCTTAGTCAGGTGGTGGTGTAGGGGTTATGTAAAATCAACAGACACCTTAGTCAGGTGGTGGTGTAGGGGTTATGTAAAGTCAACAGACACTTTAGTCAGGTGGTGGTGTAGGGGTTATGTAAAATCAACAGACACTTTAGTCAGGTGGTGGTGTAGGGGTTATGTAAAATCAACAGACACCTTAGTCAGGTGGTGGTGTAGGAGTTATGTAAAATCAACAGACACTTTAGTCAGGTGGTGGTGTAGGAGTTATGTAAAATCAACAGACACCTTAGTCAGGTGGTGGTGTAGGGGTTATGTAAAATCAACAGACACTTTAGTCAGGTGGTGGTGTAGGAGTTATGTAAAATCAACAGACACCTTAGTCAGGTGGTGGTGTAGGGGTTATGTAAAGTCAACAGACACCTTAGTCAGGTGGTGGTGTAGGGTTATGTAAAATCAACAGACACCTTAGTCAGGTGGTGGTGTAGGGGTTATGTAAAATCAACAGACACCTTAGTCAGGTGGTGGTGTAGGGGTTATGTAAAGTCAACAGACACCTTAGTCAGGTGGTGGTGTAGGGGTTATGTAAAATCAACAGACACCTTAGTCAGGTGGTGGTGTAGGGGTTATGTAAAATCAACAGACACCTTAGTCAGGTGGTGGTGTAGGGGTTATGTAAAATCAACAGACACCTTAGTCAGGTGGTGGTGTAGGGGTTATATAAAATCAACAGACACCTTAGTCAGGTGGTGGTGTAGGTATTATGTAAAGTCAACAGACACCTTAGTCAGGTGGTGGTGTAGGGGTTATGTAAAATCAACAGACACCTTAGTCAGGTGGTGGTGTAGGGGTTATGTAAAATCAACAGACACCTTAGTCAGGTGGTGGTGTAGGGGTTATGTAAAGTCAACAGACACCTTAGTCAGGTGGTGGTGTAGGGGTTATGTAAAGTCAACAGACACCTTAGTCAGGTGGTGGTGTAGGGGTTATGTAAAATCAACAGACACTTTAGTCAGGTGGTGGTGTAGGGGTTATGTAAAATCACCAGTCACCTTAGTCAGGTGGTGGTGTAGGGGTTATGTAAAATCAACAGACACCTTAGTCAGGTGGTGGTGTAGGGGTTATGTAAAATCAACAGACACTTTAGTCAGGTGGTGGTGTAGGAGTTATATAAAATCAACAGACACCTTAGTCAGGTGGTGGTGTAGGGGTTATGTAAAATCAACAGACACCTTAGTCAGGTGGTGGTGTAGGGGTTATGTAAAATCAACAGACACCTTAGTCAGGTGGTGGTGTAGGGGTTATATAAAATCAACAGACACCTTAGTCAGGTGGTGGTGTAGGGGTTATGTAAAGTCAACAGACACCTTAGTCAGGTGGTGGTGTAGGGGTTATGTAAAATCAACAGACACCTTAGTCAGGTGGTGGTGTAGGGGTTATGTAAAATCAACAGACACCTTAGTCAGGTGGTGGTGTAGGGGTTATGTAAAGTCAACAGACACCTTAGTCAGGTGGTGGTGTAGGGGTTATGTAAAATCAACAGACACTTTAGTCAGGTGGTGGTGTAGGGGTTATGTAAAGTCAACAGACACCTTAGTCAGGTGGTGGTGTAGGGGTTATGTAAAATCAACAGTCACCTTAGTCAGGTGGTGGTGTAGGGGTTATGTAAAATCAACAGACACTTTAGTCAGGTGGTGGTGTAGGGGTTATGTAAAATCAACAGACACCTTAGTCAGGTGGTGGTGTAGGGGTTATGTAAAGTCAACAGACACCTTAGTCAGGTGGTGGTGTAGGGGTTATGTAAAATCAACAGACACCTTAGTCAGGTGGTGGTGTAGGGGTTATATAAAATCAACAGACACCTTAGTCAGGTGGTGGTGTAGGGGTTATGTAAAATCAACAGACACCTTAGTCAGGTGGTGGTGTAGGGGTTATGTAAAGTCAACAGACACCTTAGTCAGGTGGTGGTGTAGGGGTTATGTAAAGTCAACAGACACCTTAGTCAGGTGGTGGTGTAGGGGTTATGTAAAATCAACAGACACCTTAGTCAGGTGGTGGTGTAGGGGTTATATAAAATCAACAGACACCTTAGTCAGGTGGTGGTGTAGGGGTTATGTAAAATCAACAGACACCTTAGTCAGGTGGTGGTGTAGGGGTTATGTAAAATCAACAGACACCTTAGTCAGGTGGTGGTGTAGGGGTTATGTAAAATCAACAGACACCTTAGTCAGGTGGTGGTGTAGGGGTTATGTAAAGTCAACAGACACTTTAGTCAGGTGGTGGTGTAGGGGTTATGTAAAATCAACAGACACTTTAGTCAGGTGGTGGTGTAGGGGTTATGTAAAATCAACAGACACCTTAGTCAGGTGGTGGTGTAGGAGTTATGTAAAATCAACAGACACTTTAGTCAGGTGGTGGTGTAGGAGTTATGTAAAATCAACAGACACCTTAGTCAGGTGGTGGTGTAGGGGTTATGTAAAATCAACAGACACTTTAGTCAGGTGGTGGTGTAGGAGTTATGTAAAATCAACAGACACCTTAGTCAGGTGGTGGTGTAGGGGTTATGTAAAGTCAACAGACACCTTAGTCAGGTGGTGGTGTAGGGTTATGTAAAATCAACAGACACCTTAGTCAAGTGGTGGTGTAGGGGTTATGTAAAATCAACAGACACCTTAGTCAGGTGGTGGTGTAGGGGTTATGTAAAGTCAACAGACACCTTAGTCAGGTGGTGGTGTAGGGGTTATGTAAAATCAACAGACACCTTAGTCAGGTGGTGGTGTAGGGGTTATGTAAAATCAACAGACACCTTAGTCAGGTGGTGGTGTAGGGGTTATGTAAAATCAACAGACACCTTAGTCAGGTGGTGGTGTAGGGGTTATATAAAATCAACAGACACCTTAGTCAGGTGGTGGTGTAGGGGTTATGTAAAGTCAACAGACACCTTAGTCAGGTGGTGGTGTAGGGGTTATGTAAAATCAACAGACACCTTAGTCAGGTGGTGGTGTAGGGGTTATGTAAAATCAACAGACACCTTAGTCAGGTGGTGGTGTAGGGGTTATGTAAAGTCAACAGACACCTTAGTCAGGTGGGGGTGTAGGGGTTATGTAAAGTCAACAGACACCTTAGTCAGGTGGTGGTGTAGGGGTTATGTAAAATCAACAGACACTTTAGTCAGGTGGTGGTGTAGGGGTTATGTAAAATCAACAGACACCTTAGTCAGGTGGTGGTGTAGGGGTTATGTAAAATCAACAGACACCTTAGTCAGGTGGTGGTGTAGGGGTTATGTAAAGTCAACAGACACCTTAGTCAGGTGGTGGTGTAGGGGTTATGTAAAATCAACAGACACCTTAGTCAGGTGGTGGTGTAGGGGTTATGTAAAATCAACAGACACCTTAGTCAGGTGGTGGTGTAGGGGTTATATAAAATCAACAGACACCTTAGTCAGGTGGTGGTGTAGGGGTTATGTAAAATCAACAGACACCTTAGTCAGGTGGTGGTGTAGGGGTTATGTAAAATCAACAGACACCTTAGTCAGGTGGTGGTGTAGGGGTTATGTAAAATCAACAGACACCTTAGTCAGGTGGTGGTGTAGGGGTTATGTAAAATCAACAGACACCTTAGTCAGGTGGTGGTGTAGGGGTTATGTAAAATCAACAGACACCTTAGTCAGGTGGTGGTGTAGGGGTTATGTAAAATCAACAGACACCTTAGTCAGGTGGTGGTGTAGGGGTTATGTAAAATCAACAGACACCTTAGTCAGGTGGTGGTGTAGGGGTTATGTAAAATCAACAGACACCTTAGTCAGGTGGTGGTGTAGGGGTTATATAAAATCAACAGACACCTTAGTCAGGTGGTGGTGTAGGGGTTATGTAAAATCAACAGACACCTTAGTCAGGTGGTGGTGTAGGGGTTATGTAAAATCAACAGACACCTTAGTCAGGTGGTGGTGTAGGAGTTATGTAAAATCAACAGACACCTTAGTCAGGTGGTGGTGTAGGGGTTATGTAAAATCAACAGACACCTTAGTCAGGTGGTGGTGTAGGGGTTATGTAAAATCAACAGACACCTTAGTCAGGTGGTGGTGTAGGGGTTATGTAAAATCAACAGACACCTTAGTCAGGTGGTGGTGTAGGGGTTATGTAAAGTCAACAGACACCTTAGTCAGGTGGTGGTGTAGGGGTTATGTAAAATCAACAGACACCTTAGTCAGGTGGTGGTGTAGGGGTTATGTAAAATCAACAGACACCTTAGTCAGGTGGTGGTGTAGGGGTTATGTAAAATCAACAGACACTTTAGTCAGGTGGTGGTGTAGGGGTTATGTAAAATCAGCAGACACCTTAGTCAGGTGGTGGTGTAGGGGTTATGTAAAATCAACAGACACCTTAGTCAGGTGGTGGTGTAGGGGTTATGTAAAGTCAACAGACACCTTAGTCAGGTGGTGGTGTAGGGGTTATGTAAAGTCAACAGACACCTTAGTCAGGTGGTGGTGTAGGGGTTATGTAAAATCAACAGACACCTTAGTCAGGTGGTGGTGTAGGGGTTATGTAAAATCAACAGACACCTTAGTCAGGTGGTGGTGTAGGGGTTATGTAAAATCAACAGACACCTTAGTCAGGTGGTGGTGTAGGGGTTATGTAAAGTCAACAGACACCTTAGTCAGGTGGTGGTGTAGGGGTTATGTAAAGTCAACAGACACCTTAGTCAGGTGGTGGTGTAGGGGTTATGTAAAATCAACAGACACCTTAGTCAGGTAGTGGTGTAGGAGTTATATAAAATCAACAGACACTTTAGTCAGGTGGTGGTGTAGGGGTTATGTAAAATCAACAGACACCTTAGTCAGGTGGTGGTGTAGGGGTTATGTAAAATCAACAGATACCTTAGTCAGGTGGTGGTGTAGGGGTTATGTAAAATCAACAGACACCTTAGTCAGGTGGTGGTGTAGGGGTTATGTAAAATCAACAGACACCTTAGTCAGGTGGTGGTGTAGGGGTTATGTAAAATCAACAGACACCTTAGTCAGGTGGTGGTGTAGGGGTTATGTAAAATCAACAGACACCATAGTCAGGTGGTGGTGTAGGGGTTATGTAAAATCAACAGACACCTTAGTCAGGTGGTGGTGTAGGGGTTATGTAAAATCAACAGACACCTTAGTCAGGTGGTGGTGTAGGGGTTATGTAAAATCAACAGACACTTTAGTCAGGTGGTGGTGTAGGAGTTATATAAAATCAACAGACACCTTAGTCAGGTGGTGGTGTAGGGGTTATGTAAAATCAACAGACACCTTAGTCAGGTGGTGGTGTAGGGGTTATGTAAAATCAACAGACACCTTAGTCAGGTGGTGGTGTAGGGGTTATGTAAAATCAACAGACACCTTAGTCAGGTGGTGGTGTAGGGGTTATGTAAAATCCTGACTATTGAAGAAAAAACAAGCAAAAAAATAAAACAAATATAATATTGTTTATTCTGTCATGTTGATAAATATCAATAATTCTAACATAACGTCCTTCTTTCGCTTTGTAGACAAACGAGCGATTTATCGATGGTATAATCTCATTCGCACATGCACCGGTGAATGTGACTGCCTTTTTCATTGGCAGCATAAATTGTGTGCGACATTTTCCGAAAACGTAAATATAAATTACCGTCTTCCAATCAAAGTATACTACCGTATTTGTACTCTTAGACATATCAGAATCGGAATAAATCATGGAACCAGAATGTATTTTGAGTTTTAACATGGGTTGGTGGATATTAGTAAATTTGTATCACTCGCTCGGGATGAAATACTAATATCCGCCAACCCATGTTAAAAATCAAAACACATTCTGGATTCGATGATTTATTTCTTAAATATCAACTAAACATCGACAAGAGCAAATTGAAAGTAAATGAAAGACACGTGTTTATGAGCAATGGAGTAATTCTTTTCCAATAGCTAATTTTCCTTTATTTTACTTTCTATATCATCAGTCTCAGACAATAATCCACTATTTGTACATCTTTGAGTTAACCTACATATCTGTTGACAAACTGTTTTTATCAAGGCTGCGTCACAATAGATTACAGAAACACTTAGGACAATCTGTTATCAAGGCTGCGTCACAATAGATTACAGAAACACTTCGGACAATCTGTTATCAAGGCTGCGTCACAATAGATTACAGAAACACTTCGGACAATCTGTTATCAAGGCTGCGTCACAATAGATTACAGAAACACTTCGGACAATCTGTTATCAAGGCTGCGTCACAATAGATTACAGAAACACTTCGGACAATCTGTTATCAAGGCTGCGTCATAATAGATTACAGAAACACTTCGGACAATCTGTTATCAAGGCTGCGTCACAATAGATTACAGAAACACTTCGGACAATCTGTTATCAAGGCTGCGTCACAATAGATTACAGAAACACTTCGGACAATCTGTTATCAAGGCTGCGTCACAATAGATTACAGAAACACTTCGGACAATCTGTTATCAAGGCTGCGTCACAATAGATTACAGAAACACTTCGGACAATCTGTTATCAAGGCTGCGTCACAATAGATTACAGAAACACTTCGGACAATCTGTTATCAAGGCTGCGTCACAATAGATTACAGAAACACTTAGGACAATCTGTTATCAAGGCTGCGTCACAATAGATTACAGAAACACTTCGGACAATCTGTTATCAAGGCTGCGTCACAATAGATTAGAGAAACACTTAGGACAATCTGTTATCAAGGCTGCGTCACAATAGATTACAGAAACATTAAGGACAATCTGTTATCAAGGCTGCGTCACAATAGATTACAGAAACACTTAGGACAATCTATTATCAAGGCTGCGTCACAATAGATTACAGAAACACTTCGGACAATCTGTTATCAAGGCTGTGTGACAATAGATTACAGAAACACTTCGGACAATCTGTTATCAAGGCTGCGTCACAATAGATTACAGAAACACTTCGGACAATCTGTTATCAAGGCTGCGTCACAATAGATTACAGAAACACTTAGGACAATCTGTTATCAAGGCTGCGTCACAATAGATTACAGAAACACTTCGGACAATCTGTTATCAAGGCTGCGTCACAATAGATTACAGAAACACTTCGGACAATTTGTTATCAAGGCTGCGTCACAATAGATTACAGAAACACTTAGGACAATCTGTTATCAAGGCTGCGTCACAATAGATTACAGAAACACTTCGGACAATCTGTTATCAAGGCTGCGTCACAATAGATTACAGAAACACTTCGGACAATCTGTTATCAAGGCTGCGTCACAATAGATTACAGAATCACTTAGGACAATCTGTTATCAAGGCTGCGTCACAATAGATTACAGAAACACTTCGGACAATCTGTTAACAAGGCTGCGTCACAATAGATTACAGAAACACTTCGGACAATCTGTTATCAAGGCTGCGTCACAATAGATTACAGAAACACTTAGGACAATCTGTTATCAAGGCTGCGTCACAATAGATTACAGAAACACTTCGGACAATCTGTTATCAAGGCTGCGTCACAATAGATTACAGAAACACTTCGGACAATCTGTTATCAAGGCTGCGTCACAATAGATTACAGAATCACTTAGGACAATCTGTTATCAAGGCTGCGTCACAATAGATTACAGAAACACTTCGGACAATCTGTTAACAAGGCTGCGTCACAATAGATTACAGAAACACTTCGGACAATCTGTTATCAAGGCTGCGTCACAATAGATTACAGAAACACTTAGGACAATCTATTATCAAGGCTGCGTCACAATAGATTACAGAAACACTTAGGACAATCTGTTATCAAGGCGGCGTCACAATAGATTACAGAAACACTTAGGACAATCTGTTATCAAGGCTGCGTCACAATAGATTACAGAAACACATAGGACAATCTGTTATCAAGGCTACGTCACAATAGATTACAGAAACACTTAGGACAATCTGTTATCAAGGCTGCGTCAAAATAGATTACAGAAACACTTAGGACAATCTGTTATCAAGGCTGCGTCACAATAGATTACAGAAACACTTAGGACAATCTGTTATCAAGGCTGCGTCACAATAGATTACAGAAACACTTAGGACAATCTGTTATCAAGGCAGCGTCACAATAGATTACAGAAACACTTAGGACAATCTGTTATCAAGGCTGCGTCACAATAGATTACAGAAACACTTCGGACAATCTGTTATCAAGGCTGTGTGACAATAGATTACAGAAACACTTCGGACAATCTGTTATCAAGGCTGCGTCACAATAGATTACAGAAACACTTCGGACAATCTGTTATCAAGGCTGCGTCACAATAGATTACAGAAACACTTAGGACAATCTGTTATCAAGGCTGCGTCACAATAGATTACAGAAACACTTAGGACAATCTGTTATCAAGGCTGCGTCACAATAGATTACAGAAACACTTCGGACAATCTGTTATCAAGGCTGCGTCACAATAGATTACAGAAAAAATTAGGACAATCTGTTATCAAGGCTGCGTCACAATAGATTACAGAAACACTTAGGACAATCTGTTATCAAGGCTGCGTCACAATAGATTACAGAAACACTTCGGACAATCTGTTATCAAGGCTGCGTCACAATAGATTACAAAAACACTTCGGACAATCTGTTATCAAGGCTGCGTCACAATAGATTACAGAAACACTTCGGACAATCTGTTATCAAGGCTGCGTCACAATAGATTACAGAAACACTTAGGACAATCTGTTATCAAGGCTGCGTCACAATAGATTACAGAAACACTTAGGACAATCTGTTATCAAGGCTGCGTCACAATAGATTACAGAAACACTTCGGACAATCTGTTAACAAGGCTGCGTCACAATAGATTACAGAAACACTTCGGACAATCTGTTATCAAGGCTGCGTCACAATAGATTACAGAAACACTTAGGACAATCTATTATCAAGGCTGCGTCACAATAGATTACAGAAACACTTAGGACAATCTGTTATCAAGGCGGCGTCACAATAGATTACAGAAACACTTAGGACAATCTGTTATCAAGGCTGCGTCACAATAGATTACAGAAACACATAGGACAATCTGTTATCAAGGCTGCGTCACAATAGATTACAGAAACACTTCGGACAATCTGTTATCAAGGCTGCGTCACAATAGATTACAGAAACACTTAGGACAATCTGTTATCAAGGCTGCGTCACAACAGATTACAGAAACATCTAGGACAATATGTTATCAAGGCTGCGTCACAATAGATTACAGAAACACTTCGGACAATCTGTTATCAAGGCTGCGTCACAATAGATTACAGAAACACTTAGGACAATCTGTTATCAAGGCTGCGTCACAATAGATTACAGAAACACTTAGGACAATCTGTTATCAAGGCTGCGTCACAATAGATTACAGAAACACTTCGGACAATCTGTTAACAAGGCTGCGTCACAATAGATTACAGAAACACTTCGGACAATCTGTTATCAAGGCTGCGTCACAATAGATTACAGAAACACTTAGGACAATCTATTATCAAGGCTGCGTCACAATAAATTACAGAAACACTTAGGACAATCTGTTATCAAGGCGGCGTCACAATAGATTACAGAAACACTTAGGACAATCTGTTATCAAGGCTGCGTCACAATAGATTACAGAAACACATAGGACAATCTGTTATCAAGGCTACGTCACAATAGATTACAGAAACACTTAGGACAATCTGTTATCAAGGCTGCGTCACAATAGATTACAGAAACACTTAGGACAATCTGTTATCAAGGCTGCGTCACAATAGATTACAGAAACACTTCGGACAATCTGTTATCAAGGCTGCGTCACAATAGATTACAGAATCACTTAGGACAATCTGTTATCAAGGCTGCGTCACAATAGATTACAGAAACACTTCGGACAATCTGTTAACAAGGCTGCGTCACAATAGATTACAGAAACACTTCGGACAATCTGTTATCAAGGCTGCGTCACAATAGATTACAGAAACACTTAGGACAATCTATTATCAAGGCTGCGTCACAATAGATTACAGAAACACTTAGGACAATCTGTTATCAAGGCTGCGTCACAATAGATTACAGAAACACTTAGGACAATCTGTTATCAAGGCTGCGTCACAATAGATTACAGAAACACATAGGACAATCTGTTATCAAGGCTACGTCACAATAGATTACAGAAACACTTAGGACAATCTGTTATCAAGGCTGCGTCACAATAGATTACAGAAACACTTCGGACAATCTGTTATCAAGGCTGTGTGACAATAGATTACAGAAACACTTCGGACAATCTGTTATCAAGGCTGCGTCACAATAGATTACAGAAACACTTCGGACAATCTGTTATCAAGGCTGCGTCACAATAGATTACAGAAACACTTAGGACAATCTGTTATCAAGGCTGCGTCACAATAGATTACAGAAACACTTCGGACAATCTGTTATCAAGGCTGCGTCACAATAGATTACAGAAACACTTCGGACAATCTGTTATCAAGGCTGCGTCACAATAGATTACAGAAACACTTAGGACAATCTGTTATCAAGGCTGCGTCACAATAGATTACAGAAACACTTTGGACAATCTGTTATCAAGGCTGCGTCACAATAGATTACAGAAAAAATTAGGACAATCTGTTATCAAGGCTGCGTCACAATAGATTACAGAAACACTTAGGACAATCTGTTATCAAGGCTGCGTCACAATAGATTACAGAAACACTTCGGACAATCTGTTATCAAGGCTGCGTCACAATAGATTACAGAAACACTTAGGACAATCTGTTATCAAGGCTGCGTCACAATAGATTACAGAAACACTTCGGACAATCTGTTATCAAGGCTGCGTCACAATAGATTACAGAAACACTTAGGACAATCTGTTATCAAGGCTGCGTCACAATAGATTACAGAAACACTTAGGACAATCTGTTATCAAGGCTGCGTCACAATAGATTACAGAAACACTTAGGACAATCTGTTAACAAGGCTGCGTCACAATAGATTACAGAAACACTTCGGACAATCTGTTATCAAGGCTGCGTCACAATAGATTACAGAAACACTTAGGACAATCTATTATCAAGGCTGCGTCACAATAGATTACAGAAACACTTAGGACAATCTGTTATCAAGGCGGCGTCACAATAGATTACAGAAACACTTAGGACAATCTGTTATCAAGGCTGCGTCACAATAGATTACAGAAACACATAGGACAATCTGTTATCAAGGCTACGTCACAATAGATTACAGAAACACTTAGGACAATCTGTTATCAAGGCTGCGTCACAATAGATTACAGAAACACTTAGGACAATCTGTTATCAAGGCTGCGTCACAATAGATTACAGAAACACTTAGGACAATCTGTTATCAAGGCTGCGTCACAATAGATTACAAAAAAAACTTCGGACAATCTGTTATCAAGGCTGCGTCACAATAGATTACAGAAACACTTCGGACAATCTGTTAACAAGGCTGCGTCACAATAGATTACAGAAACACTTCGGACAATCTGTTATCAAGGCTGCGTCACAATAGATTACAGAAACACTTCGGACAATCTGTTATCAAGGCTGCGTCACAATAGATTACAGAAACACTTAGGACAATCTGTTATCAAGGCTGCGTCACAATAGATTACAGAAACACTTAGGACAATCTGTTATCAAGGCTGCGTCACAATAGATTACAGAAACACTTAGGACAATCTGTTATCAAGGCAGCGTCACAATAGATTACAGAAACACTTAGGACAATCTGTTATCAAGGCTGCGTCACAATAGATTACAGAAACACTTCGGACAATCTGTTATCAAGGCTGTGTGACAATAGATTACAGAAACACTTCGGACAATCTGTTATCAAGGCTGCGTCACAATAGATTACAGAAACACTTCGGACAATCTGTTATCAAGGCTGCGTCACAATAGATTACAGAAACACTTAGGACAATCTGTTATCAAGGCTGCGTCACAATAGATTACAGAAACACTTCGGACAATCTGTTATCAAGGCTGCGTCACAATAGATTACAGAAACACTTAGGACAATCTGTTATCAAGGCTGCGTCACAATAGATTACAGAAACACTTAGGACAATCTGTTATCAAGGCTGCGTCACAATAGATTACAGAAACACTTCGGACAATCTGTTATCAAGGCTGCGTCACAATAGATTACAGAAAAAATTAGGACAATCTGTTATCAAGGCTGCGTCACAATAGATTACAGAAACACTTAGGACAATCTGTTATCAAGGCTGCGTCACAATAGATTACAGAAACACTTCGGACAATCTGTTATCAAGGCTGCGTCACAATAGATTACAGAAACACTTCGGACAATCTGTTATCAAGGCTGCGTCACAATAGATTACAGAAACACTTCGGACAATCTGTTATCAAGGCTGCGTCACAATAGATTACAGAAACACTTAGGACAATCTGTTATCAAGGCTGCGTCACAATAGATTACAGAAACACTTAGGACAATCTGTTATCAGGGCTGCGTCACAATAGATTACAGAAACACTTCGGACAATCTGTTAACAAGGCTGCGTCACAATAGATTACAGAAACACTTCGGACAATCTGTTATCAAGGCTGCGTCACAATAGATTACAGAAACACTTAGGACAATCTATTATCAAGGCTGCGTCACAATAGATTACAGAAACACTTAGGACAATCTGTTATCAGGGCTGCGTCACAATAGATTACAGAAACACTTAGGACAATCTGTTATCAAGGCTGCGTCACAATAGATTACAGAAACACATAGGACAATCTGTTATCAAGGCTACGTCACAATAGATTACAGAAACACTTAGGACAATCTGTTATCAAGGCTGCGTCACAATAGATTACAGAATCACTTAGGACAATCTGTTATCAAGGCTGCGTCACAATAGATTACAGAAACACTTCGGACAATCTGTTAACAAGGCTGCGTCACAATAGATTACAGAAACACTTCGGACAATCTGTTATCAAGGCTGCGTCACAATAGATTACAGAAACACTTAGGACAATCTATTATCAAGGCTGCGTCACAATAGATTACAGAAACACTTAGGACAATCTGTTATCAAGGCGGCGTCACAATAGATTACAGAAACACTTAGGACAATCTGTTATCAAGGCTGCGTCACAATAGATTACAGAAACACTTCGGACAATCTGTTATCAAGGCTACGTCACAATAGATTACAGAAACACTTCGGACAATCTGTTATCAAGGCTGTGTGACAATAGATTACAGAAACACTTCGGACAATCTGTTATCAAGGCTGCGTCACAATAGATTACAGAAACACTTCGGACAATCTGTTATCAAGGCTGCGTCACAATAGATTACAGAAACACTTCGGACAATCTGTTATCAAGGCTGCGTCACAATAGATTACAGAAACACTTCGGACAATCTGTTATCAAGGCTGCGTCACAATAGATTACAGAAAAAATTAGGACAATCTGTTATCAAGGCTGCGTCACAATAGATTACAGAAACACTTAGGACAATCTGTTATCAAGGCTGCGTCACAATAGATTACAGAAACACTTCGGACAATCTGTTATCAAGGCTGCGTCACAATAGATTACAGAAACACTTAGGACAATCTGTTATCAAGGCTGCGTCACAATAGATTACAGAAACACTTCGGACAATCTGTTATCAAGGCTGCGTCACAATAGATTACAGAAACACTTCGGACAATCTGTTATCAAGGCTGCGTCACAATAGATTACAGAAACACTTAGGACAATCTGTTATCAAGGCTGCGTCACAATAGATTACAGAAACACTTCGGACAATCTGTTAACAAGGCTGCGTCACAATAGATTACAGAAACACTTCGGACAATCTGTTATCAAGGCTGCGTCACAATAGATTACAGAAACACTTAGGACAATCTATTATCAAGGCTGCGTCACAATAGATTACAGAAACACTTAGGACAATCTGTTATCAAGGCGGCGTCACAATAGATTACAGAAACACTTAGGACAATCTGTTATCAAGGCTGCGTCACAATAGATTACAGAAACACATAGGACAATCTGTTATCAAGGCTACGTCACAATAGATTACAGAAACACTTAGGACAATCTGTTATCAAGGCTGCGTCACAATAGATTACAGAAACACTTAGGACAATCTGTTATCAAGGCTGCGTCACAATAGATTACAGAAACACTTCGGACAATCTGTTATCAAGGCTGCGTCACAATAGATTACAGAATCACTTAGGACAATCTGTTATCAAGGCTGCGTCACAATAGATTACAGAAACACTTCGGACAATCTGTTAACAAGGCTGCGTCACAATAGATTACAGAAACACTTCGGACAATCTGTTATCAAGGCTGCGTCACAATAGATTACAGAAACACTTAGGACAATCTATTATCAAGGCTGCGTCACAATAGATTACAGAAACACTTAGGACAATCTGTTATCAAGGCTGCGTCACAATAGATTACAGAAACACTTAGGACAATCTGTTATCAAGGCTGCGTCACAATAGATTACAGAAACATATAGGACAATCTGTTATCAAGGCTGCGTCACAATAGATTACAGAAACACTTAGGACAATCTGTTATCAAGGCTGCGTCACAATAGATTACAGAAACACTTAGGACAATCTGTTATCAAGGCTGCGTCACAATAGATTACAGAAACACTTAGGACAATCTGTTATCAAGGCTGCGTCACAATAGATTACAGAAACACTTAGGACAATCTGTTATCAAGGCAGCGTCACAATAGATTACAGAAACACTTAGGACAATCTGTTATCAAGGCTGCGTCACAATAGATTACAGAAACACTTCGGACAATCTGTTATCAAGGCTGTGTGACAATAGATTACAGAAACACTTCGGACAATCTGTTATCAAGGCTGCGTCACAATAGATTACAGAAACACTTCGGACAATCTGTTATCAAGGCTGCGTCACAATAGATTACAGAAACACTTAGGACAATCTGTTATCAAGGCTGCGTCACAATAGATTACAGAAACACTTCGGACAATCTGTTATCAAGGCTGCGTCACAATAGATTACAGAAACACTTCGGACAATCTGTTATCAAGGCTGCGTCACAATAGATTACAGAAACACTTAGGACAATCTGTTATCAAGGCTGCGTCACAATAGATTACAGAAACACTTCGGACAATCTGTTATCAAGGCTGCGTCACAATAGATTACAGAAAAAATTAGGACAATCTGTTATCAAGGCTGCGTCACAATAGATTACAGAAACACTTAGGACAATCTGTTATCAAGGCTGCGTCACAATAGATTACAGAAACACTTCGGACAATCTGTTATCAAGGCTGCGTCACAATAGATTACAGAAACACTTAGGACAATCTGTTATCAAGGCTGCGTCACAATAGATTACAGAAACACTTCGGACAATCTGTTATCAAGGCTGCGTCACAATAGATTACAGAAACACTTAGGACAATCTGTTATCAAGGCTGCGTCACAATAGATTACAGAAACACTTAGGACAATCTGTTATCAAGGCTGCGTCACAATAGATTACAGAAACACTTCGGACAATCTGTTAACAAGGCTGCGTCACAATAGATTACAGAAACACTTCGGACAATCTGTTATCAAGGCTGCGTCACAATAGATTACAGAAACACTTAGGACAATCTATTATCAAGGCTGCGTCACAATAGATTACAGAAACACTTAGGACAATCTGTTATCAAGACGGCGTCACAATAGATTACAGAAACACTTAGGACAATCTGTTATCAAGGCTGCGTCACAATAGATTACAGAAACACATAGGACAATCTGTTATCAAGGCTACGTCACAATAGATTACAGAAACACTTAGGACAATCTGTTATCAAGGCTGCGTCACAATAGATTACAGAAACACTTAGGACAATCTGTTATCAAGGCTGCGTCACAATAGATTACAGAAACACTTAGGACAATCTGTTATCAAGGCTGCGTCACAATAGATTACAGAAACACTTCGGACAATCTGTTATCAAGGCAGCGTCACAATAGATTACAGAAACACTTAGGACAATCTGTTATCAAGGCTGCGTCACAATAGATTACAGAAACACTTCGGACAATCTGTTATCAAGGCTGCGTCACAATAGATTACAGAAACACTTAGGACAATCTGTTATCAAGGCTGCGTCACAATAGATTACAGAAACACTTCGGACAATCTGTTATCAAGGCTGCGTCACAATAGATTACAGAAACACTTCGGACAATCTGTTATCAAGGCTGCGTCATAATAGATTACAGAAACACTTCGGACAATCTGTTATCAAGGCTGCGTCACAATAGATTACAGAAACACTTCGGACAATCTGTTATCAAGGCTGCGTCAAAATAGATTACAGAAACACTTCGGACAATCTATTATCAAGGCTGCGTCACAATAGATTACAGAAACACTTCGGACAATCTGTTATCAAGGCTGCGTCACAATAGATTACAGAAACACTTCGGACATTCTGTTATCAAGACTGCGTCACAATAGATTACAGAAACACTTAGGACAATCTGTTATCAAGACTGCGTCACAATAGATTACAGAAACACTTAGGATAATCTGTTATCAAGGCTGCGTCACAATAGATTACAGAAACACTTAGGACAATCTGTTATCAAGGCTGCGTCACAATAGATTACAGAAACACTTAGGACAATCTGTTATCAAGGCTGCGTCACAATAGATTACAGAAACACTTCGGACAATCTGTTATCAAGGCTGCGTCACAATAGATTACAGAAACACTTAGGACAATCTGTTATCAAGGCTGCGTCACAATAGATTACAGAAACACTTCGGACAATCTGTTATCAAGGCTGCGTCACAATAGATTACAGAAACACTTCGGACAATCTGTTATCAAGGCTGCGTCACAATAGATTACAGAAACACTTAGGACAATCTGTTATCAAGGCTGCGTCACAATAGATTACAGAAGCACTTCGGACAATCTGTTATCAAGGCTGCGTCACAATAGATTACAGAAACACTTCGGACAATCTATTATCAAGGCTGCGTCATAATAGATTACAGAAACACTTCGGACAATCTGTTATCAAGGCAGCGTCACAATAGATTACAGAAACACTTCGGACAATCCGTTATCAAGGCTGCGTCACAATAGATTACAGAGACACTTCGGACAATCTGTTATCAAGGCTGCGTCACAATAGATTACAGAAACACTTAGGACAATCTGTTATCAAGGCTGCGTCACAATAGATTAGAGAAACACTTAGGACAATCTGTTTTCAAGGCTGCGTCACAATAGATTACAGAAACACTTAGGACAATCTGTTATCAAGGCTGCATCACAATAGATTACAGAAACACTTCGAACAATCTGTTATCAAGGCAGCGTCACAATAGATTACAGAAACACTTCGGACAATCTGTTATCAAGGCTGCGTCACAATAGATAACAGAAACACTTCGAACAATCTGTTATCAAGGCTGCGTCACAATAGATTACAGAAACACTTCGGACAATCTGTTATCAAGGCTGCGTCATAATAGATTACAGAAACACTTCGGACAATCTGTTATCAAGGCTGCGTCACAATAGATTACAGAAACACTTCGGACAATCTGTTATCAAGGCTGCGTCACAATAGATTACAGAAACACTTCGGACAATCTGTTATCAAGGCTGCGTCACAATAGATTACAGAAACACTTAGGACAATCTGTTATCAAGGCTGTGTCACAATAGATTACAGAAACACTTCGGACAATCTGTTATCAAGGCTGCGTCACAATAGATTACAGAAACACTTCGGACAATCTGTTATCAAGGCTGCGTCACAATAGATTACAGAAACACTTCGGACAATCTGTTATCAAGGCTGCGTCACAATAGATTACAGAAACACTTCGGACAATCTGTTATCAAGGCTGCGTCACAATAGATTACAGAAACACTTCGGACAATCTGTTATCAAGGCTGCGTCACAATAGATTACAGAAACACTTCGGACAATCTGTTATCAAGGCTGCGTCACAATAGATTACAGAAACACTTCTGACAATCTGTTATCAAGGCTGCGTCATAATAGATTACAGAAACACTTCGGACAATCTGTTATCAAGGCTGCGTCACAATAGATTACAGAAACACTTCGAACAATCCGTTATCAAGGCTGCGTCACAATAGATTACAGAAACACTTCGGACAATCTGTTATCAAGGCAGCGTCACAATAGATTACAGAAACACTTAGGACAATCTGTTATCAAGGCTGCGTCACAACAGATTACAGAAACATCTAGGACAATCTGTTATCAAGGCTGCGTCACAATAGATTACAGAAACACTTCGGACAATCTGTTATCAAGGCTGCGTCACAATAGATTACAGAAACACTTAGGACAATCTGTTATCAAGGCTGCGTCACAATAGATTACAGAAACACTTAGGACAATCTGTTATCAAGGCTGCGTCACAATAGATTACAGAAACACTTCTGACAATCTGTTATCAAGGCTGCGTCATAATAGATTACAGAAACACTTCGGACAATCTGTTATCAAGGCTGCGTCATAATAGATTACAGAAACACTTAGGACAATCTGTTATCAAGGCTGCGTCACAATAGATTACAGAAACACTTCGGACAATCTGTTATCAAGGCTGCGTCACAATAGATTACAGAAACACTTAGGACAATCTGTTATCAAGGCTGCGTCACAATAGATTACAGAAACACTTAGGACAATCTATTATCAAGGCTGCGTCACAATAGATTACAGAAACACTTCGGACAATCTGTTATCAAGGCTGCGTCACAATAGATTACAGAAACACTTCGGACAATCTGTTATCAAGGCTGCGTCACAATAGATTACAGAAACACTTCGGACAATCTGTTATCAAGGCTGCGTCACAATAGATTACAGAAACACTTCTGACAATCTGTTATCAAGGCTGCGTCATAATAGATTACAGAAACACTTCAGACAATCTGTTATCAAGGCTGCGTCATAATAGATTACAGAAACACTTCGAACAATCCGTTATCAAGGCTGCGTCACAATAGATTACAGAAACACTTCGGACAATCTGTTATCAAGGCAGCGTCACAATAGATTACAGAAACACTTAGGACAATCTGTTATCAAGGCTGCGTCACAACAGATTACAGAAACATCTAGGACAATCTGTTATCAAGGCTGCGTCACAATAGATTACAGAAACACTTCGGACAATCTGTTATCAAGGCTGCGTCACAATAGATTACAGAAACACTTAGGACAATCTGTTATCAAGACTGCGTCAAAATAGATTACAGAAACACTTAGGACAATCTGTTATCAAGGCTGCGTCACAATAGATTACAGAAACACTTCGGACAATCTGTTATCAAGGCTGCGTCACAATAGATTACAGAAACACTTCGGACAATCTGTTATCAAGGCTGCGCCACAATAGATTACAGAAACACTTAGGACAATCTATTATCAAGGCTGCGTCACAATAGATTACAGAAACACTTAGGACAATCTGTTATCAAGGCTGCGTCACAACAGATTACAGAAACACTTAGGACAACCTGTTATCAAGGCTGCGTCACAACAGATTACAGAAACACTTCGGACAATCTGTTATCAAGACTGCGTCACAATAGATTACAGAAACACTTAGGACAATCTGTTATCAAGGCTGCGTCACAATAGATTACAGAAACACTTCGGACAATCTGTTATCAAGGCTGCGTCACAATAGATTACAGAAACACTTCGGACAATCTGTTATCAAGGCTGCGTCACAATAGATTACAGAAACACTTCGGACAATCTGTTATCAAGGCTGCGTCACAATAGATTACAGAAACACTTCGGACAATCTGTTATCAAGGCTGCGTCACAATAGATTACAGAAACACTTCGGACAATCTGTTATCAAGGCTGCGTCACAATAGATTACAGAAACACTTAGGACAATCTGTTATCAAAGCTGCGTCACAATAGATTACAGAAACACTTAGGACAATCTGTTATCAGGGCTGCGTCACAATAGATTACAGAAACACTTCGGACAATCTGTTATCAAGGCTGCGTCACAATAGATTACAGAAACACTTCGGACAATCTGTTATCAAGGCTGCGTCACAATAGATTACAGAAACACTTCGGACAATCTGTTATCAAGGCTGCGTCACAATAGATTACAGAAACACTTAGGACAATCTGTTATCAAGGCTGCGTCACAATAGATTACAGAAAAACTTCGGACAATCTGTTATCAAAGCTGCGTCACAATAGATTACAGAAACACTTCGGACAATCTGTTATCAAGGCTGCGTCACAATAGATTACAGAAACACTTAGGACAATCTGTTATCAAAGCTGCGTCACAATAGATTACAGAAACACTTAGGACAATCTGTTATCAGGGCTGCGTCACAATAGATTACAGAAACACTTCGGACAATCTGTTATCAAGGCTGCGTCACAATAGATTACAGAAACACTTCGGACAATCTGTTATCAAGGCTGCGTCACAATAGATTACAGAAACACTTAGGACAATCTGTTATCAAGGCTGTGTCACAATAGATTACAGAAACACTTAGGACAATCTGTTATCAAGGCTGCGTCACAATAGATTACAGAAAAACTTCGGACAATCTGTTATCAAGGCTGCGTCACAATAGATTACAGAAACACTTAGGACAATCTGTTATCAAGGCTGCGTCACAATAGATTACAGAAACACTTCGGACAATCTGTTATCAAGGCTGCGTCACAATAGATTACAGAAACGCTTCGGACAATCTGTTATCAAGGCTGCGTCACAATAGATTACAGAAACACTTAGGACAATCTGTTATCAAGGCTGCGTCACAATAGATTACAGAAACACTTAGGACAATCTGTTATCAAGTCTGCGTCACAATAGATTACAGAAACACTTAGGACAATCTGTTATCAAGGCTGCGTCACAATAGATTACAGAAACACTTAGGACAATCTGTTATCAAGGCTGCGTCACAATAGATTACAGAAACACTTCGGACAATCTGTTATCAAGGCTGCGTCACAATAGATTACAGAAACACTTAGGACAATCTGTTATCAAGGCTGCGTCACAATAGATTACAGAAATACTTAGGACAACCTGTTATCAAGGTTGCGTCAAAATAGATTACAGAAACACTTAGGACAATATGTTATCAAGGCTGCGTCACAATAGATTACAGAAACACTTAGGACAATCTGTTATCACGGCTGCGTCACAACAGATTACAGAAACATCTAGGACAATCTGTTATCAAGGCTGCGTCACAATAGATTACAGAAACACTTCGGACAATCTGTTATCAAGGCTGCGTCACAATAGATTACAGAAACACTTCCGACAATCTGTTATCAAGACTGCGTCACAATAGATTACAGAAACACTTAGAACAATCTGTTATCAAGGCTGCGTCACAATAGATTACAGAAACACTTCGGACAATCTGTTATCAAGGCTGCGTCACAATAGATTACAGAAACACTTCGGACAATCTGTTATCAAGGCTGCGTCACAATAGATTACAGAAACACTTAGGACAATCTGTTATCAAGGCTGCGTCACAATAGATTACAGAAACACTTAGGACAATCTGTTATCAAGGCTGCGTCACAACAGATTACAGAAACACTTAGGACAATCTGTTATCAAGGCTGCGTCACAACAGATTACAGAAACACTTCGGACAATCTGTTATCAAGACTGCGTCACAATAGATTACAGAAACACTTCGGACAATCTGTTATCAAGGCTGCGTCACAATAGATTACAGAAACACTTCGGACAATCTGTTATCAAGGCTGCGTCACAATAGATTACAGAAACACTTCGGACAATCTGTTATCAAGGCTGCGTCACAATAGATTACAGAAACACTTCGGACAATCTGTTATCAAGGCTGCGTCACAATAGATTACAGAAACACTTCGGACAATCTGTTATCAAGGCTGCGTCACAATAGATTACAGAAACACTTCGGACAATCTGTTATCAAGGCTGCGTCACAATAGATTACAGAAACACATAGGACAATCTGTTATCAAGGCTGCGTCACAATAGATTACAGAAACACTTCGGACAATCTGTTATCAAGGCTGCGTCACAATAGATTACAGAAACGCTTCGGACAATCTGTTATCAAGGCTGCGTCACAATAGATTACAGAAACACTTAGGACAATCTGTTATCAAGGCTGCGTCACAATAGATTACAGAAACACTTAGGACAATCTGTTATCAAGTCTGCGTCACAATAGATTACAGAAACACTTAGGACAATCTGTTATCAAGGCTGCGTCACAATAGATTACAGAAACACTTCGGACAATCTGTTATCAAGGCTGCGTCACAATAGATTACAGAAACACTTCGGACAATCTGTTATCAAGGCTGCGTCACAATAGATTACAGAAACACTTAGGACAATCTGTTATCAAGGCTGCGTCACAATAGATTACAGAAATACTTAGGACAACCTGTTATCAAGGTTGCGTCAAAATAGATTACAGAAACACTTAGGACAATATGTTATCAAGGCTGCGTCACAATAGATTACAGAAACACTTCGGACAATCTGTTATCACGGCTGCGTCACAACAGATTACAGAAACATCTAGGACAATCTGTTATCAAGGCTGCGTCACAATAGATTACAGAAACACTTCGGACAATCTGTTATCAAGGCTGCGTCACAATAGATTACAGAAACACTTCCGACAATCTGTTATCAAGACTGCGTCACAATAGATTACAGAAACACTTAGAACAATCTGTTATCAAGGCTGCGTCACAATAGATTACAGAAACACTTCGGACAATCTGTTATCAAGGCTGCGTCACAATAGATTACAGAAACACTTCGGACAATCTGTTATCAAGGCTGCGTCACAATAGATTACAGAAACACTTAGGACAATCTGTTATCAAGGCTGCGTCACAATAGATTACAGAAACACTTAGGACAATCTGTTATCAAGGCTGCGTCACAACAGATTACAGAAACACTTCGGACAATCTGTTATCAAGACTGCGTCACAATAGATTACAGAAACACTTCGGACAATCTGTTATCAAGGCTGCGTCACAATAGATTACAGAAACACTTCGGACAATCTGTTATCAAGGCTGCGTCACAATAGATTACAGAAACACTTCGGACAATCTGTTATCAAGGCTGCGTCACAATAGATTACAGAAACACTTCGGACAATCTGTTATCAAGGCTGCGTCACAATAGATTACAGAAACACTTCGGACAATCTGTTATCAAGGCTGCGTCACAATAGATTACAGAAACACTTCGGACAATCTGTTATCAAGGCTGCGTCACAATAGATTACAGAAACACTTAGGACAATCTGTTATCAAAGCTGCGTCACAATAGATTACAGAAACACTTAGGACAATCTGTTATCAGGGCTGCGTCACAATAGATTACAGAAACACTTAGGACAATCTGTTATCAAGGCTGCGTCACAATAGATAACAGAAACCCTTAGGACAATCTGTTATCAAGGCTGCGTCACAATAGATTACAGAAACACTTAGGACAATCTGTTATCAAGGCTGCGTCACAATAGATAACAAAAACACTTCAGAAAATCTGTTATCAAGGCTGCGTCACAATAGATTACAGAAACACTTCGGAAAATCTGTTATCAAGGCTGCGTCACAATAGATTACAGAAACACTTAGGACAATCTGTTATCAAGGCTGCGTCACAACAGATTACAGAAACACTTCGGACAATCTGTTATCAAGGCTGCGTCACAATAGATTACAGAAACACTTCGGACAATCTGTTATCAAGGCTGCGTCACAATAGATTACAGAAACATTTACGACAATCTGTTATCAAGGCTGCGTCACAATAGATTACAGAAACACTTCGGACAATCTGTTATCAAGGCTGCGTCACAATAGATTACAGAAACACTTCGGACAATCTGTTATCAAAGCTGCGTCACAATAGATTACAGAAACACTTAGGACAATCTGTTATCAAGACTGCGTCACAATAGATTACAGAAACACTTCGGACAATCTGTTATCAAGGCTGCGTCACAATAGATTACAGAAACACTTCGGACAATCTGTTATCAAGGCTGCGTCACAATAGATTACAGAAACACTTCGGACAATCTGTTATCAAGGCTGCGTCACAATAGATTACAGAAACACTTAGGACAATCTGTTATCAAGGCTGCGTCATAATAGATTACAGAAACACTTCGGACAATCTGTTATCAAGGCTGCGTCACAATAGATTACAGAAACACTTAGGACAATCTGTTATCAAGACTGCGTCACAATAGATTACAGAAACACTTCGGACAATCTGTTATCAAGGCTGCGTCACAATAGATTACAGAAACACTTCGGACAATCTGTTATCAAGGCTGCGTCACAATAGATTACAGAAACACTTCGGACAATCTGTTATCAAGGCTGCGTCACAATAGATTACAGAAACACATAGGACAATCTGTTATCAAGGCTGCGTCACAATAGATTACAGAAACACTTCGGACAATCTGTTATCAAGGCTGCGTCACAATAGATTACAGAAACACATAGGACAATCTGTTATCAAGGCTGCGTCACAATAGATTACAGAAACACTTAGGACAATCTGTTATCAAGGCTGCGTCACAATAGATTACAGAAACACTTAGGACAATCTGTTATCAAGGCTGCGTCACAATAGATTACAGAAACACTTCGGACAATCTGTTATCAAGGCTGCGTCACAATAGATTACAGAAACACTTAGGACAATCTGTTATCAAGGCTGCGTCACAATAGATTACAGAAACACTTCGGACAATCTGTTATCAAGGTTGCGTCACAATAGATTACACAAACACTTAGGACAATCTGTTATCAAGGCTACGTCACAATAGATTACAGAAACACTTAGGACAATCTGTTATCAAGGCTGCGTCACAATAGATTACAGAAACACTTAGGACAATCTGTTATCAAGGCTGCGTCACAATAGATTACAGAAACACATAGGACAATCTGTTATCAAAGCTGCGTCACAATAGATTACAGAAACACTTAGGACAATCTGTTATCAAGGCTGCGTCACAATAGATTACAGAAACACTTAGGACAATCTGTTATCAAGGCTGCGTCACAATAGATTACAGAAACACTTAGGACAATCTGTTATCAAGGCTGCGTCACAATAGATTACAGAAATACTTCGGACAATCTGTTATCAAGGCTGCGTCACAATAGATTACAGAAACACTTAGGACAATCTGTTATCAAGGCTGCGTCACAATAGATTACAGAAACACTTAGGACAATCTGTTATCAAGGCTGCGTCACAATAGATTACAGAAACACTTCGGACAATCTGTTATCAAGGCTGCGTCACAATAGATTACAGAAACACTTCGGACAATCTGTTATCAAGGCTGCGTCACAATAGATTACAGAAACACTTCGGACAATCTGTTATCAAGGCTGCGTCACAATAGATTACAGAAATACTTAGGACAACCTGTTATCAAGGTTGCGTCAAAATAGATTACAGAAACACTTAGGACAATATGTTATCAAGGCTGCGTCACAATAGATTACAGAAACACTTAGGACAATCTGTTATCAAGGCTGCGTCACAACAGATTACAGAAACATCTAGGACAATCTGTTATCAAGGCTGCGTCACAATAGATTACAGAAACACTTAGGACAATCTGTTATCAAGGCTGCGTCACAATAGATTACAGAAACACTTAGGAAAATCTGTTATCAAGACTGCGTCAAAATAGATTACAGAAACACTTAGGACAATCTGTTATCAAGGCTGCGTCACAATAGATTACAGAAACACTTCGGACAATCTGTTATCAAGGCTGCGTCACAATAGATTACAGAAACACTTCGGACAATCTGTTATCAAGGCTGCGACACAATAGATTACAGAAACACTTAGGACAATCTATTATCAAGGCTGCGTCACAATAGATTACAGAAACACTTAGGACAATCTGTTATCAAGACTGCGTCACAACAGATTACAGAAACACTTAGGACAACCTGTTATCAAGGCTGCGTCACAACAGATTACAGAAACACTTAGGACAATCTGTTTTCAAGACTGCGTCACAATAGATTACAGAAACACTTCGGACAATCTGTTATCAAGGCTGCGTCACAATAGATTACAGAAACACTTCGGACAATCTGTTATCAAGGCTGCGTCACAATAGATTACAGAAACACTTCGGACAATCTGTTATCAAGGCTGCGTCACAATAGATTACAGAAACACTTCGGACAATCTGTTATCAAGGCTGCGTCACAATAGATTACAGAAACACTTCGGACAATCTGTTATCAAGGCTGCGTCACAATAGATTACAGAAACACTTCGGACAATCTGTTATCAAGGCTGCGTCACAATAGATTACAGAAACACTTCGGACAATCTGTTATCAAGGCTACGTCACAATAGATTACAGAAACACTTCGGACAATCTGTTATCAAGGCTGTGTCACAATAGATTACAGAAACACTTAGGACAATCTGTTATCAAGGCTGCGTCACAATAGATTACAGAAAAACTTCGGACAATCTGTTATCAAAGCTGCGTCACAATAGATTACAGAAACACTTCGGACAATCTGTTATCAAGGCTGCGTCACAATAGATTACAGAAACACTTCGGACAATCTGTTATCAAGGCTGCGTCACAATAGATTACAGAAACACTTCGGACAATCTGTTATCAAGGCTGCGTCACAATAGATTACAGAAACACTTCGGACAATCTGTTATCAAGGCTGCGTCACAATAGATTACAGAAACACTTAGGACAATCTGTTATCAAAGCTGCGTCACAATAGATTACAGAAACACTTAGGACACTCTGTTATCAGGGCTGCGTCACAATAGATTACAGAAACACTTCGGACAATCTGTTATCAAGGCTGCGTCACAATAGATTACAGAAACACTTCGGACAATCTGTTATCAAGGCTGCGTCACAATAGATTACAGAAACACTTCGGACAATCTGTTATCAAGGCTGTGTCACAATAGATTAGAGAAACACTTCGGACAATCTGTTATTAAGGCTGCGTCACAATAGATTACAAAAAAAACTTCGGACAATCTGTTATCAAGGCTGCGTCACAATAGATTACAGAAACACTTAGGACAATCGGTTATCAAGGCTGCGTCACAATAGATTACAGAAACACTTCGGACAATCTGTTATCAAGGCTGCGTCACAATAGATTACAGAAACACTTCGGACAATCTGTTATCAAGGCTGCGTCACAATAGATTACATAAACACTTAGGACAATCTGTTATCAAGGCTGCGTCACAATAGATTACAGAAACACTTAGGACAATCTGTTATCAAGTCTGCGTCACAATAGATTACAGAAACACTTAGGACAATCTGTTATCAAGGCTGCGTCACAATAGATTACAGAAACACTTAGGACAATCTGTTATCAAGGCTGCGTCACAATAGATTACAGAAACACTTCGGACAATCTGTTATCAAGGCTGCGTCACAATAGATTACAGAAACACTTAGGACAATCTGTTATCAAGGCTGCGTCACAATAGATTACAGAAATACTTAGGACAACCTATTATCAAGGTTGCGTCAAAATAGATTACAGAAACACTTAGGACAATATGTTATCAAGGCTGCGTCACAATAGATTACAGAAACACTTAGGACAATCTGTTATCAAGGCTGCGTCACAACAGATTACAGAAACATCTAGGACAATCTGTTATCAAGGCTGCGTCACAACAGATTACAGAAACACTTCGGACAATCTGTTATCAAGGCTGCGTCACAATAGATTACAGAAACACTTCGGACAATCTGTTATCAAGACTGCGTCACAATAGATTACAGAAACACTTAGGACAATCTGTTATCAAGGCTGCGTCACAATAGATTACAGAAACACTTCGGACAATCTGTTATCAAGGCTGCGTCACAATAGATTACAGAAACACTTCGGACAATCTGTTATCAAGGCTGCGTCACAATAGATTACAGAAACACTTAGGACAATCTGTTATCAAGGCTGCGTCACAATAGATTACAGAAACACTTAGGACAATCTGTTATCAAGGCTGCGTCACAACAGATTACAGAAACACTTAGGACAATCTGTTATCAAGGCTGCGTCACAACAGATTACAGAAACACTTCGGACAATCTGTTATCAAGACTGCGTCACAATAGATTACAGAAACACTTCGGACAATCTGTTATCAAGGCTGCGTCACAATAGATTACAGAAACACTTCGGACAATCTGTTATCAAGGCTGAGTCACAATAGATTACAGAAACACTTCGGACAATCTGTTATCAAGGCTGCGTCACAATAGATTACAGAAACACTTAGGACAATCTGTTATCAAAGCTGCGTCACAATAGATTACAGAAACACTTAGGACAATCTGTTATCAAGGCTGCGTCACAATAGATTACAGAAACACTTAGGACAATCTGTTATCAAGGCTGCGTCACAATAGATTACAGAAACACTTCGGACAATCTGTTATCAAGGCTGCGTCACAATAGATTACAGAAACTCTTCGGACAATCTGTTATCAAGGCTGTGTCACAATAGATTACAGAAACACTTAGGACAATCTGTTATCAAGGCTGCGTCACAATAGATTACAGAAAAACTTCGGACAATCTGTTATCAAGGCTGCGTCACAATAGATTACAGAAACACTTCGGACAATCTGTTATCAAGGCTGCGTCACAATAGATTACAGAAACACTTCGAACAATCTGTTATCAAGGCTGCGTCACAATAGATTACAGAAACACTTCGGACAATCTGTTATCAAGGCTGCGTCACAATAGATTACAGAAACACTTCGGACAATCTGTTATCAAGGCTGCGTCACAATAGATTACAGAAACACTTCGGACAATCTGTTATCAAAGCTGCGTCACAATAGATTACAGAAACACTTAGGACAATCTGTTATCAGGGTTGCGTCACAATAGATTACAGAAACACTTCGGACAATCTGTTATCAAGGCTGCGTCACAATAGATTACAGAAACACTTCGGACAATCTGTTATCAAGGCTGCGTCACAATAGATTACAGAAACACTTCGGACAATCTGTTATCAAGGCTGTGTCACAATAGATTACAGAAACACTTCGGACAATCTGTTATCAAGGCTGCGTCACAATAGATTACAGAAAAACTTCGGACAATCTGTTATCAAGGCTGCGTCACAATAGATTACAGAAACACTTAGGACAATCTGTTATCAAGGCTGCGTCACAATAGATTACAGAAACACTTCGGACAATCTGTTATCAAAGCTGTGTGACAATAGATTACAGAAACACTTCGGACAATCTGTTTTCAAGGCTGCGTCACAATAGATTACAGAAACACTTAGGACAATCTGTTATCAAGGCTGCGTCACAATAGATTACAGAAACACTTCGGACAATCTGTTATCAAGGCTGCGTCACAATAGATTACAGAAACACTTCGGACAATCTGTTATCAAGGCTGCGTCACAATAGATTACAGAAACACTTCGGACAATCTGTTATCAAGGCTGCGTCACAATAGATTACAGAAACACTTCGGACAATCTGTTATCAAGGCTGCGTCACAATAGATTACAGAAACACTTCGGACAATCTGTTATCAAGGCTGCGTCACAATAGATTACAGAAACACTTCGGACAATCTGTTATCAAGGCTGCGTCACAATAGATTACAGAAACACTTCGGACAATCTGTTATCAAGGCTGCGTCACAATAGATTACAGAAACACTTAGGACAATCTGTTATCAAGACGGCGTCACAATAGAATACAGAAACACTTAGGACAATCTGTTATCAAGGCTGCGTCACAATAGATTACAGAAACACTTCGGACAATCTGTTATCAAGGCTGCGTCACAATAGATTACAGAAACACTTAGGACAATCTGCTATCAAGGCTGCGTCACAATAGATTACAGAAACACTTCGGACAATCTGTTATCAAGGCTGCGTCACAATAGATTACAGAAACACTTAGGACAATCTGTTATCAAGGCTGCGTCACAATAGATTACAGAAACACTTCGGACAATCTGTTATCAAGGCTGCGTCACAATAGATTACAGAACCACTTCGGACAATCTGTTATCAAGGCTGCGTCACAATAGATTACAGAAACACTTAGGACAATCTGTTATCAAGGCTGCGTCACAATAGATTACAGAAATACTTAGGACAACCTGTTATCAAGGTTGCGTCAAAATAGATTACAGAAACACTTAGGACAATATGTTATCAAGGCTGCGTCACAATAGATTACAGAAACACTTAGGACAATCTGTTATCAAGGCTGCGTCACAACAGATTACAGAAACATCTAGGACAATCTGTTATCAAGGCTGCGTCACAATAGATTACAGAAACACTTCGGACAATCTGTTATCAAGGCTGCGTCCCAATAGATTACAGAAACACTTCGGACAATCTGTTATCAAGACTGCGTCACAATAGATTACAGAAACACTTAGGACAATCTGTTATCAAGGCTGCGTCACAATAGATTACAGAAACACTTCAGACAATCTGTTATCAAGGCTGCGTCACAATAGATTACAGAACCACTTCGGACAATCTGTTATCAAGGCTGCGTCACAATAGATTACAGAAACACTTAGGACAATCTATTATCAAGGCTGCGTCACAATAGATTACAGAAACACTTAGGACAATCTGTTATCAAGGCTGCGTCACAACAGATTACAGAAACACTTAGGACAATCTGTTATCAAGGCTGCGTCACAACAGATTACAGAAACACTTCGGACAATCTGTTATCAAGACTGCGTCACAATAGATTACAGAAACACTTCGGACAATCTGTTATCAAGGCTGCGTCACAATAGATTACAGAAACACTTCGGACAATCTGTTATCAAGGCTGCGTCACAATAGATTACAGAAACACTTCGGACAATCTGTTATCAAGGCTGCGTCACAATATATTACAGAAACACTTCGGACAATCTGTTATCAAGGCTGCGTCACAATAGATTACAGAAACACTTAGGACAATCTGTTATCAAGGCTGCGTCAAAATAGATTACAGAAACACTTAGGACAATATGTTATCAAGGCTGCGTCACAATAGATTACAGAAACACTTAGGACAATCTGTTATCAAGGCTGCGTCACAACAGATTACAGAAACATCTAGGACAATCTGTTATCAAGGCTGCGTCACAACAGATTACAGAAACACTTCGGACAATCTGTTATCAAGGCTGCGTCACAATAGATTACAGAAACACTTCGGACAATCTGTTATCAAGACTGTGTCACAATAGATTACAGAAACACTTAGGACAATCTGTTATCAAGGCTGCGTCACAATAGATTACAGAAACACTTCGGACAATCTGTTATCAAGGCTGCGTCACAATAGATTACAGAAACACTTCGGACAATCTGTTATCAAGTCTGCGTCACAATAGATTACAGAAACACTTAGGACAATCTGTTATCAAGGCTGCGTCACAATAGATTACAGAAACACTTAGGACAATCTGTTATCAAGGCTGCGTCACAACAGATTACAGAAACACTTCGGACAATCTGTTATCAAGACTGCGTCACAATAGATTACAGAAACACTTCGGACAATCTGTTATCAAGGCTGCGTCACAATAGATTACAGAAACACTTCGGACAATCTGTTATCAAGGCTGCGTCACAATAGATTACAGAAACACTTCGGACAATCTGTTATCAAGGCTGCGTCACAATAGATTACAGAAACACTTCGGACAATCTGTTATCAAGGCTGCGTCACAATAGATTACAGAAACACTTCGGACAATCTGTTATCAAGGCTGCGTCACAATAGATTACAGAAACACTTCGGACAATCTGTTATCAAGGCTGCGTCACAATAGATTACAGAAACACTTAGGACAATCTGTTATCAAAGCTGCGTCACAATAGATTACAGCAACACTTAGGACAATCTGTTATCAAGGCTGCGTCACAATAGATTACAGAAACACTTAGGACAATCTGTTATCAAGGCTGCGTCACAATAGATTACAGAAACACTTCGGACAATCTGTTATCAAGGCTGCGTCACAATAGATTACAGAAACTCTTCGGACAATCTGTTATCAAGGCTGTGTCACAATAGATTACAGAAACACTTAGGACAATCTGTTATCAAGGCTGCGTCACAATAGATTACAGAAACACTTCGGACAATCTGTTATCAAGGCTGCGTCACAATAGATTACAGAAACACTTCGGACAATCTGTTATCAAGGCTGCGTCACAATAGATTACAGAAACACTTCGAACAATCTGTTATCAAGGCTGCGTCACAATAGATTACAGAAACACTTCGGACAATCTGTTATCAAGGCTGCGTCACAATAGATTACAGAAACACTTCGGACAATCTGTTATCAAGGCTGCGTCACAATAGATTACAGAAACACTTCGGACAATCTGTTATCAAAGCTGCGTCACAATAGATTACAGAAACACTTAGGACAATCTGTTATCAGGGCTGCGTCACAATAGATTACAGAAACACTTCGGACAATCTGTTATCAAGGCTGCGTCACAATAGATTACAGAAACACTTCGGACAATCTGTTATCAAGGCTGCGTCACAATAGATTACAGAAACACTTCGGACAATCTGTTATCAAGGCTGTGTCACAATAGATTACAGAAACACTTCGGACAATCTGTTATCAAGGCTGCGTCACAATAGATTACAGAAAAACTTCGGACAATCTGTTATCAAGGCTGCGTCACAATAGATTACAGAAACACTTAGGACAATCTGTTATCAAGGCTGCGTCACAATAGATTACAGAAACACTTCGGACAATCTGTTATCAAAGCTGTGTCACAATAGATTACAGAAACACTTCGGACAATCTGTTTTCAAGGCTGCGTCACAATAGATTACAGAAACACTTCGGACAATCTGTTATCAAGGCTGCGTCACAATAGATTACAGAAACACTTCGGACAATCTGTTATCAAGGCTGCGTCACAATAGATTACAGAAACACTTCGGACAATCTGTTATCAAGGCTGCGTCACAATAGATTACAGAATCACTTAGGACAATCTGTTATCAAGGCTGCGTCACAATAGATTACAGAAACACTTCGGACAATCTGTTATCAAGGCTGTGTCACAATAGATTAGAGAAACACTTCGGACAATCTGTTATTAAGGCTGCGTCACAATAGATTACAAAAAAAACTTCGGACAATCTGTTATCAAGGCTGCGTCACAATAGATTACAGAAACACTTAGGACAATCGGTTATCAAGGCTGCGTCACAATAGATTACAGAAACACTTCGGACAATCTGTTATCAAGGCTGCGTCACAATAGATTACAGAAACACTTCGGACAATCTGTTATCAAGGCTGCGTCACAATAGATTACAGAAACACTTAGGACAATCTGTTATCAAGGCTGCGTCACAATAGATTACAGAAACACTTAGGACAATCTGTTATCAAGTCTGCGTCACAATAGATTACAGAAACACTTAGGACAATCTGTTATCAAGGCTGCGTCACAATAGATTACAGAAACACTTAGGACAATCTGTTATCAAGGCTGCGTCACAATAGATTACAGAAACACTTCGGACAATCTGTTATCAAGGCTGCGTCACAATAGATTACAGAAACACTTAGGACAATCTGTTATCAAGGCTGCGTCACAATAGATTACAGAAATACTTAGGACAACCTATTATCAAGGTTGCGTCAAAATAGATTACAGAAACACTTAGGACAATATGTTATCAAGGCTGCGTCACAATAGATTACAGAAACACTTAGGACAATCTGTTATCAAGGCTGCGTCACAACAGATTACAGAAACATCTAGGACAATCTGTTATCAAGGCTGCGTCACAACAGATTACAGAAACACTTCGGACAATCTGTTATCAAGGCTGCGTCACAATAGATTACAGAAACACTTCGGACAATCTGTTATCAAGACTGCGTCACAATAGATTACAGAAACACTTCGGACAATCTGTTATCAAGGCTGCGTCACAATAGATTACAGAAACACTTCGGACAATCTGTTATCAAGGCTGCGTCACAATAGATTACAGAAACACTTCGGACAATCTGTTATCAAGGCTGCGTCACAATAGATTACAGAAACACTTAGGACAATCTGTTATCAAGGCTGCGTCACAATAGATTACAGAAACACTTAGGACAATCTTTTATCAAGGCTGCGTCACAACAGATTACAGAAACACTTAGGACAATCTGTTATCAAGGCTGCGTCACAACAGATTACAGAAACACTTCGGACAATCTGTTATCAAGACTGCGTCACAATAGATTACAGAAACACTTCGGACAATCTGTTATCAAGGCTGCGTCACAATAGATTACAGAAACACTTCGGACAATCTGTTATCAAGGCTGAGTCACAATAGATTACAGAAACACTTCGGACAATCTGTTATCAAGGCTGCGTCACAATAGATTACAGAAACACTTAGGACAATCTGTTATCAAAGCTGCGTCACAATAGATTACAGAAACACTTAGGACAATCTGTTATCAAGGCTGCGTCACAATAGATTACAGAAACACTTAGGACAATCTGTTATCAAGGCTGCGTCACAATAGATTACAGAAACACTTCGGACAATCTGTTATCAAGGCTGCGTCACAATAGATTACAGAAACTCTTCGGACAATCTGTTATCAAGGCTGTGTCACAATAGATTACAGAAACACTTAGGACAATCTGTTATCAAGGCTGCGTCACAATAGATTACAGAAAAACTTCGGACAATCTGTTATCAAGGCTGCGTCACAATAGATTACAGAAACACTTCGGACAATCTGTTATCAAGGCTGCGTCACAATAGATTACAGAAACACTTCGAACAATCTGTTATCAAGGCTGCGTCACAATAGATTACAGAAACACTTCGGACAATCTGTTATCAAGGCTGCGTCACAATAGATTACAGAAACACTTCGGACAATCTGTTATCAAGGCTGCGTCACAATAGATTACAGAAACACTTCGGACAATCTGTTATCAAGGCTGCGTCACAATAGATTACAGAAACACTTAGGACAATCTGTTATCAGGGCTGCGTCACAATAGATTACAGAAACACTTCGGACAATCTGTTATCAAGGCTGCGTCACAATAGATTACAGAAACACTTCGGACAATCTGTTATCAAGGCTGCGTCACAATAGATTACAGAAACACTTCGGACAATCTGTTATCAAGGCTGTGTCACAATAGATTACAGAAACACTTAGGACAATCTGTTATCAAGGCTGCGTCACAATAGATTACAGAAAAACTTCGGACAATCTGTTATCAAGGCTGCGTCACAATAGATTACAGAAACACTTAGGACAATCTGTTATCAAGGCTGCGTCACAATAGATTACAGAAACACTTCGGACAATCTGTTATCAAAGCTGTGTCACAATAGATTACAGAAACACTTCGGACAATCTGTTTTCAAGGCTGCGTCACAATAGATTACAGAAACACTTAGGACAATCTGTTATCAAGGCTGCGTCACAATAGATTACAGAAACACTTCGGACAATCTGTTATCAAGGCTGCGTCACAATAGATTACAGAAACACTTCGGACAATCTGTTATCAAGGCTGCGTCACAATAGATTACAGAAACACTTCGGACAATCTGTTATCAAGGCTGCGTCACAATAGATTACAGAAACACTTCGGACAATCTGTTATCAAGGCTGTGTCTCAATAGATTACAGAAACACTTCGGACAATCTGTTATCAAGGCTGCGTCACAATAGATTACAGAAACACTTCGGACAATCTGTTATCAAGGCTGCGTCACAATAGATTACAGAAACACTTCGGACAATCTGTTATCAAGGCTGCGTCACAATAGATTACAGAAACACTTAGGACAATCTGTTATCAAGACGGCGTCACAATAGAATACAGAAACACTTAGGACAATCTGTTATCAAGGCTGCGTCACAATAGATTACAGAAACACTTCGGACAATCTGTTATCAAGGCTGCGTCACAATAGATTACAGAAACACTTAGGACAATCTGTTATCAAGGCTGCGTCACAATAGATTACAGAAACACTTCGGACAATCTGTTATCAAGGCTGCGTCACAATAGATTACAGAAACACTTAGGACAATCTGTTATCAAGGCTGCGTCACAATAGATTACAGAAACACTTCGGACAATCTGTTATCAAGGCTGCGTCACAATAGATTACAGAAACACTTCGGACAATCTGTTATCAAGGCTGCGTCACAATAGATTACAGAAACACTTAGGACAATCTGTTATCAAGGCTGCGTCACAATAGATTACAGAAATACTTAGGACAACCTGTTATCAAGGTTGCGTCAAAATAGATTACAGAAACACTTAGGACAATATGTTATCAAGGCTGCGTCACAATAGATTACAGAAACACTTAGGACAATCTGTTATCAAGGCTGCGTCACAATAGATTACAGAAACACTTCGGACAATCTGTTATCAAGGCTGCGTCACAATAGATTACAGAAACACTTCGGACAATCTGTTATCAAGGCTGCGTCACAATAGATTACAGAAACACTTAGGACAATCTGTTATCAAGGCTGCGTCACAATAGATTACAGAAACACTTAGGACAATCTTTTATCAAGGCTGCGTCACAACAGATTACAGAAACACTTAGGACAATCTGTTATCAAGGCTGCGTCACAACAGATTACAGAAACACTTCGGACAATCTGTTATCAAGACTGCGTCACAATAGATTACAGAAACACTTCGGACAATCTGTTATCAAGGCTGCGTCACAATAGATTACAGAAACACTTCGGACAATCTGTTATCAAGGCTGAGTCACAATAGATTACAGAAACACTTCGGACAATCTGTTATCAAGGCTGCGTCACAATAGATTACAGAAACACTTAGGACAATCTGTTATCAAAGCTGCGTCACAATAGATTACAGAAACACTTAGGACAATCTGTTATCAAGGCTGCGTCACAATAGATTACAGAAACACTTAGGACAATCTGTTATCAAGGCTGCGTCACAATAGATTACAGAAACACTTCGGACAATCTGTTATCAAGGCTGCGTCACAATAGATTACAGAAACTCTTCGGACAATCTGTTATCAAGGCTGTGTCACAATAGATTACAGAAACACTTAGGACAATCTGTTATCAAGGCTGCGTCACAATAGATTACAGAAAAACTTCGGACAATCTGTTATCAAGGCTGCGTCACAATAGATTACAGAAACACTTCGGACAATCTGTTATCAAGGCTGCGTCACAATAGATTACAGAAACACTTCGAACAATCTGTTATCAAGGCTGCGTCACAATAGATTACAGAAACACTTCGGACAATCTGTTATCAAGGCTGCGTCACAATAGATTACAGAAACACTTCGGACAATCTGTTATCAAGGCTGCGTCACAATAGATTACAGAAACACTTCGGACAATCTGTTATCAAGGCTGCGTCACAATAGATTACAGAAACACTTAGGACAATCTGTTATCAGGGCTGCGTCACAATAGATTACAGAAACACTTCGGACAATCTGTTATCAAGGCTGCGTCACAATAGATTACAGAAACACTTCGGACATTCTGTTATCAAGGCTGCGTCACAATAGATTACAGAAACACTTCGGACAATCTGTTATCAAGGCTGTGTCACAATAGATTACAGAAACACTTCGGACAATCTGTTATCAAGGCTGCGTCACAATAGATTACAGAAAAACTTCGGACAATCTGTTATCAAGGCTGCGTCACAATAGATTACAGAAACACTTAGGACAATCTGTTATCAAGGCTGCGTCACAATAGATTACAGAAACACTTCGGACAATCTGTTATCAAAGCTGTGTCACAATAGATTACAGAAACACTTCGGACAATCTGTTTTCAAGGCTGCGTCACAATAGATTACAGAAACACTTAGGACAATCTGTTATCAAGGCTGCGTCACAATAGATTACAGAAACACTTCGGACAATCTGTTATCAAGGCTGCGTCACAATAGATTACAGAAACACTTCGGACAATCTGTTATCAAGGCTGCGTCACAATAGATTACAGAAACACTTCGGACAATCTGTTATCAAGGCTGCGTCACAATAGATTACAGAAACACTTCGGACAATCTGTTATCAAGGCTGCGTCACAATAGATTACAGAAACACTTCGGACAATCTGTTATCAAGGCTGCGTCACAATAGATTACAGAAACACTTCGGACAATCTGTTATCAAGGCTGCGTCACAATAGATTACAGAAACACTTCGGACAATCTGTTATCAAGGCTGCGTCACAATAGATTACAGAAACACTTAGGACAATCTGTTATCAAGACGGCGTCACAATAGAATACAGAAACACTTAGGACAATCTGTTATCAAGGCTGCGTCACAATAGATTACAGAAACACTTCGGACAATCTGTTATCAAAGCTGTGTCACAATAGATTACAGAAACACTTCGGACAATCTGTTTTCAAGGCTGCGTCACAATAGATTACAGAAACACTTAGGACAATCTGTTATCAAGGCTGCGTCACAATAGATTACAGAAACACTTCGGACAATCTGTTATCAAGGCTGCGTCACAATAGATTACAGAAACACTTCGGACAATCTGTTATCAAGGCTGCGTCACAATAGATTACAGAAACACTTCGGACAATCTGTTATCAAGGCTGCGTCACAATAGATTACAGAAACACTTCGGACAATCTGTTATCAAGGCTGTGTCACAATAGATTACAGAAACACTTCGGACAATCTGTTATCAAGGCTGCGTCACAATAGATTACAGAAACACTTCGGACAATCTGTTATCAAGGCTGCGTCACAATAGATTACAGAAACACTTCGGACAATCTGTTATCAAGGCTGCGTCACAATAGATTACAGAAACACTTAGGACAATCTGTTATCAAGACGGCGTCACAATAGAATACAGAAACACTTAGGACAATCTGTTATCAAGGCTGCGTCACAATAGATTACAGAAACACTTCGGACAATCTGTTATCAAGGCTGCGTCACAATAGATTACAGAAACACTTAGGACAATCTGTTATCAAGGCTGCGTCACAATAGATTACAGAAACACTTAGGACAATCTGTTATCAAGGCTGCGTCACAATAGATTACAGAAACACTTAGGACAATCTTTTATCAAGGCTGCGTCACAACAGATTACAGAAACACTTAGGACAATCTGTTATCAAGGCTGCGTCACAACAGATTACAGAAACACTTCGGACAATCTGTTATCAAGACTGCGTCACAATAGATTACAGAAACACTTCGGACAATCTGTTATCAAGGCTGCGTCACAATAGATTACAGAAACACTTCGGACAATCTGTTATCAAGGCTGAGTCACAATAGATTACAGAAACACTTCGGACAATCTGTTATCAAGGCTGCGTCACAATAGATTACAGAAACACTTAGGACAATCTGTTATCAAAGCTGCGTCACAATAGATTACAGAAACACTTAGGACAATCTGTTATCAAGGCTGCGTCACAATAGATTACAGAAACACTTAGGACAATCTGTTATCAAGGCTGCGTCACAATAGATTACAGAAACACTTCGGACAATCTGTTATCAAGGCTGCGTCACAATAGATTACAGAAACTCTTCGGACAATCTGTTATCAAGGCTGTGTCACAATAGATTACAGAAACACTTAGGACAATCTGTTATCAAGGCTGCGTCACAATAGATTACAGAAAAACTTCGGACAATCTGTTATCAAGGCTGCGTCACAATAGATTACAGAAACACTTCGGACAATCTGTTATCAAGGCTGCGTCACAATAGATTACAGAAACACTTCGAACAATCTGTTATCAAGGCTGCGTCACAATAGATTACAGAAACACTTCGGACAATCTGTTATCAAGGCTGCGTCACAATAGATTACAGAAACACTTCGGACAATCTGTTATCAAGGCTGCGTCACAATAGATTACAGAAACACTTCGGACAATCTGTTATCAAGGCTGCGTCACAATAGATTACAGAAACACTTAGGACAATCTGTTATCAGGGCTGCGTCACAATAGATTACAGAAACACTTCGGACAATCTGTTATCAAGGCTGCGTCACAATAGATTACAGAAACACTTCGGACAATCTGTTATCAAGGCTGCGTCACAATAGATTACAGAAACACTTCGGACAATCTGTTATCAAGGCTGTGTCACAATAGATTACAGAAACACTTCGGACAATCTGTTATCAAGGCTGCGTCACAATAGATTACAGAAAAACTTCGGACAATCTGTTATCAAGGCTGCGTCACAATAGATTACAGAAACACTTAGGACAATCTGTTATCAAGGCTGCGTCACAATAGATTACAGAAACACTTCGGACAATCTGTTATCAAAGCTGTGTCACAATAGATTACAGAAACACTTCGGACAATCTGTTTTCAAGGCTGCGTCACAATAGATTACAGAAACACTTAGGACAATCTGTTATCAAGGCTGCGTCACAATAGATTACAGAAACACTTCGGACAATCTGTTATCAAGGCTGCGTCACAATAGATTACAGAAACACTTCGGACAATCTGTTATCAAGGCTGCGTCACAATAGATTACAGAAACACTTCGGACAATCTGTTATCAAGGCTGCGTCACAATAGATTACAGAAACACTTCGGACAATCTGTTATCAAGGCTGCGTCACAATAGATTACAGAAACACTTCGGACAATCTGTTATCAAGGCTGCGTCACAATAGATTACAGAAACACTTCGGACAATCTGTTATCAAGGCTGCGTCACAATAGATTACAGAAACACTTCGGACAATCTGTTATCAAGGCTGCGTCACAATAGATTACAGAAACACTTAGGACAATCTGTTATCAAGACGGCGTCACAATAGAATACAGAAACACTTAGGACAATCTGTTATCAAGGCTGCGTCACAATAGATTACAGAAACACTTCGGACAATCTGTTATCAAGGCTGCGTCACAATAGATTACAGAAACACTTAGGACAATCTGTTATCAAGGCTGCGTCACAATAGATTACAGAAACACTTCGGACAATCTGTTATCAAGGCTGCGTCACAATAGATTACAGAAACACTTAGGACAATCTGTTATCAAGGCTGCGTCACAATAGATTACAGAAACACTTCGGACAATCTGTTATCAAGGCTGCGTCACAATAGATTACAGAAACACTTCGGACAATCTGTTATCAAGGCTGCGTCACAATAGATTACAGAAACACTTAGGACAATCTGTTATCAAGGCTGCGTCACAATAGATTACAGAAATACTTAGGACAACCTGTTATCAAGGTTGCGTCAAAATAGATTACAGAAACACTTAGGACAATATGTTATCAAGGCTGCGTCACAATAGATTACAGAAACACTTAGGACAATCTGTTATCAAGGCTGCGTCACAACAGATTACAGAAACATCTAGGACAATCTGTTATCAAGGCTGCGTCACAATAGATTACAGAAACACTTCGGACAATCTGTTATCAAGGCTGCGTCCCAATAGATTACAGAAACACTTCGGACAATCTGTTATCAAGACTGCGTCACAATAGATTACAGAAACACTTAGGACAATCTGTTATCAAGGCTGCGTCACAATAGATTACAGAAACACTTCAGACAATCTGTTATCAAGGCTGCGTCACAATAGATTACAGAACCACTTCGGACAATCTGTTATCAAGGCTGCGTCACAATAGATTACAGAAACACTTAGGACAATCTATTATCAAGGCTGCGTCACAATAGATTACAGAAACACTTAGGACAATCTGTTATCAAGGCTGCGTCACAACAGATTACAGAAACACTTAGGACAATCTGTTATCAAGGCTGCGTCACAACAGATTACAGAAACACTTCGGACAATCTGTTATCAAGACTGCGTCACAATAGATTACAGAAACACTTCGGACAATCTGTTATCAAGGCTGCGTCACAATAGATTACAGAAACACTTCGGACAATCTGTTATCAAGGCTGCGTCACAATAGATTACAGAAACACTTCGGACAATCTGTTATCAAGGCTGCGTCACAATATATTACAGAAACACTTCGGACAATCTGTTATCAAGGCTGCGTCACAATAGATTACAGAAACACTTAGGACAATCTGTTATCAAGGCTGCGTCAAAATAGATTACAGAAACACTTAGGACAATATGTTATCAAGGCTGCGTCACAATAGATTACAGAAACACTTAGGACAATCTGTTATCAAGGCTGCGTCACAACAGATTACAGAAACATCTAGGACAATCTGTTATCAAGGCTGCGTCACAACAGATTACAGAAACACTTCGGACAATCTGTTATCAAGGCTGCGTCACAATAGATTACAGAAACACTTCGGACAATCTGTTATCAAGACTGTGTCACAATAGATTACAGAAACACTTAGGACAATCTGTTATCAAGGCTGCGTCACAATAGATTACAGAAACACTTCGGACAATCTGTTATCAAGGCTGCGTCACAATAGATTACAGAAACACTTCGGACAATCTGTTATCAAGTCTGCGTCACAATAGATTACAGAAACACTTAGGACAATCTGTTATCAAGGCTGCGTCACAATAGATTACAGAAACACTTAGGACAATCTGTTATCAAGGCTGCGTCACAACAGATTACAGAAACACTTCGGACAATCTGTTATCAAGACTGCGTCACAATAGATTACAGAAACACTTCGGACAATCTGTTATCAAGGCTGCGTCACAATAGATTACAGAAACACTTCGGACAATCTGTTATCAAGGCTGCGTCACAATAGATTACAGAAACACTTCGGACAATCTGTTATCAAGGCTGCGTCACAATAGATTACAGAAACACTTCGGACAATCTGTTATCAAGGCTGCGTCACAATAGATTACAGAAACACTTCGGACAATCTGTTATCAAGGCTGCGTCACAATAGATTACAGAAACACTTCGGACAATCTGTTATCAAGGCTGCGTCACAATAGATTACAGAAACACTTAGGACAATCTGTTATCAAAGCTGCGTCACAATAGATTACAGCAACACTTAGGACAATCTGTTATCAAGGCTGCGTCACAATAGATTACAGAAACACTTAGGACAATCTGTTATCAAGGCTGCGTCACAATAGATTACAGAAACACTTCGGACAATCTGTTATCAAGGCTGCGTCACAATAGATTACAGAAACTCTTCGGACAATCTGTTATCAAGGCTGTGTCACAATAGATTACAGAAACACTTAGGACAATCTGTTATCAAGGCTGCGTCACAATAGATTACAGAAACACTTCGGACAATCTGTTATCAAGGCTGCGTCACAATAGATTACAGAAACACTTCGGACAATCTGTTATCAAGGCTGCGTCACAATAGATTACAGAAACACTTCGAACAATCTGTTATCAAGGCTGCGTCACAATAGATTACAGAAACACTTCGGACAATCTGTTATCAAGGCTGCGTCACAATAGATTACAGAAACACTTCGGACAATCTGTTATCAAGGCTGCGTCACAATAGATTACAGAAACACTTCGGACAATCTGTTATCAAAGCTGCGTCACAATAGATTACAGAAACACTTAGGACAATCTGTTATCAGGGCTGCGTCACAATAGATTACAGAAACACTTCGGACAATCTGTTATCAAGGCTGCGTCACAATAGATTACAGAAACACTTCGGACAATCTGTTATCAAGGCTGCGTCACAATAGATTACAGAAACACTTCGGACAATCTGTTATCAAGGCTGTGTCACAATAGATTACAGAAACACTTCGGACAATCTGTTATCAAGGCTGCGTCACAATAGATTACAGAAAAACTTCGGACAATCTGTTATCAAGGCTGCGTCACAATAGATTACAGAAACACTTAGGACAATCTGTTATCAAGGCTGCGTCACAATAGATTACAGAAACACTTCGGACAATCTGTTATCAAAGCTGTGTCACAATAGATTACAGAAACACTTCGGACAATCTGTTTTCAAGGCTGCGTCACAATAGATTACAGAAACACTTAGGACAATCTGTTATCAAGGCTGCGTCACAATAGATTACAGAAACACTTCGGACAATCTGTTATCAAGGCTGCGTCACAATAGATTACAGAAACACTTCGGACAATCTGTTATCAAGGCTGCGTCACAATAGATTACAGAAACACTTCGGACAATCTGTTATCAAGGCTGCGTCACAATAGATTACAGAAACACTTCGGACAATCTGTTATCAAGGCTGCGTCACAATAGATTACAGAAACACTTCGGACAATCTGTTATCAAGGCTGCGTCACAATAGATTACAGAAACACTTCGGACAATCTGTTATCAAGGCTGCGTCACAATAGATTACAGAAACACTTCGGACAATCTGTTATCAAGGCTGCGTCACAATAGATTACAGAAACACTTAGGACAATCTGTTATCAAGACGGCGTCACAATAGAATACAGAAACACTTAGGACAATCTGTTATCAAGGCTGCGTCACAATAGATTACAGAAACACTTCGGACAATCTGTTATCAAGGCTGCGTCACAATAGATTACAGAAACACTTCGGACAATCTGTTATCAAGGCTGCGTCACAATAGATTACAGAAACACTTCGGACAATCTGTTATCAAGGCTGCGTCACAATAGATTACAGAAACACTTAGGACAATCTGTTATCAAGGCTGCGTCACAATAGATTACAGAAACACTTCGGACAATCTGTTATCAAGGCTGCGTCACAATAGATTACAGAAACACTTCGGACAATCTGTTATCAAGGCTGCGTCACAATAGATTACAGAAACACTTAGGACAATCTGTTATCAAGGCTGCGTCACAATAGATTACAGAAATACTTAGGACAACCTGTTATCAAGGTTGCGTCAAAATAGATTACAGAAACACTTAGGACAATATGTTATCAAGGCTGCGTCACAATAGATTACAGAAACACTTAGGACAATCTGTTATCAAGGCTGCGTCACAACAGATTACAGAAACATCTAGGACAATCTGTTATCAAGGCTGCGTCACAATAGATTACAGAAACACTTCGGACAATCTGTTATCAAGGCTGCGTCCCAATAGATTACAGAAACACTTCGGACAATCTGTTATCAAGACTGCGTCACAATAGATTACAGAAACACTTAGGACAATCTGTTATCAAGGCTGCGTCACAATAGATTACAGAAACACTTCAGACAATCTGTTATCAAGGCTGCGTCACAATAGATTACAGAACCACTTCGGACAATCTGTTATCAAGGCTGCGTCACAATAGATTACAGAAACACTTAGGACAATCTATTATCAAGGCTGCGTCACAATAGATTACAGAAACACTTAGGACAATCTGTTATCAAGGCTGCGTCACAACAGATTACAGAAACACTTAGGACAATCTGTTATCAAGGCTGCGTCACAACAGATTACAGAAACACTTCGGACAATCTGTTATCAAGACTGCGTCACAATAGATTACAGAAACACTTCGGACAATCTGTTATCAAGGCTGCGTCACAATAGATTACAGAAACACTTCGGACAATCTGTTATCAAGGCTGCGTCACAATAGATTACAGAAACACTTCGGACAATCTGTTATCAAGGCTGCGTCACAATAGATTACAGAAACACTTCGGACAATCTGTTATCAAGGCTGCGTCACAATAGATTACAGAAACACTTCGGACAATCTGTTATCAAGGCTGCGCCAAAATAGATTACAGAAACACTTAGGACAATATGTTATCAAGGCTGCGTCACAATAGATTACAGAAACACTTAGGACAATCTGTTATCAAGGCTGCGTCACAACAGATTACAGAAACATCTAGGACAATCTGTTATCAAGGCTGCGTCACAATAGATTACAGAAACACTTCGGACAATCTGTTATCAAGGCTGCGTCCCAATAGATTACAGAAACACTTAGGACAATCTGTTATCAAGACTGCGTCACAATAGATTACAGAAACACTTAGGACAATCTGTTATCAAGGCTGCGTCACAATAGATTACAGAAACACTTCGGACAATCTGTTATCAAGGCTGCGTCACAATAGATTACAGAAACACTTAGGACAATCTGTTATCAAGGCTGCGTCACAATAGTTTACAGAAACACTTCGGACAATCTGTTATCAAGGCTGCGTCACAATAGATTACAGAAACACTTCGGACAATCTGTTATCAAGGCTGCGTCACAATAGATTACAGAAACACTTCGGACAATCTGTTATCAAGGCTGCGTCACAATAGATTACAGAAACACTTAGGACAATCTGTTATCAAGGCTGCGTCACAATAGATTACAGAAACACTTCGGGCAATCTGTTATCAGGGCTGCGTCACAATAGATTACAGAAACACTTCGGACAATCTGTTATCAAGGCTGCGTCACAATAGATTACAGAAACACTTCGGACAATCTGTTATCAAGGCTGCGTCACAATAGATTACAGAAACACTTCGGACAATCTGTTATCAAGGCTGTGTCACAATAGATTACAGAAACACTTAGGACAATCTGTTATCAAGGCTGCGTCACAATAGATTACAGAAAAACTTCGGACAATCTGTTATCAAGGCTGCGTCACAATAGATTACAGAAACACTTAGGACAATCTGTTATCAAGGCTGCGTCACAATAGATTACAGAAACACTTCGGGCAATCTGTTATCAAGGTTGCGTCACAATAGATTACACAAACACTTAGGACAATCTGTTATCAAGGCTACGTCACAATAGATTACAGAAACACTTAGGACAATCTGTTATCAAGGCTGCGTCACAATAGATTACAGAAACACTTCGGACAATCTGTTATCAAGGCTGCGTCACAATAGATTACAGAAACACTTCGGACAATCTGTTATCAAGGCTGCGTCACAATAGATTACAGAAACACTTCGGACAATCTGTTATCAAGGCTGCGTCACAATAGATTACAGAAACACTTAGGACAATCTGTTATCAAGGCTGCGTCACAATAGATAACAGAAACCCTTAGGACAATCTGTTATCAAGGCTGCGTCACAATAGATTACAGAAACACTTAGGACAATCTGTTATCAAGGCTGCGTCACAATAGATTACAGAAACACTTCGGAAAATCTGTTATCAAGGCTGCGTCACAATAGATTACAGAAACACTTCGGAAAATCTGTTATCAAGGCTGCGTCACAATAGATTACAGAAACACTTAGGACAATCTGTTATCAAAGCTGCGTCACAACAGATTACAGAAACACTTCGGACAATCTGTTATCAAGGCTGCGTCACAATAGATTACAGAAACACTTCGGACAATCTGTTATCAAGGCTGCGTCACAATAGATTACAGAAACACTTCGGACAATCTGTTATCAAGGCTGCGTCACAATAGATTACAGAAACACTTCGGACAATCTGTTATCAAGGCTGCGTCACAATAGATTACAGAAACACTTCGGACAATCTGTTATCAAAGCTGTGTCACAATAGATTACAGAAACACTTCGGACAATCTGTTATCAAGGCTGCGTCACAATAGATTACAGAAACACTTAGGACAATCTGTTATCAAGGCTGCGTCACAATAGATTACAGAAAAACTTCGGACAATCTGTTATCAAGGCTGCGTCACAATAGATTACAGAAACACTTCGGACAATCTGTTATCAAGGCTGCGTCACAATAGATTACAGAAAAACTTCGGACAATCTGTTATCAAGGCTGCGTCACAATAGATTACAGAAACACTTCGGACAATCTGTTATCAAGGCTGCGTCACAATAGATTACAGAAACACTTCGGACAATCTGTTATCAAGGCTGCGTCACAATAGATTACAGAAACACTTCGGACAATCTGTTATCAAGGCTGCGTCACAATAGATTACAGAAACACTTCGGACAATCTGTTATCAAGGCTGCGTCACAATAGATTACAGAAACACTTAGGACAATCTGTTATCAAGACGGCGTCACAATAGATTACAGAAACACTTAGGACAATCTGTTATCAAGGCTGCGTCACAATAGATTACAGAAACACTTCGGACAATCTGTTATCAAGGCTGCGTCACAATAGATTACAGAAACACTTCGGACAATCTGTTATCAAGGCTGCGTCACAATAGATTACAGAAACACTTCGGACAATCTGTTATCAAGGCTGCGTCACAATAGATTACAGAAACACTTAGGACAATCTGTTATCAAGGCTGCGTCACAATAGATTACAGAAACACTTCGGACAATCTGTTATCAAGGCTGCGTCACAATAGATTACAGAAACACTTCGGACAATCTGTTATCAAGGCTGCGTCACAATAGATTACAGAAACACTTAGGACAATCTGTTATCAAGGCTGCGTCACAATAGATTACAGAAACACTTCGGACAATCTGTTATCAAGGCTGCGTCACAATAGATTACAGAAACACTTAGGACAATCTGTTATCAAGGCTGCGTCACAATAGTTTACAGAAACACTTCGGACAATCTGTTATCAAGGCTGCGTCACAATAGATTACAGAAACACTTCGGACAATCTGTTATCAAGGCTGCGTCACAATAGATTACAGAAACACTTCGGACAATCTGTTATCAAGGCTGCGTCACAATAGATTACAGAAACACTTAGGACAATCTGTTATCAAGGCTGCGTCACAATAGATTACAGAAACACTTCGGGCAATCTGTTATCAGGGCTGCGTCACAATAGATTACAGAAACACTTCGGACAATCTGTTATCAAGGCTGCGTCACAATAGATTACAGAAACACTTCGGACAATCTGTTATCAAGGCTGCGTCACAATAGATTACAGAAACACTTCGGACAATCTGTTATCAAGGCTGTGTCACAATAGATTACAGAAACACTTAGGACAATCTGTTATCAAGGCTGCGTCACAATAGATTACAGAAAAACTTCGGACAATCTGTTATCAAGGCTGCGTCACAATAGATTACAGAAACACTTAGGACAATCTGTTATCAAGGCTGCGTCACAATAGATTACAGAAACACTTCGGGCAATCTGTTATCAAGGTTGCGTCACAATAGATTACACAAACACTTAGGACAATCTGTTATCAAGGCTACGTCACAATAGATTACAGAAACACTTAGGACAATCTGTTATCAAGGCTGCGTCACAATAGATTACAGAAACACTTCGGACAATCTGTTATCAAGGCTGCGTCACAATAGATTACAGAAACACTTCGGACAATCTGTTATCAAGGCTGCGTCACAATAGATTACAGAAACACTTCGGACAATCTGTTATCAAGGCTGCGTCACAATAGATTACAGAAACACTTAGGACAATCTGTTATCAAGGCTGCGTCACAATAGATAACAGAAACCCTTAGGACAATCTGTTATCAAGGCTGCGTCACAATAGATTACAGAAACACTTAGGACAATCTGTTATCAAGGCTGCGTCACAATAGATTACAGAAACACTTCGGAAAATCTGTTATCAAGGCTGCGTCACAATAGATTACAGAAACACTTCGGAAAATCTGTTATCAAGGCTGCGTCACAATAGATTACAGAAACACTTAGGACAATCTGTTATCAAAGCTGCGTCACAACAGATTACAGAAACACTTCGGACAATCTGTTATCAAGGCTGCGTCACAATAGATTACAGAAACACTTCGGACAATCTGTTATCAAGGCTGCGTCACAATAGATTACAGAAACACTTCGGACAATCTGTTATCAAGGCTGCGTCACAATAGATTACAGAAACACTTCGGACAATCTGTTATCAAGGCTGCGTCACAATAGATTACAGAAACACTTCGGACAATCTGTTATCAAAGCTGTGTCACAATAGATTACAGAAACACTTAGGACAATCTGTTATCAAGGCTGCGTCACAATAGATTACAGAAACACTTAGGACAATCTGTTATCAAGGCTGCGTCACAATAGATTACAGAAACACTTCGGACAATCTGTTATCAAGGCTGCGTCACAATAGATTACAGAAACACTTCGGACAATCTGTTATCAAGGCTGCGTCACAATAGATTACAGAAAAACTTCGGACAATCTGTTATCAAGGCTGCGTCACAATAGATTACAGAAACACTTCGGACAATCTGTTATCAAGGCTGCGTCACAATAGATTACAGAAACACTTCGGACAATCTGTTATCAAGGCTGCGTCACAATAGATTACAGAAACACTTCGGACAATCTGTTATCAAGGCTGCGTCACAATAGATTACAGAAACACTTCGGACAATCTGTTATCAAGGCTGCGTCACAATAGATTACAGAAACACTTAGGACAATCTGTTATCAAGACGGCGTCACAATAGATTACAGAAACACTTAGGACAATCTGTTATCAAGGCTGCGTCACAATAGATTACAGAAACACTTCGGACAATCTGTTATCAAGGCTGCGTCACAATAGATTACAGAAACACTTCGGACAATCTGTTATCAAGGCTGCGTCACAATAGATTACAGAAACACTTCGGACAATCTGTTATCAAGGCTGCGTCACAATAGATTACAGAAACACTTAGGACAATCTGTTATCAAGGCTGCGTCACAATAGATTACAGAAACACTTCGGACAATCTGTTATCAAGGCTGCGTCACAATAGATTACAGAAACACTTCGGACAATCTGTTATCAAGGCTGCGTCACAATAGATTACAGAAACACTTAGGACTATCTGTTATCAAGGCTGCGTCACAATAGATTACAGAAATACTTAGGACAATCTGTTATCAAGGTTGCGTCAAAATATATTACAGAAACACTTAGGACAATATGTTATCAAGGCTGCGTCACAATAGATTACAGAAACACTTCGGACAATCTGTTATCAAGGCTGCGTCACAATAGATTACAGAAACACTTAGGACAATCTGTTATCAAGACTGCGTCACAATAGATTACAGAAACACTTAGAACAATCTGTTATCAAGGCTGCGTCACAATAGATTACAGAAACACTTCGGACAATCTGTTATCAAGGCTGCGTCACAATAGATTACAGAACCACTTCGGACAATCTGTTATCAAGGCTGCGTCACAATAGATTACAGAAACACTTAGGACAATCTATTATCAAGGCTGCGTCACAATAGATTACAGAAACACTTAGGACAATCTGTTATCAAGGCTGCGTCACAACAGATTACAGAAACACTTAGGACAATCTGTTATCAAGGCTGCGTCACAACAGATTACAGAAACACTTCGGACAATCTGTTATCAAGGCTGCGTCACAATAGATTACAGAAACACTTCGGACAATCTGTTATCAAGGCTGCGTCACAATAGATTACAGAAACACTTCGGACAATCTGTTATCAAGGCTGCGTCACAATAGATTACAGAAACACTTCGGACAATCTGTTATCAAGGCTGCGTCACAATAGATTACAGAAACACTTAGGACAATCTGTTATCAAAGCTGCGTCACAATAGATTACAGAAACACTTAGGACAATCTGTTATCAGGGCTGCGTCACAATAGATTACAGAAACACTTCGGACAATCTGTTATCAAGGCTGCGTCACAATAGATTACAGAAACACTTCGGACAATCTGTTATCAAGGCTGCGTCACAATAGATTACAGAAACACTTCGGACAATCTGTTATCAAGGCTGTGTCACAATAGATTACAGAAACACTTAGGACAATCTGTTATCAAGGCTGCGTCACAATAGATTACAGAAAAACTTCGGACAATCTGTTATCAAGGCTGCGTCCCAATAGATTACAGAAACACTTAGGACAATCTGTTATCAAGACTGCGTCACAATAGATTACAGAAACACTTAGGACAATCTGTTATCAAGGCTGCGTCACAATAGATTACAGAAACACTTCGGAAAATCTGTTATCAAGGCTGCGTCACAATAGATTACAGAACCACTTCGGACAATCTGTTTTCAAGGCTGCGTCACAATAGATTACAGAAACACTTAGGACAATCTATTATCAAGGCTGCGTCACAATAGATTACAGAAACACTTAGGACAATCTGTTATCAAGGCTGCGTCACAACAGATTACAGAAACACTTCGGACAATCTGTTATCAAGGCTGCGTCACAACAGATTACAGAAACACTTCGGACAATCTGTTATCAAGACTGCGTCACAATAGATTACAGAAACACTTCGGACAATCTGTTATCAAGGCTGCGTCACAATAGATTACAGAAACACTTCGGACAATCTGTTATCAAGGCTGCGTCACAATAGATTACAGAAACACTTCGGACAATCTGTTATCAAGGCTGCGTCACAATAGATTACAGAAACACTTCGGACAATCTGTTATCAAGGCTGCGTCACAATAGATTACAGAAACACTTCGGACAATCTGTTATCAAGGCTGCGTCACAATAGATTACAGAAACACTTAGGACAATCTGTTATCAAAGCTGCGTCACAATAGATTACAGAAACACTTAGGACAATCTGTTATCAGGGCTGCGTCACAATAGATTACAGAAACTCTTCGGACAATCTGTTATCAAGGCTGCGTCACAATAGATTACAGAAACACTTAGGACAATCTGTTATCAAGGCTGCGTCACAATAGATTACAGAAACACTTCGGACAATCTGTTATCAAGGCTGTGTCACAATAGATTACAGAAACACTTCGGACAATCTGTTATCAAGGCTGCGTCACAATAGATTACAGAAAAACTTCGGACAATCTGTTATCAAGGCTGCGTCACAATAGATTACAGAAACACTTAGGACAATCTGTTATCAAGGCTGCGTCACAATAGTTTACAGAAACACTTAGGACAATCTGTTATCAAGGCTGCGTCACAATAGATTACAGAAACACTTCGGGCAATCTGTTATCAAGGTTGCGTCACAATAGATTACACAAACACTTCGGACAATCTGTTATCAAGGCTACGTCACAATAGATTACAGAAACACTTAGGACAATCTGTTATCAAGGCTGCGTCACAATAGATTACAGAAACACTTCGGACAATCTGTTATCAAGGCTGCGTCACAATAGATTACAGAAACACTTAGGACAATCTGTTATCAAGGCTGCGTCTTAATAGATTACAGAAACACTTAGGACAATCTGTTATCAAGGCTGCGTCACAATAGATTACAGAAACACTTCGGACAATCTGTTATCAAGGCTGCGTCACAATAGATTACAGAAACACTTCGGACAATCTGTTATCAAGGCTTCGTCACAATAGATTACAGAAACACTTCGGACATTCTGTTATCAAGGCTGCGTCAAAACAGATTACAGAAACACTTAGGACAATCTGTTATCAAGGCTGCGTCACAATAGATTACAGAAACACTTCGGACAATCTGTTATCAAGGCTGCGTCACAACAGATTACAAAAACACTTAGGACAATCTGTTATCAAGGCTGCGTCACAATAGATTACAGAAATACTTCGGACAATCTGTTATCAAGGCTGCGTCACAATAGATTACAGAAACACTTCGGACAATCTGTTATCAAGGCTGCGTCACAATAGATTACAGAAACACTTCGGACAATCTGTTATCAAGGCTGCGTCACAATAGATTACAGAAGCACTTCGGACAATCTGTTATCAAGGCTGCGTCACAATAGATAACAGAAACCCTTAGGACAATCTGTTATCAAGGCTGCGTCACAATAGATTACAGAAACACTTAGGACAATCTGTTATCAAGGCTGCGTCACAATAGTTTACAGAAACACTTCGGACAATCTGTTATCAAGGCTGCGTCACAATAGATTACAGAAACACTTCGGACAATCTGTTATCAAGGCTGCCTCACAATAGATTACAGAAACACTTCGGACAATCCGTTATCAAGGCTGCGTCACAATAGATTACAGAAACACTTAGGACAATCTGTTATCAAGGCTGCGTCACAATAGATTACAGAAACACTTCGGGCAATCTGTTATCAAGGTTGCGTCACAATAGATTACACAAACACTTAGGACAATCTGTTATCAAGGCTACGTCACAATAGATTACAGAAACACTTAGGACAATCTGTTATCAAGGCTGCGTCACAATAGATTACAGAAACACTTAGGACAATCTGTTATCAAGGCTGCGTCACAATAGATTACAGAAACACTTCGGACAATCTGTTATCAAGGCTGCGTCACAATAGATTACAGAAACACTTCGGACAATCTGTTATCAAGGCTGCGTCACAATAGATTACAGAAACACTTAGGACAATCTGTTATCAAGGCTGCGTCTTAATAGATTACAGAAACACTTAGGACAATCTGTTATCAAGGCTGCGTCACAATAGATTACAGAAACACTTCGGACAATCTGTTATCAAGGCTGCGTCACAATAGATTACAGAAACACTTCGGACAATCTGTTATCAAGGCTTCGTCACAATAGATTACAGAAACACTTCGGACATTCTGTTATCAAGGCTGCGTCAAAACAGATTACAGAAACACTTAGGACAATCTGTTATCAAGGCTGCGTCACAATAGATTACAGAAACACTTCGGACAATCTGTTATCAAGGCTGCGTCACAACAGATTACAAAAACACTTAGGACAATCTGTTATCAAGGCTGCGTCACAATAGATTACAGAAATACTTCGGACAATCTGTTATCAAGGCTGCGTCACAATAGATTACAGAAACACTTCGGACAATCTGTTATCAAGGCTGCGTCACAATAGATTACAGAAACACTTCGGACAATCTGTTATCAAGGCTGCGTCACAATAGATTACAGAAACACTTAGGACAATCTGTTATCAAGGCTGCGTCACAATAGATAACAGAAACCCTTAGGACAATCTGTTATCAAGGCTGCGTCACAATAGATTACAGAAACACTTAGGACAATCTGTTATCAAGGCTGCGTCACAATAGATTACAGAAACACTTAGGACAATCTGTTATCAAGGCTGCGTCACAATAGATTACAGAAACACTTCGGACAATCTGTTATCAAGGCTGCGTCACAATAGATTACAGAAACACTTCGGACAATCTGTTATCAAAGCTGCGTCACAATAGATTACAGAAACACTTAGGACAATCTATTATCAAGGCTGCGTCATAATAGATTACAGAAACACTTCGGACAATCTGTTATCAAGGCTGCGTCACAATAGATTACAGAAACACTTCGGACAATCTGTTATCAAGGCTGCGTCACAATAGATTACAGAAACACTTCGGACAATCTGTTATCAAAGCTGCGTCACAACAGATTACAGAAACACTTAGGACAATCTATTATCAAGGCTGCGTCACAATAGATTACAGAAACACTTCGGACAATCTGTTATCAAGGCTGCGTCACAACAGATTACAGAAACACTTAGGACAATCTGTTATCAAGGCTGCGTCACAACAGATTACAGAAACACTTCGGACAATCTGTTATCAAGGCTGCGTCACAATAGATTACAGAAACACTTCGGACAATCTGTTATCAAGGCTGCGTCACAATAGATTACAGAAACACTTCGGACAATCTGTTATCAAGGCTGCGTCACAATAGATTACAGAAACACTTAGGACAATCTGTTATCAAGGCTGCGTCACAATAGATTACAGAAACACTTCGGACAATCTGTTATCAAGGCTGCGTCACAATAGATTACAGAAACACTACGGACAATCTGTTATCAAGACTGCGTCACAATAGATTACAGAAACACTTAGGACAATCTGTTATCAAAGCTGCGTCACAATAGATTACAGAAACACTTCGGACAATCTGTTATCAAGGCTGCGTCACAATAGATTACAGAAACACTTCGGACAATCTGTTATCAAGGCTGCGTCACAATAGATTACAGAAACACTTCGGACAATCTGTTATCAAATCTGCGTCACAATAGATTACAGAAACACTTAGGACAATCTGTTATCAAATCTGCGTCACAATAGATTACAGAAACACTTCGGACAATCTGTTATCAAGGCTGCGTCACAATAGATTACAGAAACACTTCGGACAATCTGTTATCAAGGCTGCGTCACAATAGATTACAGAAACACTTCGGATAATCTGTTATCAAGGCTGCGTCACAATAGATTACAGAAACACTTCGGACAATCTGTTATCAAGACTGCGTCACAATAGATTACAGAAACACTTAGGACAATCTGTTATCAAAGCTGCGTCACAATAGATTACAGAAACACTTAGGACAATCTGTTATCAGGGCTGCGTCACAATAGATTACAGAAACACTTCGGACAATCTGTTATCAAGGCTGCGTCACAATAGATTACAGAAACACTTCGGACAATCTGTTATCAAGGCTGTGTCACAATAGATTACAGAAACACTTAGGACAATCTGTTATCAAGGCTGCGTCACAATAGATTACAGAAAAACTTCGGACAATCTGTTATCAAAGCTGCGTCACAATAGATTACAGAAACACTTCGGACAATCTGTTATCAAGGCTGCGTCACAATAGATTACAGAAACACTTCGGACAATCTGTTATCAAGGCTGCGTCACAATAGATTACAGAAACACTTCGGACAATCTGTTATCAAGGCTGCGTCACAATAGATTACAGAAACACTTCGGACAATCTGTTATCAAGGCTGCGTCACAATAGATTACAGAAACACTTCGGACAATCTGTTATCAAAGCTGCGTCACAATAGATTACAGAAACACTTAGGACAATCTGTTATCAGGGCTGCGTCACAATAGATTACAGAAACACTTCGGACAATCTGTTATCAAGGCTGCGTCACAATAGATTACAGAAACACTTCGGACAATCTGTTATCAAGGCTGCGTCACAATAGATTACAGAAACACTTCGGACAATCTGTTATCAAGGCTGTGTCACAATAGATTACAGAAACACTTAGGACAATCTGTTATCAAGGCTGCGTCACAATAGATTACAGAAAAACTTCGGACAATCTGTTATCAAGGCTGCGTCACAATAGATTACAGAAACACTTCGGACAATCTGTTATCAAGGCTGCGTCACAATAGATTACAGAAACACTTCGGACAATCTGTTATCAAGGCTGCGTCACAATAGATTACAGAAACACTTCGGACAATCTGTTATCAAGGCTGCGTCACAATAGATTACAGAAACACTTAGGACAATCTGTTATCAAGGCTGCGTCACAATAGATTACAGAAACACTTAGGACAATCTGTTATCAAGGCTGCGTCACAATAGATTACAGAAACACTTAGGACAATCTGTTATCAAGGCTGCGTCACAATAGATTACAGAAATACTTAGGACAACCTGTTATCAAGGTTGCGTCAAAATAGATTACAGAAACACTTAGGACAATATGTTATCAAGGCTGCGTCACAATAGATTACAGAAACACTTAGGACAATCTGTTATCAAGGCTGCGTCACAACAGATTACAGAAACATCTAGGACAATCTGTTATCAAGGCTGCGTCACAATAGATTACAGAAACACTTCGGACAATCTGTTATCAAGGCTGCGTCACAATAGATTACAGAAACACTTAGGACAATCTGTTATCAAGACAGCGTCACAATAGATTACAGAAACACTTAGGACAATCTGTTATCAAGGCTGCGTCACAATAGATTACAGAAACACTTCGGACAATCTGTTATCAAGGCTGCGTCACAATAGATTACAGAAACACTTCGGACAATCTGTTATCAAGGCTGCGTCACAATAGATTACAGAAACACTTAGGACAATCTGTTATCAAGGCTGCGTCACAATAGATTACAGAAACACTTAGGACAATCTGTTATCAAGGCTGCGTCACAACAGATTACAGAAACACTTAGGACAATCTGTTATCAAGGCTGCGTCACAACAGATTACAGAAACACTTCGGACAATCTGTTATCAAGACTGCGTCACAATAGATTACAGAAACACTTCGGACAATCTGTTATCAAGGCTGCGTCACAATAGATTACAGAAACACTTCGGACAATCTGTTATCAAGGCTGCGTCACAATAGATTACAGAAACACTTCGGACAATCTGTTATCAAGGCTGCGTCACAATAGATTACAGAAACACTTCGGACAATCTGTTATCAAGGCTGCGTCACAATAGATTACAGAAACACTTCGGACAATCTGTTATCAAGGCTGCGTCACAATAGATTACAGAAACACTTCGGACAATCTGTTATCAAGGCTGCGTCACAATAGATTACAGAAACACTTAGGACAATCTGTTATCAGGGCTGCGTCACAATAGATTACAGAAACACTTAGGACAATCTGTTATCAAGGCTGCGTCACAATAGATTACAGAAACACTTCGGACAATCTGTTATCAAGGCTGCGTCACAATAGATTACAGAAACACTTAGGACAATCTGTTATCAAGGCTGCGTCACAAAAGATTACAGAAAAACTTCGGACAATCTGTTATCAAGGCTGCGTCACAATAGATTACAGAAACACTTCGGACAATCTGTTATCAAGGCTGCGTCACAATAGATTACAGAAACACTTCGAACAATCTGTTATCAAGGCTGCGTCACAATAGATTACAGAAACACTTCGGACAATCTGTTATCAAGGCTGCGTCACAATAGATTACAGAAACACTTCGGACAATCTGTTATCAAGGCTGCGTCACAATAGATTACAGAAACACTTAGGACAATCTGTTATCAAAGCTGCGTCACAATAGATTACAGAAACACTTAGGACAATCTGTTATTAGGGCTGCGTCACAATAGATTACAGAAACACTTCGGACAATCTGTTATCAAGGCTGCGTCACAATAGATTACAGAAACACTTCGGACAATCTGTTATCAAGGCTGCGTCACAATAGATTACAGAAACACTTCGGACAATCTGTTATCAAGGCTGTGTCACAATAGATTACAGAAACACTTCGGACAATCTGTTATCAAGGCTGCGTCACAATAGATTACAGAAAAACTTCGGACAATCTGTTATCAAGGCTGCGTCACAATAGATTACAGAAACACTTAGGACAATCTGTTATCAAGGCTGCGTCACAATAGATTACAGAAACACTTCGGACAATCTGTTATCAAGGCTGCGTCACAATAGATTACAGAAACACTTCGGACAATCTGTTATCAAGGCTGCGTCACAATAGATTACAGAAACACTTCGGACAATCTGTTATCAAGGCTGCGTCACAATAGATTACAGAAACACTTCGGACAATCTGTTATCAAGGCTGCGTCACAATAGATTACAGAAACACTTCGGACAATCTGTTATCAAAGCTGCGTCACAATAGATTACAGAAACACTTAGGACAATCTGTTATCAGGGTTGCGTCACAATAGATTACAGAAACACTTAGGACAATCTGTTATCAAGGCTGCGTCACAATAGATTACAGAAACACTTCGGACAATCTGTTATCAAGGCTGCGTCACAATAGATTACAGAAACACTTAGGACAATCTGTTATCAAGGCTGCGTCACAATAGATTACAGAAAAACTTCGGACAATCTGTTATCAAGGCTGCGTCACAATAGATTACAGAAACACTTCGGACAATCTGTTATCAAGGCTGCGTCACAATAGATTACAGAAACACTTCGAACAATCTGTTATCAAGGCTGCGTCACAATAGATTACAGAAACACTTCGGACAATCTGTTATCAAGGCTGCGTCACAATAGATTACAGAAACACTTCGGACAATCTGTTATCAAGGCTGCGTCACAATAGATTACAGAAACACTTAGGACAATCTGTTATCAAAGCTGCGTCACAATAGATTACAGAAACACTTAGGACAATCTGTTATCAGGGCTGCGTCACAATAGATTACAGAAACACTTCGGACAATCTGTTATCAAGGCTGCGTCACAATAGATTACAGAAACACTTCGGACAATCTGTTATCAAGGCTGCGTCACAATAGATTACAGAAACACTTCGGACAATCTGTTATCAAGGCTGTGTCACAATAGATTACAGAAACACTTCGGACAATCTGTTATCAAGGCTGCGTCACAATAGATTACAGAAAAACTTCGGACAATCTGTTATCAAGGCTGCGTCACAATAGATTACAGAAACACTTAGGACATTCTGTTATCAAGGCTGCGTCACAATAGATTACAGAAACACTTCGGACAATCTGTTATCAAGGCTGCGTCACAATAGATTACAGAAACACTTCGGACAATCTGTTATCAAGGCTGCGTCACAATAGATTACAGAAACACTTAGGACAATCTGTTATCAAGGCTGCGTCACAATAGATTACAGAAACACTTCGGACAATCTGTTATCAAGGCTGCGTCACAATAGATTACAGAAACACTTCGGACAATCTGTTATCAAGGCTGCGTCACAATAGATTACAGAAACACTTCGGACAATCTGTTATCAAGGCTGCGTCACAATAGATTACAGAAACACTTCGGACAATCTGTTATCAAGGCTGCGTCACAATAGATTACAGAAACACTTCGGACAATCTGTTATCAAGGCTGCGTCACAATAGATTACAGAAACACTTCGGACAATCCGTTATCAAGGCTGCGTCACAATAGATTACAGAAACACTTCGGACAATCTGTTATCAAGGCTGCGTCACAATAGATTACAGAAACACTTAGGACAATCTGTTATCAAGACGGCGTCACAATAGATTACAGAAACACTTAGGACAATCTGTTATCAAGGCTGCGTCACAATAGATTACAGAAACACTTTGGACAATCTGTTATCAAGGCTGCGTCACAATAGATTACAGAAACACTTCGGACAATCTGTTATCAAGGCTGCGTCACAATAGATTACAGAAACACTTCGGACAATCTGTTATCAAGGCTGCGTCACAATAGATTACAGAAACACTTCGGACAATCTGTTATCAAGGCTGCGTCACAACAGATTACAGAAACACTTAGGACAATCTGTTATCAAGGCTGCGTCACAATAGATTACAGAAACACTTCGGACAATCTGTTATCAAGGCTGCGTCACAATAGATTACAGAAACACTTCGGACAATCTGTTATCAAGGCTGCGTCACAATAGATTACAGAAACACTTAGGACAATCTGTTATCAAGGCTGCGTCACAATAGATTACAGAAACACTTCGGACAATCTGTTATCAAGGCTGCGTCACAATAGATTACAGAAACACTTCGGACAATCTGTTATCAAGGCTGCGTCACAACAGATTACAGAAACACTTAGGACAATCTGTTATCAAGGCTGCGTCACAATAGATTACAGAAACACTTCGGACAATCTGTTATCAAGGCTGCGTCACAATAGATTACAGAAACACTTAGGACAATCTGTTATCAAGGCTGCGTCACAATAGATTACAGAAACACTTCGGACAATCTGTTATCAAGGCTGCGTCACAATAGATTACAGAAACACTTCGGACAATCTGTTATCAAGGCTGCGTCACAATAGATTACAGAAACACTTAGGACAATCTGTTATCAAGGCTGCGTCACAATAGATAACAGAAACCCTTAGGACAATCTGTTATCAAGGCTGCGTCACAATAGATTACAGAAACACTTAGGACAATCTGTTATCAAGGCTGCGTCACAATAGATTACAGAAACACTTAGGACAATCTGTTATCAAGGCTGCGTCACAATAGATTACAGAAACACTTAGGACAATATGTTATCAAAGCTGCGTCACAATAGATTACAGAAACACTTAGGACAATCTGTTATCAAGGCTGGGTCACAGTAGATTACAGAAACACTTAGGACAATCTGTTATCAAGGCTGCGTCACAATAGATTACAGAAACACTTAGGACAATCTGTTATCAAGGCTGCGTCACAATAGATTACAGAAACACTTCGGACAATCTGTTATCAAAGCTGCATCACAATAGATTACAGAAACACTTCGGACAATCTGTTATCAGGGCTGCGTCACAACAGATTACAGAAACACTTCGGACAATCTGTTATCAAGGCTGCGTCACAATAGATTACAGAAACACTTCGGACAATCTGTTATCAAGGCTGCGTCACAATAGATTACAGAAACACTTAGGACAATCGGTTATCAAGGCTGCGTCACAATAGATTACAGAAACACTTCGGACAATCTGTTATCAAGGCTGCGTCACAATAGATTACAGAAACACTTCGGACAATCTGTTATCAAGGCTGCGTCACAATAGATTACAGAAACACTTAGGACAATCTGTTATCAAGGCTGGGTCACAGTAGATTACAGAAACACTTAGGACAATCTGTTATCAAGGCTGCGTCACAATAGATTACAGAAACACTTAGGACAATCTGTTATCAAGGCTGCGTCACAATAGATTACAGAAACACTTCGGACAATCTGTTATCAAAGCTGCATCACAATAGATTACAGAAACACTTCGGACAATCTGTTATCAGGGCTGCGTCACAACAGATTACAGAAACACTTCGGACAATCTGTTATCAAGGCTGCGTCACAATAGATTACAGAAACACTTCGGACAATCTGTTATCAAGGCTGCGTCACAATAGATTACAGAAACACTTAGGACAATCGGTTATCAAGGCTGCGTCACAATAGATTACAGAAACACTTCGGACAATCTGTTATCAAGGCTGCGTCACAATAGATTACAGAAACACTTCGGACAATCTGTTATCAAGGCTGCGTCACAATAGATTACAGAAACACTTAGGACAATCTGTTATCAAGGCTGTGTCACAATAGATTACACAAACACGACAATCTGTTATCCATTAATATAGATAAATATGAACAATAATTTACAACACACGCGGGGAACTACATTATTTATTTCTAAAGACGTTTGCATGATCTATAATTACAGTCTATGTTAGTAACCACCAAAGGTCAGAATTCACTATTAAGTTTCCATTGTGACATTAATGGTTGTCCAAACACGCACTTCCGATGCAAGTCTTTTTCTGTAATCATGAAGACAGCTTGATTGATATATATTATTAAATTCTTTAACTAGAATGTATCTGATGCATCATATACTGTTGATCACTGTTATGTTAGAATTAACCTATAGATGACAAGCATAATTTTTTTAATCATTCCAGCACTAACTTGACCACCCATGACAAACTTTTTTTTTAATCATTCGAGGCACTAACTTGACCACCCATGATTAACATGATTTTTTAATCATTTGAGTACTAACTTGACCACCCATGATTAACATGATTTTTTAATCATTTGAGTACTAACTTGACCACCCATGATTAACATGATTTTTTAATCATTTGAGTACTAACTTGACCACCCATGATAAACATGATTTTTTTAATCATTCGAGTACTAACTGAACCACCCATGATAAGCATGATTTGTTTAACCATTCGAAGCACTAACTTGACCACCCATGATTAACATGATTTTTTAATCATTTGAGTACTAACTTGACCACCCATGATAAACATGATTTTTCAATCATTTGAGTACTATCTGAACCACCCATGATAAACATGATTTTTTAACCATTCGAGGTACTAACTTGACCACCCATGATTAACATGATTTTTTAATCGTTTGAGTACTAACTTGACCACCCATGATAAACATATTTTTTAATCATTTGAGTACTATCTGAACCACCCATGATAAACATGATTTTTTTTAATCATTCGAGTACTAACTGAACCACCCATGATAAACATGAATTTTTTAACCATTCGAGCACTAACTTCACCACCCATGATAAAAATGATGTCTTTAGTCATTCGAGTACTAACTTGACCACCCATGATGAACATGATTTTTTTAATCATTTGAGTACAAACTTGACCACCCATGATAAACCTGATTTGTTTAATCATTCGAGTACTAACTGAACCACCCATGATAAACATGATTTTTTTAACCATTCGAGCACTAACTTGATCACCCATGATAAACATGATCTTTTTAATCATTCGAGTACTACCTTGATCACCCATGATTAACATGATATTTTTAATCAGTTGAGTACTAACTTGACCACCCATGATAAACATGATTTCTTTATAATCATTCGAGTACTAACTGAACCACCCACGATAAACATGATATGTTTAACCATTCGAGCACTAACTTGACCACCCATGATAAATATGATTTTTTTAATAATTCGAGCACTAACTTGACCATCCATGACAAACATATTTTTTTAATCATTAGAGGCACTAACTTGACCACCCATGATAAACAAGGTTTGTTTAATCATTTGAGTACTAACTTGACCACCCATGCTAAACATGATTTCTTTATAATCATTCGAGTACTAACTGAGCCACCCACGATAAACATGATATTTTTAATCATTCGAGTACTACCTTGATCACCCATGATTAATATGTATTTGTTAATCATTTGAGTACTAACTTGACCACCCATGATAAACATGATTTTTTTAATCATTTGAGTACTAACTTGACCACCCATGATAAACATGATTTTTTTAATCATTTGAGTACTAACTTGACCACCCATGATAAACATGATTTTTTTAATCATTCGAGTACTAACTTGACCACCCATGATAAACATGATTTTTTTAATCATTTGAGTACTAACTTGACCACCCATGATAAACATTATTTCTTTATAATCATTCGAGTACTAACTGAGCCACCCACGATAAACATGATATTTTTAATCATTCGAGTACTACCTTGATCACCCATGATTAATATGTATTTGTTAATCATTCGAGTACTACCTTGATCACCCATGATTAATATGTATTTGTTAATCATTCGAGTACTACCTTGATCACCCATGATTAATATGTATTTGTTAATCATTTGAGTACTAACTTGACCACCCATGATAAACATGATTTTTTTAATCATTTGAGTACTAACTTGACCACCCATGATAAACATGATTTCTTTATAATCATTCGTGTACAAACTGAACCACCCACGATAAACATGATATGTTTAACCATTCGAGCACTAACTTGACCACCCATGATAAATATGATTTTTTTAATAATTCGAACACTAACTTGACCACCCATGACAAACATATTGTTTTAATCATTCGAGGCACTAACTTGACCACCCATGATTAACACGGTTTGCTTAATCATTTGAGTACTAACTTGACCACCCATGCTAAACATGATTTCTTTATAATCATTCGAGTACTACCTTGATCACCCATGATTAATATGTATTTGTTAATCATTTGAGTACTACCTTGATCACCCATGATTAACATGATTTTTTTAATCATTTGAGTACTCTCTTGACCACCCATGATAAACAAGATTTTTTTAACCATTCGAGCACTAACTTGACCACCCATGATAAACCTGATTTTTTTAATCATTCGAGTACTATCTGAACCACCCATGATAAACATGATTTTTTTAACCATTCGAGCACTAACTTGATCACCCATGATAAACATGATTTTTTTTAATCATTCGAGTACTACCTTGATGACCCATGAATAACATGATTTTTTTTTAATCATTTGAGTACTAACTTGACCACCCATGATAAACATGATTTTTTTAATCATTCGAGTACTACCTTGATGACCCATGATAAACATGATTTTTTTTAATCATTTGAGTACTAACTTGATCACCCATGATAAACATGATTTTTTAATCATTTGAGTACTAACTTGACCACCCATGATTAACATGATTTTTTTAATCATTTGAGTACTAACTTGACCACCCATGATAAACATGATTTTTTTAATCATTTGAGTACTAACTTGACCACCCATGATAAACATGTTTTTTTAATCATTTGAGTACTAACTTGACCACCCATGATAAACATGATTTTTTTAACCATTCGAGCACTAACTTGACCACCCATGATAAACATGATTTTTTAATCATTCGAGTACTACCTTGATGACCCATGATTAACATGATTTTTTTTAATCATTTGAGTACTAACTTGACCACTCACGATAAACATGATTTTTTTAATCATTCGAGTACTACCTTGATCACCCATGATTAATATGTATTTGTTAATCATTTGAGTACTACCTTGATCACCCATGATTAACATGATTTTTTTAATCATTTGAGTACTAACTTGACCACCCATGATTAACATGATTTTTTTTAATCATTCGAGTACTAACTTGACCACCCATGATAAACCTGATTTTTTTAATCATTTCAGTACTAACTTGACCACCCATGATAAAAATGATTTTTTTAACCATTCGAGCACTAACTTGACCACCCATGATAAACATGATTTTTTAATCATTCGAGTACTACCTTGATCACCCATGATTAACATGATTTTTTTTAATCATTTGAGTACTAACTTGACCACCCATGATAAACATGATTTTTTTAATCATTTGAGTACTAACTTGACCACCCATGATAAACATGATTTTTTTAATCATTTGAGTACTAACTTGACCACCCATGATAAACATGATTTTTTAATCATTCGAGTACTACCTTGATCACCCTTGATTAACATGATTTTTTTTAATCATTTGAGTACTAACTTGACCACCCATGATAAACATGATTTTTTTAATCATTTGAGTACTAACTTGACCACCCATGATAAACATAATTTTTTTAATCATTCGAGTACTAACTTGACCGCCTTGATTTTTTTTTATTTTTGTTATCTAATACAAGTCTTGCTCTTTTAACGAAATCATAAGAGCAACAAAATACACATGAAAATAGGGGGCCACCGTGGTCCTGATGGTATGGTAATTGGAATTAAAACTACCTATGCAATCAGTGCCTATCACCACTAATGTTGTTAGTTCGAATCCCACTCATGATGAGGTATACTCGATGCAATCTTATGTGATAAAATTTGTCAGTGAGTTGCGACAGGTCGGTGGTTTTCTCCGGGTACTGCGGTTTCCTCCACCAATAAAATTGACCGTCATGATATAACTGAAATATTGTTGAAAGGGGCGTTAAACACCATAACCCTAGCCCATCAAAAATAAGTTGTAAGCTAAATTGTTATATTTGACCATGGCTGAAGGATAAACTGAAATTATTAATGATGTTAACCCAAGACTTGTATATAAGTAAAATACTTTTTTTAATCTATTTTAAATGAACCATTAACCATTGTTTACCGTTAATATATCGTTATAAAAGTATATGTGTGGTACATTTCAACTACATTCCGTTACTCGTTTATTAACACAATTTGAGATGTTACAAATCTGTGGGTTTTTTTTTCAATTTCCGGACTCAACACGGTTTTTTTTTGTGTGTCTAGTGAGTTAAGGTGAGAGATGAGTGTTCGTTTTGTTGATATTGGTTGAATTGATGGCTATCAATGTTTAAGCTTTCTATTCATAATTAATATTGGCAGATGAAAAAAAAAATAGAAACAAAACACTCTTTTGTAGCAGACTTTCTTCCATTAATGATTTCTTTCTAAATTAAACAGCAATACAGAATGATGAAGTAGAGGGAGAAAGCAGAAATGAAAAATATTGTCAAATCTTAATATAAAACATGATTACGAGTATCTATGTAGAACAAAATGTTAAAAGAATCAGGGCAAATTGCAATATACGAGTATATGTTTCTATTAATATTTAATTTTTATTGTATTAATAGTATGCTATATTGAATCTGTTTTTAGCTTTATTCTTTGTACAGTGACAATAGTGTTCCAGATCATTACAAAGGAAGAATCATGTTAATTATTTCTTGTTAACAATTATTGCTGTCATCCATCATCACGATAGATAAATATAATTAATACTATTTTTTATTTTGTCATTTGTCGTCTATTTAATCAAAAATGCATTAATTTGTTTCTGCGGGTGTGATCAAAAAGCAGGTTTACAATGATAGTAATTTATTTACAGCATGCTGTGTTAGTTTCTGATTCAATAAATGGACAAGTTGGTATAATCCAGAAGTGTGTTGCTCTTCTTTATGTCCGTGTACAAACGTTAAGTCAATTACTATTATTACATTTATATTAACAGATTATATAATTAAATTCACAGAGTTCTCTAGCACTTGATATTAAATTCGATTCTTCACAGAGCAACATGTAATAATTGTGTACATTATAACTATTTCAAGCATTGCACTATTGAGAAAATTGTATTTGAAGATTAATTATGAATGTACTATTATTGTAACTACAACAGTAGTAACATTCAAGCTAATTATATTAAGCTCGATGCTTAATTTATAATAGAGATAATACATTTGCGCATCTAACTCTCAACAATTAACTGTGGGAATTAGGACTTGACAACTGATGCAATGCATAGAATATGTCGTGATAACCCTTCTGTCTATATCCGCGCTCTCTATACATGTGGGTGCTGTTTTGGTCCAGTGTATGTACTATTGCTATGCTTTGTCTGTGCACATTTTGTCCCTTGTTGTGATAGTTGTGTTTTGTCTGTGCTGGGTTTTTTTCTGAGCAGTTGTGTTTTTCTGTCCCGTTCTTGTGTTTTGTCTGTGCTGTTTGTGTGCTTTCTCCGTACTGTTTTTGTGTTTTATTTGTACATTTGATGGTTTTTTTTCTGTACAATTCTTGCGGCTTGTCTGTACTGTTGCGTTTTGATGAACTGTTGTTGTTATTGTCTGTACTGTTTTGTGTGTGTTTTGTTTGTACTGTTGTGTTTTATCTGTAATGTTGTGTTTTATCTGTAATGTTGTGTTTTATCTGTAATGTTGTGTTTTATCTGTAATGTTGTGTTTTATCTGTAATGTTGTGTTTTATCTGTACTGTTGTGTTTTGTCTGTAATGTTGTGTTTTGTCTATAATGCTGTGTTTTTCTGTACTGTTGTGTTTTTTCTCTACTGTTGTGTTTTATCTGTACTGTTGTGTTTTTTCTATAATGTTGTGTTTTTTTCTGTAATGTTGTGTTTTTCTACTGTTGTGTTTTGTGTATACTGTTGTGTTTTATCTGTACTGTTGTGTTTTGTGTGTACTGTTGTGTTTATCTGTATTGTTATGTTTTGTCTGTAATGTTGTGTTTTTTCTGTACTGTTATGTTTATCTGTACTGTTGTGTTTTATCTGTACTGTTGTGCTTTGTCTATAATGTTGTGTTTTATCTGTAATGCTGTGTTTTATCTGTAATGTTGTGTTTTATCTGTAATGTTGTGTTTTGTCTATAATGTTGTGTTTTATCTGTAATGCTGTGTTTTATCTGTAATGTTGTGTTTTATCTGTAATGTTGTGTTTTGTCTATAATGTTGTGTTTTATCTGTAATGCTGTGTTTTATCTGTAATGTTGTGTTTTATCTGTACTGTTGTGCTTTGTCTATAATGTTGTGTTTTATCTGTAATGTTGTGTTTTATCTGTAATGTTGTGTTTTATCTGTAATGTTGTGTTTTATCTGTACTGTTGTGCTTTGTCTATAATGTTGTGTTTTATCTGTACTGTTGTGTTTTGTCTGTAATGTTATGTTTTGTCTATAATGCTGTGTTTTGTCTGTAATGTTGTGTTTTGTCTGTAATGTTGTGTTTTTCTGTACTGTTGTGTTTTTTCTCTACTGTTGTGTTTTATCTGTACTGTTGTGTTTTTTCTATAATGTTGTGTTTTTTTCTGTAATGTTGTGTTTTTCTACTGTTGTGTTTTGTGTATACTGTTGTGTTTTATCTGTACTGTTGTGTTTTGTGTGTACTGTTGTGTTTATCTGTATTGTTATGTTTTGTCTGTAATGTTGTGTTTTTTCTGTACTGTTATGTTTATCTGTACTGTTGTGTTTTATCTGTTCTGTTGTGCTTTGTCTATAATGTTGTGTTTTATCTGTAATGCTGTGTTTTATCTGTAATGTTGTGTTTTATCTGTAATGTTGTGTTTTGTCTATAATGTTGTGTTTTATCTGTAATGCTGTGTTTTATCTGTAATGTTGTGTTTTATCTGTAATGTTGTGTTTTGTCTATAATGTTGTGTTTTATCTGTAATGCTGTGTTTTATCTGTAATGTTGTGTTTTATCTGTACTGTTGTGCTTTGTCTATAATGTTGTGTTTTATCTGTAATGTTGTGTTTTATCTGTAATGTTGTGTTTTATCTGTAATGTTGTGTTTTATCTGTACTGTTGTGCTTTGTCTATAATGTTGTGTTTTATCTGTACTGTTGTGTTTTGTCTGTAATGTTATGTTTTGTCTATAATGCTGTGTTTTGTCTGTAATGTTGTGTTTTGTCTGTAATGTTGTGTTTTTCTGTACTGTTGTGTTTTTTCTCTACTGTTGTGTTTTATCTGTACTGTTGTGTTTTGTCTATAATGTTGTGTTTTTTCTGTAATGTTGTGTTTTTCTACTGTTGTGTTTTGTGTGTACTGTTGTGTTTCTCTGTATTGTTATGTTTTGTCTGTTATGTTGTGTTTTTTCTGTACTGTTGTGTTTATCTGTACTGTTGTGTTTAATCTGTACTGTTGTGCTTTGTCTATAATGTTGTGTTTTATCTGTAATGTTGTGTTTTATCTGTAATGTTGTGTTTTATCTGTACTGTTGTGCTTTGTCTATAATGTTGTGTTTTATCTGTAATGTTGTGTTTTGTCTGTAATGTTGTGTTTTTTCTGTAATGTTGTGTTTTATCTGTAATGTTGTGTTTTATCTGTACTGTTGTGCTTTGTCTATAATGTTGTGTTTTATCTGTAATGTTGTGTTTTGTCTGTAATGTTGTGTTTTTTCTATAATGTTGTGTTTTTTCTGTAATGTTGTGTTTTATCTGTAATGTTGTGTTTTATCTGTAATGTTGTGTTTTTTCTATAATGTTGTGTTTTTTCTATAATGTTGTGTTTTATCTGTAATGTTGTGTTTTATCTGTAATGTTGTGTTTTGTCTATAATGTTGTGTTTTTTCTGTAATGTTGTGTTTTTCTACTGTTGTGTTTTGTGTGTACTGTTGTGTTTCTCTGTATTGTTATGTTTTGTCTGTTATGTTGTGTTTTTTCTGTACTGTTGTGTTTATCTGTACTGTTGTGTTTAATCTGTACTGTTGTGCTTTGTCTATAATGTTGTGTTTTATCTGTAATGTTGTGTTTTATCTGTAATGTTGTGTTTTATCTGTACTGTTGTGCTTTGTCTATAATGTTGTGTTTTATCTGTAATGTTGTGTTTTGTCTGTAATGTTGTGTTTTTTCTGTAATGTTGTGTTTTATCTGTAATGTTGTGTTTTATCTGTACTGTTGTGCTTTGTCTATAATGTTGTGTTTTATCTGTAATGTTGTGTTTTGTCTGTAATGTTGTGTTTTTTCTGTAATGTTGTGTTTTATCTGTAATGTTGTGTTTTATCTGTAATGTTGTGTTTTATCTGTACTGTTGTGCTCTGTCTATAATGTTGTGTTTTCTCTGTACTATTGTGCTTTGTCTATAATGTTGTGTTTTTACTGTACTGTTGTGCTTTGTCTATGATGTTGTGTTTTATCTGTACTATTGTGCTTTGTCTAAAGTGTTGTGTTTTTTCTGTAATGTTGTGTTTTATCTGTAATGTTGTGTTTTATCTGTAACTTTTTGTTTTATCTGTACTGTTGTGTTTTGTCTATAATGTTGTGTTTTATCTGTACTGTTGTGTTTTTTCTGTGATTTTGTGAGGGGCCCGGGTGGCTCAATGAGTTAGGTCGTTGGATCTAACAACTCATACAAGCCTATCACCAATACGGCGTGGGTTCCCGCCCGGCTTTGTAAATTACACAAAAATGGTTCAATCGACTCGCAGTCGAAAGTGATAAAGTTTACCAGTTGCTTGCCCATGGTTGGTGTTTCTCTCCGGGTACTCCGGATTCCTCCACCACTAAAACTGGTCGCCATGATATAGCTGAAATATTGTTGAAAGTGGCGTTAAAACACCAAAAATCAATCAAATCATGTAATGTTGTGTTTTTTCTACTGTTGTGTTTTGTGTGTACTGTTGTGTTTTATCTGTATTGTTGTGTTTTGTGTGTACTGTTGTGTTTTACCTGTATTGTTGTATTTTGTAATGTTGTGTTTTATCGGTACTGTTGTGCTTTTATCTGTACTGTTGTGCTCTGTCTATAATGTTGTGTTTTCTCTGTACTATTGTGCTTTGTCTATGATGTTGTGTTTTATCTGTACTGTTGTGCTCTGTCTATAATGTTGTGTTTTATCTGTACTGTTGTGCTTTGTCTATGATGTTGTGTTTTATCTGTACTGTTGTGCTCTGTCTATAATGTTGTGTTTTCTATGTACTGTTATGCTTTATCTATAATGTTGTGTTTCTCTGTACTGTTGTGCTTTGTCTATGATGTTGTGTTTTATCTGTACTGTTGTGCTCTGTCTATAATGTTGTGTTTTATCTGTACTGTTGTGCTCTGTCTATAATGTTGTGTTTTATCTGTACTGTTGTGCTTTGTCTATGATGTTGTGTTTTATCTGTACTGTTGTGCTCTGTCTATAATGTTGTGTTTTCTCTGTACTGTTATGCTTTATCTATAATGTTGTGTTTCTCTGTACTGTTGTGCTTTGTCTATGATGTTGTGTTTTATCTGTACTGTTGTGCTCTGTCTATAATGTTGTGTTTTATCTGTACTGTTGTCCTCTGTCTATAATGTTGTGTTTTATCTGTACTGTTGTGCTCTGTCTATAATGTTGTGTTTCATCTGTACTGTTGTGCTTTGTCTATGATGCTGTGTTTTTTCTGTACTGTTGTGCTTTGTCTATAATGTTGTGTTTTTTCTGTACTGTTGTGCTTTGTCTATGATGTTGTGTTTTATCTGTACTGTTGTGCTCTGTCTATAATGTTGTGTTTTATCTGTACTGTTGTTCTCTGTCTATAATGTTGTGTTTTTTCTGTACTGTTGTGCTTTATCTATGATGTTGTGTTTTATCTGTACTGTTGTGCTCTGTCTACAATGTTGTGTTTTTTCTGTACTGTTGTGCTTTGTCTATGATGTTGTGTTTTATCTGTACTATTGTGCTTTGTCTAAAGTGTTGTGTTTTATCTGTACTGTTGTGTTCTGTCTATAATGTTGTGTTTTATCTGTACTGTTGTGTTCTGTCTATAATGTTGTGTTTTATCTGTACTGTTGTGTTCTGTCTATAATGTTGTGTTTTATCTGTGCTGTTGTTCTTTGTTTGTACAATTGTTGGGTTTTTGTACTGTGGTTGGGTTTTTCTGGGTTTTTATGTACAATTGCCGTGTTTTTTTCTGTCCAATTGTTGTGCTTGGTTTGTATAATTGTTGTGTTTTGTCTGTAATGTTGTGGTTTGTTTATACGGTTGTGTTTTGTCTGTACTGTTGTGTTTTGTCTGTACTGTTGTGTTTTGTCTGAACTGTCATGCTTTTTCTGAACAGTTGTTTTTTTGTACTGTTGTTGTTTTTGTTTTAACAGTTGAGTTTGATGTAGAATTGTTGTGTTTTGTCTGTACTGTGTTTGCAAGGGGTGTTGATTTTGCTTCCTTTTCTATAATTTTCCGATTTGAACTGTTCTGACGATGTGGTATATTTTTGTATTTTTTATTTTATAAGCATGACCTCACTCTTTCCGTTTGTTAAAAAAAACCAGAATTATTTCTTCGTATTATCTCATTAGCACATGCGCCGATGAATGTGACTGACGTTTCCATTGGCAGCATAAATTGTGACCCGAATAATGCCGATAGAGGGCGCAGTATTATTCGAGTTACATAAATTGTGTGCGACGTTTTCCGCAAGCGTATGTATAAATTACCGTCTTCCAATCAAAGCATACTACCGTATTTGTACTCTTAGACATATCAGAATCGAAATAATCATGGAAGTCAGAATGTGTTTTGAGTTTTAACATGGGTTGGCGGATACTAGTAAATTTTAACCCTCGCTTCTGGCTCGGGATAAAATACTAATATCCGCCAATCCATGTTAAAACTCCCAACACATTCTGGCTTCCATGATTTATTTCTTAAACATATATTCATGCGCTACCTTAATCAAACTTTTCATCTCTAGAAAAGTGTGGTGTATTATAATGAAAGTAAATAATGACAAGCCAACTATAAAAAATAGAAATAAACATTAATATTCGTGATCACGTATTTTGATGAATTTTGATGAATTTTTGTGATCAAGTCTTTTTGGAATACTTTTAGAAGTTGGAATTACACTTTGAGATTGCAAATTTCAACAATGGATGAACAAATATTCGTGTTTGTCAATATTATAAATCGTGCTTTAAGATTGCTACCCATTACACAGGATATACAATCTGTTAAATCTTAATAGAATGGGAGATTACGAATTCATACCTGTATTCATCAGTAGGAAATTATAATTTTGATATCTCTTATTGACACCATGGTCAGTCTAATGACTTATTAGATCAAACCAGCAGTGATCACAAAGTATTAGTGTCTAACACATACTGTGTTAGGATATTGGAATAGTGGCCATGAATATCTATCATATGTATGAACAAAAATGTAATATCGTCAGTAGAATTATTTTGTGTCTTCCTATTAAGAATCTCTTTAGATATACATTTCCAGTTTCTCTTTAGATATACATTTCCAGTTTCGTTGTATTTGACTATGGTATGTTTTCACTGCTATAGACACAAGGACACAATATGTTCATAGGCAATCCATCACAAGAAGATACTCAGACTCTACTCTCAACCTCAATACTTAACGCACAATGTACGAAAGAGGTACTGAAAACTATACCAAGGAAGCAAATCAATCCACCGCCCGAGTGATCACTTGTCTCAAGTTGCCGAAATATTAAAGGATTGAATCAGTTTTTACTTTCATATTATCCTTTTATGTTAGATGGTTGAATACATGAAATAAAATTCCTTAATAACCGTACCTTTTGTAGATTGTAGGTCAATTCAACTCTAATTTATAATGAACCTCCTACACTCATATATATATATATTTCTTTGTGAATAATTGAATTTTGACCAAGCAATTAAACAACCCCACGGTACCCTATATTAATTGCATAGATGCTTCACTGATCATAATTGTGCCTATAATGATAACGACGTGAGACGTTAATGTAGCAATGTTAATTTTACCGGAATAACTCGACTAACATTACGCCACAGTGAGTCTGGACATTAATTGAGATGTCCCAGATTAATGGTCTAGTGACAAGATTATTGGGAATCTTACCAACATAAAAGTATTGTCTTTTCAACTGAACTGAAGATATTAATGTAATCTAAGCTATCAAGAAGTAACATCATAACAACTTAATGTACTGTTTATGCTACTTATATGTGACGAAACGGCAATGTTACTCAACATAAATAGTTTCAACGACTTACAATGGAATCTTAGAAGTCTAATAGATCCCGCTTGCCATTATAATGTAACATTATCACGTATCATATAGAAAATAACTTTCTGAATTTCCTTTCATTTGATAGATGTTTCTCGTTATCTAATCGAACAAAAATCGTAAAACTCTTTCAAAGAAATAGTTGGTTCTTTTATTATTCCCAATACAGTCGTAACACTATAATTTATTTAATATGTTTCATTTTGCCATTACCTTTCAGTCACATGAGTATGTGGTCGACGACCTCTATAGAGGATAAATAATTAAATTAATAATCATGTTGAGGGATCTGCAAACACTGGACTTCGATCTGTCATATTATTGATAAGCTAAAGACAAAATAACAAGTAGATAAATAAAACATGCTAATGTAGATATACGAAGCATAGAACAGTAGTGAAACATGAATCAAAATGAGACGAAACATCAAAGAGGCGGGAATCATCAAAGAGGCGGGAAACATCAAAGAGGCGGGAATCATCAAGTTAAAATAGAGAGTGTGGACATGTCCTACAAAAGGATTAGAATCTTCTGTTCTTACTCCTAAATGTCGGAGAAGTTGAAACTACTAATTTTATAGTTTTAGTCTATGGCTTGATCCGTTTGGGGATCGAAACAACGAGCTACCGTGCTTGCAGATACCATACTAGCAATGCACCACCGAAGATGATTTGTCGAATAAAGGAACAAAGGGACTATCCGGGTCCAAAAACAACACCAGTTAGAATTGACGACCAAAGCAAATATCCAGATACAAAAACAACAACAGTACAGACACAAAGCATAAACAAATCAAATGTTTAATTCTATTATGAGTATATATTAAAAACGCGACAGAACACGTTCAAGATTTTATGTAGTACACACTGTATTACGATATACCTTCTACCATTCAAACAAAAGCCGTTGGGTAAACATGTATGCATCACATTGGCACGAAACGATTGTCACTGCCTTTTTCAAAACTACATTTTTGTACAACTTATCTTCCGACAATCCCATTAAAAATACCAGCTTACATCTACAGTCTCAGTTATTGCCTAATACCGACTTTTCAAACTTGGTGGTATTAAGAAACATGACACAGATAAACGTTCCTTTTTTAGACTTTCAATTGCCAACAAAGATCGTGATGCTATTAAACTGTGCAATATCGTTTATCGAAAATCAATCAAATCTAACATACCTCCCTATATAAAAGATCACGTTGTTCCTGTAATCTCGCATACCTTCACTATTTCTAGCGTAATCAATATCTTCAACAACAAACACGCGTTGAAGGATCTCGCCATTGACCACTTCAAGTCTAAGCCTCTTGATTTCACCTCTCCATGTTCGCCATTTATATATGATTCGACTGGCCATGCTACAAATGGTGACTTTAACATTATCAACAACACTTCTCTACAATACGTGTTATCCAACAAATCTATCAATTGGAAGCATGGCATAACATTTTTATGAATTACATCGATGATAAACAATGGGCAAAACGTGAAAAAAAGGACACAGATACAGGTCCTGAATGAGATAAGGCTCATACAGATTATAATTAAAACACTTAATTGGTCAATAAGCATTCGCGCTATATCGGTCTTCAATAGGCCCAAATGTTGCAAAGCACTTGTTTTACCTCCACGATAAGAATGTTGGTGTTCCTGCAGACAAGGCTCCTAACAATATAGACATCACATTACATACACTGTTTGACAAAGGAATTATGCATTGAAAATTCACAAGGTAACCCCACACTGACAACAAGAGATGAAATCCTTGACAATCATGGGTCTGTTTCGTGTTCCTTTGAAATTTCAATCAGAGATGAAGAACTGGATCTTTAATCACTCTACTGGGTACATGGATTGAATGTATTAGAAAAAGCACAAATTTTACTTTGTAAAATTAAAACACCCTAAATCTAACAAAATGTTCTTTGAAACTGACATCATCAAAATCCTCGAGTTTTGATTGACAACATATTTATTATGTTTTGATATGATCAAAATGCTCGAGTGTTTGATTGGTAATATATTGGTTATGCTTGGTGTAAGTCTTTTTTCAGCAGACAGTCGACATTCCTATAAGTACCAACTATGCTGCGCTTCTCGTCGATTTTTTTTTTATTTGACTGAAACATACTTGATGCATGGGGTTTCGCAAATAAAAGGAAAAAGGCTGGTCCCTTTCCTTAATTTTACATACAGCTTCCTATGACTAAATAATTCAAAGTTTGGTGACATTGTTGATCTATTCTATTGAACTAGAAATAAAGGATACTATATATGCAGCTAGGTCTGCCTTATACCTTGACCTACATTTAGAAATTGATATTGAGGGTTCGTAAGAATGAAATTTTACGACAAAAGATAGTATGTCAATTTCTCTATTGTGAACTTTCCATCAGGATTTCCTTGATAGAGAGTTGCTGCATGTAAAGAAGCTAAAGAATCATCGTGCTTTGTTGATCATTGTTTGTCTTTTAATTCTTCTTTCTTTTGATCATATTGTTTTGTCTGTCCTTCGGTGCCTTGCGTCTGCTAATAACTCATTCAATATTTTCTTATGGGTTCATTACGGAATTCTACAATAGACCACACAAGTTATGCAGTATACCATCCAGTTGTACTGTTAAATTACTCAGTATACCAATAACGAGTGCATTTATAATCCAGTATGCAACTGAATCCAACAGTATACCACTAAATATTTCATACAGTATAACACTCAGTTATATACAATTTTTGTCAAAATGATGTAGAATGCCTATATTTTCTATTGGATTGATTATTAACGTCAAATGGGTCATGTGTTATCTATATTCAAAACGAGAACACATTTGTAGCCACCACAAGCACCGTATGTTAACAGGTGGTTGCTATGGATGCAAGTTTAGATTGCCACTAGTAACAGAAAAGTATGAAGATACCAAAGGGGTAATCAGAAGCAGTAAATCGAAGGACAGAAAACGCAGTTACCAAAAGAAAAAGGTCAAAAATGGCAAACAACCATCTACAAAACATTACACAGAAAACTAAGGATCGAGCAACACGAACCCAACAAAACACCGGGGTGAACAATGTTATCCTCGATATTATATTTACACCGTATCATTCGCCAAAATAGGTGATATCAAGCACAATCAAGAGACCCCAATGTTAGATGATGATGTATCTCACGAGATGGAAAGGCTGTGTTCTATTTCTTTACTAAGATATTCCTTAGTGGCTATGAAGTGAACGTTCAAGCTTAAATTAAAGAAGACGCTGAATAAACTAATCTAACCGAGTAAAAAAATTATAAAGTCAGTCTGATCACTAAATTGTTGTTGATTTTGTTCTGCCGGTTCTGCATAAGAAAAATAACAATCGTTTCAATTGTAGAAAGGGGGAACTGTAAATAATACCATTTCTTTTTGAAAGTCTATTAAGTTAGACATTTTCTTACATGTCTCTTCACACAAGGGAAATATCGGAAGTGTGAAATCGGATCATAACAAGCAATATAATTTTTGACAACCACTGACATTTTTCGCTTCCCGTTCATTAAGCGCTATGCTGCAGAAGAATTAAAGTAATTTTCTTGGTGTAATTTGTAGGGCATCGACAATAACTTGTGTACAATTGTACGTGATTAAACTATTAATTCAATAAATATGAACTAGGAATGATTCGAACCAGTTGTTTTTATTTATCTAGATGTCATCTCTAGCACGAATTCTACAGAATATTGAATGAATTGACAATCTACTAGAACTAACAATCTTTTATAAAGGACGAAGTCCTTCTAACGGTAAGCTGTCCGATTTTTCCTTCTATATTGATAGCCAAAAATCTGCTCACCGGAAGTTTAAAAAATAGATCAATTGATAATTTAGAAACGCAAAAGAAATCTATTTCAATGAAAAATTCCCAATTCTTTGATTATTTACTCTATGCAAAATCGTAATAAACTTTTAATAAAATTCTAATAAAAAAATCTCATTCTACGAAACTCCCGACAGGAAGAGCGGCATACAGTAGGTAAAATGAACGCAACAGCCATAACAAATCGGCTACATAATTCATTCAAAATAAAAGAGAATAGCTTCACCGGACGCAATTACGAACGAAATAAAAAGTATGTCTCCTAATTGTTCCTTCAAAACATGAATTAAAAAAATGCTTTTATAAATAGATACCACGCTAAATTACTCGTGTTTTGGGAGAAAATTATTCATGCGCAGTTGTTGAATGTTGCAGACGACGGGTTTTCATATTTGTAAACAGAAAACGATCGACAATTGCACTTGGAATCTATCCGATATCGCTAAAATTCATTGAGGTACGCATATTTTGTTATCTTATGGAAAGAATTTGATCTCCTGGTTCTATGCATATGTAGAACACATTGAAATTAAAACAAAAACAGTCAATATAATACATTTTCCTTACCTTGATATATCCCAAAATGTCAAAATCCGTGATGTACCTTATTCATTGAAGAGTCCAAGGAATTCCGAATGCAAACTGGCACACATTTATGGTATGAATAAAGGAAAGGTTTTTATGTCATGTGTATTATATACAAATAGATATGTGAACGTAAATGAATGAATGCTCTTTCAATTTTAACAGTTGTCATTAAATAATTTACACTAGAAAGGTTATTATGATGTCGTTCGAAATTGTGTCCGGATATAGGTCACAGAGTGACTAGAACGGGGTCATGGAAACCCGTAACAATGCATTGAATAATATATGATTGATTGATTGGTGCTTAACGTCATATGGGCTATGATTCAAAAGGAATATTGATGTTTAATCTGAAATATGAACATGCAATCAGCTTCATCAATTTGGTCAAATTTATAAATTATTATCAAATGCCACGGTCAATATCATCGAAATTGTTCGTAATTGCGTCCGGTGAGGCTAGCGTGTACGGATCATCGTATTATTGAAATTTTAGGACTTCGTCCTTCAAACAGGTTGCCTGTCTCATATTATCACCAAAATAATGAAATATCCAATGATGTTCACGTAAAACGTTGACGTGGTTTGAATAGTTCAAATCAGACGAGGGACCATGATGTAGCATTGTGACGTCATATGTGCTTTAATCTCAAATAAACAACAATAGAATCGCTGCACTGGCTTTTGCATTTGATTATAAATGAATAAGCCACACATTAGCGCACAACACATGTTTGTACAACACCATGAACCATTCTTACTATATGGACATTTATATTAAGTTTATACTAGTGAGTATTGTAATGACTAACATAAAACTTGTCAGCTTATCGTCAGAGATACTTAAGAATTGAATGCATTCTTTTGAAGTTTCATTGGGGTATGAAAGCGTTGACCGAAGTACATTTTCAAGCGCTTCATGTTGAAAATGTAGTTCGATCAACGCTTTCATACCCCAATGAAGCTTCAAAAGAATGCATTCAATTCTTATAATTATATTTAAATCACACTAAAATTTAATATAGTTGAATTTTTCGTTGTGAATTTTATTTGTGTTAGATTATTTGCTGTTGGAAATTACTACGCCATTGATTGTTTACATCTGACGTCGTCATGGAGGCACGTGCAAGTTCGGATTTGAGTTTCATTGGGATATGAAACATCACTTTTATAATCATGTGACCACTTCATAACCAATCATATTGTAACATTTCAATGAAAAACTGAAGTAATGTAATAATATATATGTAAACTCTATATCGAGTCAATCTATGTTTTGTTTTATTTTCTATTTCATATGTAATACAAATAAAAAATGTAATCTAATATTCCAAACATCAATCGTAACGGCATTCGACATATGATGATGGCCTGTTAATTACTTCCACCGATACAGCTTCGTCCGCATCATTTTTGGACTTATACCTCGAATTTGACGACAGTGGTCAACTCAGTACTAAAATTTATGATAAGCGGGACGACTTCAATTTTAAAATCATAAATTTTCCAAATATGTGCAGCAATATACCAGCTTCTCCTGCATATGGTGTTTACATCTCGCAATTGATTCGCTATGCAAGGGGCAGTAGCAATTATTCTGATTTCCTGAAACGTCATCTTCATCTGAGAAACAGGCTACTGGACCAGGGCTATAAAAAGATTCGCCTTATTCGATCTCTTAAAAAGTTTATATTCCGATACCAATATCTTGTCGAAATATATTCCGTCTCTGCAGAAAAAATTATAAGCGATGCATTTTCATATAGTGAAAATGTATAAAGATAAAGAGTCAAATATGTCAAGAATTTTTTTTGTCAATGTGTGACGTAAAAATATTTTTGACATTTACGTCACCGAATATGGTACTGCTTTGACAACTATTTTACCTATTTTATTCCTGTATTTAAATACTGTTACAGTGACAGCCGGAACCTTTGAACCGTAATGAGAGCGGGAGGTTTGGCGCCTTAAAATCTGATTCAACCCACCATTTCTTTAGAAATGCCTGTACCAAGTCAGGGTCATTACGGTTTTCACAGTTTTCCGGTTGTTGACTGATTTTGTCTGTTTATATAATTATGAGTTTTGACTTTCCCTTTGTAAGATTGTTCGGAGTTCGGTAATTTTGTTATTACCTTTATCAACATGACCAACAGTTAAGTGAAAAATAAATTACTTCTTTTGAATTCTCCAATGTAAATGCACAATCTACCATTTCAACAGTCAATGGGTGTACTAGTTGCTGGATAAACAAAATTCTTAGAAAATCTAATCAAATGGAAAGGATTATTAAGCGGATATATATGAATAGAAATAATATTAAACAATAACTCAGTTTTGATGTCAATATTACGGTAATTATGGTTTACTTGTATACCATCAGTGTGTGCGTGACATCGTCTTATTTTTAATTTGAAAGGTAATACATTAAGACCATACAATATTTTTAAATTCCCACAGGAGAGTGTCAATTTTTGTAACTGGTTTTAAAGTAATCGCAGTGGTATCACAATGGGAAAGCTTTTATGACTCTGACAGATGTCAAAGCAATTAGAAATATCGTGAGGAAATGTTATTTTATCGTTATCTGTAATTTGTTTCTTGTGATAAACACATATCAAACATTCTGACTTTCGTGATAAATCGCCATTTTGGAAACTCATACATTGTAGTATGTACAAATACCAACATAACGTCGTAAATAATACATTGTACCAACATTGACCATTGACGTCACGTCATATAAAATTCTAATATGGCGTGCTACTTTTGCTTTGTAAATAATACTGTTCACTAAACAGCACAATTATTTTTAGGCGCGTGATGTCCTATCGGTGTTTTCCAATGCATTTCATTATCTGATCGCATAAACCAGCAACTAAAGTAATAAAAAATGAAATTAATAATGTTTTCTTTGGCGTCACGTCATTTAAAAGTTTATTGAACATAGATAGACATTATTCACCAGTCTTTAAAATGGAGAAACAGTATAAACCCAGAACTCGACTTAGTGATGATTTAGAGAATGATTACTGTTATAAAGGGATAATAAGGTAGCATTACTAAAACTTTTTGGATATGAAGAGGCGACATTTGTTATCAATAATGTGACGGTAATTATTTCAGGTGCATGTAAAATACAGAATCACAATCCAGATAGACACGTCAACTCCGGGAAAACATAAAATGTGATTGTACAATCTTGTTGTTCTTGATTCATGTTGAAACCCTTTCCCTTCATATATAAAATGTAACACTTAATATTTCAGGAAAAAGTATTCAGGCTAATAAGACACACATATGACAAGTTTTACCTAATTTACAATGCGATGAGCAATACTGACATCAACATCATTGCACTTTCAAATCGATTTCTTTGCAGAATATATATACATCGTGCACTTACTGATCTTCTGATTATCAGCACTGACGTAAAGGCTTATCTTGTGTATACGATCACAACCATAACATTGACGGTATTGTTATGTAAAGTTATCAAATGACAAAATCTTAATTTACATTTGTTTAATGTATTTAAATCTGTGAAGATGGAGAAAATAATCGTTCTATTACACAGTCGATAATAGTTTTTAATGGTAGTATATTACTTTGGGCACCAATTTCAACGAAGGAGGCTTCAATTCTAAAATTTAATAACGTACTATTTGCCAAAAGCATTTTCGTCTTTAAATTTGATTCAAATTGAAATGAAATAGGCGGAATTACTAATAGCATGTTATTTTCTCAAATGTTAAGGATATCGCTTGTGAATTTGAAGTTGATGCTACCATCCGTTTGTAAGTTCCGGGGAAATTATCTAGAAATCAAGTATCTTAAAATGTCAAAGGCATCTAGCGTCTATATTCAATACTACCCAAGATACACAACTATATTTAGTATACTGATATACACATGACTACCGATTTACATATAATGAACATTTATTGTTGAGTAAATATCTGCTTTTATTGTTGAGTAAATATCTGCTTTTATCACCTTTTTAATAAGATGAGAAAAGAGAAACCGAGTCCAATATCCAATAATGGTACCATCGTGTAAGATAGAATCAAACAAAACAAAAGAACCAAACTTAGCCCGAATACCACGAAAGCTTAAAAAAAATGAAATACAAACAGGAGCAATATCTAATTTCAACAATTTGAATATGTTGACAGAATTGATCTCACTGAACTTGAAATAATATATAATACTTATACACTATCCCTGCTTCATACCTTGACCTACACCTAGGAATTGACAATGAGCACCGGTTAAGAACGCAACGTTACGATGATTTTGATTTTTCATATTATGAAATTTCCATTAATATCTAGCAACATTTTAGCATCACCTACTTTGGAGTATATATCTCTCAGTTGATACGATATTTCAGAGCTTGTATATCAAGATTCCTGACTGCTTACAAGGAAGACACAGAACCAGGTGTTCTTAGTGATAAAGCTAAAATCATCTGTGTTTGCAGTTTTTCAGTCGTTATCATGACTAGCAGTTACGGAATGTCTACGTCAGATGATCACTAATATGTTATGTTTGTAGTAACAAAATATCGTCCTTTTCTCGTTGACATGAATATCACGACGAGTGCCACTAGTGGAGCATGAACTGCTTATCCTTTCGTGGAACCTGGGGTCACCTCGTGTTTTAGCTGGGTTTCTGTTGTTCATTGGTTCTATTACATGTCTTCACATTTTTGGTTCGTGTTGCGATGTCTCTTACGATTTGCACGTAAAACCATGTGCGGTTCGTGTTTACTTCCATTTGTTTTGTAGAGGGCTCATGTTTTATTTATTTATTTGTATTTATTTCTGAATACTGGTGTTCAGCCCGATTTCCATATCAGATGATGTTTGTCATCTCGTTTCTAAGAAATACGCACGACGGGTGGCACGAGTGGGCCATGGAAGTGCCTACCCACCACGAGCACCTGAGTTCACCTCCATGTGTAATGGTGTTCGTGTTGCTCAATATTTAGTGTTCGTCTTTTTCTGGTACCATTGTATCTTTTCTTATTGTTTGCCTTTTTTCCATTTACGCCTTCTGATTATCCCTTTTGTATCATAAAACTTTTCTCATTTCAGGACACAATAAATTGAGAGTTCATAATAATATCTAAAAAGAGAGTGAGTTGGTCTTTCGATTGATGGCTTATGATTAGTCCTTTGGCATCTTCAAGCTTTTCATTAATATCCGTTGGTCTTTTACGTGAAAGGGGCTCGATATTACCTAAACACGATGCACTCATTACGTCTCGTCTGAAGGCAACTTGCTGTTTTTATTCGACCAACGCAACGAATGGACAAAGGGTATTGAAACAATGGGCTATTTCTATGAACCATGGGTTGGTCATTTCTCGAGGTTCATTCACGTACAATACGGAATTAATTTGCCTTCCAGTCAACTAATACAAAACTAACGTTCTGCAATATTTTTTTTGCAGACATATATAGTTTTGGGAAGCCTAAAATGTATAGTTTATGTGTCTCAGATCAAATTGCATCGGTTATTTTAGCAAACGCTACGTAGATAGAGAATCCACATGACAGTTTTTTTAATAAGGAAGTCAGACTGCCCACAGATAAAATGATAAGTCTGAAGGACAACCAAATTAATATTAATACTTATAAAGGCTTCTTTTCTGAAAATAAATTTATCTACCATAACACAATAAAGATCAATACAAAATATCAAAATGTATCTCGATAACAAGATGTTGAAAGACAAATGTGAAAGGAGTTCCGTAATCTTAGTTACCGTTTGTAGATTCCATGTCTGTATATACAATCAGTACTCATCACAGTTAAAGTTGTGAGTTCGATTCCCGGGAATGCTCATGTACTCGATACAACTTTCATGTGATAAAGACTATCAATGACTTGCCACATGCTAGAAATTTTATCCGGTTCTTCGTTATCTCAGTCAATTAAAATGGTTATTACGATATATCTGCTATATTATTGAAGGTGACGTTTAACATTCATTATCAATAATCCAAATGTAAAATGCTAATTAGAGGAAATAACACCAAAAATATAATTCTTTAATACATCACGATTTAAACATTAAAAACAAAGTAACGAAACAAAGTAGCATCAGATCGAACAACACGAACTCCAAGGAAACTTAATCCTTCCTTACCGATTTAAACGGATCAAATCAGTTTTATCTGTAGCCAGATTCTTTTTTCTGTCAAGTTTTTCCTTTTACCGATTATGGATATAAAGGTTTATTTAGACAAACAACCATTATAACATCTTCTTCCCTGAAACTACTCCCTCTAGTTTGAACTAAATTTGGCAAGAATAACCCCATGCTAAATTGTATTCGATAGTTTCGAACTTCATCCATTACTAAAAATAGAAAATGCTTTAATGGGCCAGAGGCAGCTTTATTTGAATTCAGATTGAGCTCAAATTTTAATATCTACTTGTTATTTTAACTGTAGAGCATAATTTGTCTGTTTTGGGGTTTTTTTTGTTATTTTTTTGTGGTTTTTTTTTACGATTACGGAAATAAGGTTTATTCAACAAAATAATAATTGATAAAATCTTCTTCTATGAAAATATTAGAACAATTTGAACGAAGCTTGGCAGGTTAAGTCTTTGGATGGTCCCATTATAAACTATATCCGTTTGTTTTTAACTACTTTCTAAATGACCGCAGTAACTACTAAGAATGCATTCTATTAAAATGAAAAGCTAAAACTACCACACCATTGGAACAGTTCCAATCCATAATATACAATCGTAGAAACAGAGGCAAAATCAATACCCCTAATACACATATACATGACCCCTAATACACATATACATGACCCCTAATACACATATACATGACCCTTAATATACATATACATGACTCCTAATGCACATATACATGACCACTCAGTTTTCCTGGCTTGGTACAGGCACTTCAATAACAAAAAATTCGTGGTTAAACTATTTTCATAAGCACAAACTTCCTTAGTAAAACTCTGCGGTCACCAAAGTGTTTTCCACGTGTGAGTAAAATGCAACTCTCACATGTAACTGGGTGAGCAAGCGTTGTAACTGGGTGAGCAAGCGTTGTAACTGGGTTAGCAAGCGTTGTAACTGGGTGAGCAAGCGTTGTAACTGGGTTAGCAAGCGTTGTAAATGGGTGAGCAAGCGTTGTAAATGGGTGAGCAAGCGTTGTAAATGGGTGAGCAAGCGTTGTAAATGGGTGAGCAAGCGTTGTAACTGAGTGAGCAAGCGTTGTAACTGGGTGAGCAAACGTTGTAACTGGGTGAGCAAGCGTTGTGACTGGGTGAGCAAGCGTTGTAACTGGGTGAGCAAGTGTTGTAACTGGGTGAGCAAGCGTTGTAACTGGGTGAGGGTAACTGGGTTAGCAAGCGTTGTAACTGGGTGAGCAAGCGTTGTAACTAGGTGAGCAAACGTTGTTGAAAATCTAGAATTTTTAAATGATATATATATTCTTCGCTATGTATTTTTTCATTTCAAATATTTTATTGATAAATCAATAGGATTGGATAACAGGCTATGCCTATGCAAATCCTCTCCAACAACAAGATGGAACAATTAGAAAACAATTTACATAAGACATAGATCCATCTACCCAGCATGCATACATGCAATTCATCTTAATTACCAAGTATAAACACATGTATATTAATAGCAGAAACACACTTTTTTTTCTTTTTTTTTTCTTCCCTTCTTCCTTTTTCCCTTGTTAATAGGTATGATATAATATATAATCTTCGTTACACAGAAGTTGTCATATGGATAGAGATAAGGTCATCATTTATACAAGAGCATCTTAAGTGATTAGGGGGGAGGAATAGTAAACTTCATCTCTCGTCATCTGTACGTCAAGTGACAAGGTGTTCATTTCTACCCAAAGACATTTTGAAAGATGAGACGAGACGATTCTGTAAGAATCCTTGACATATGCCCTGTTCACACTACTCGTCAATTTAGAACTCCAACTGATGACTTCATTTTCTATGTAGCAGCTTTTGGCTTTTATTTTGTGTTTGACAAAAAAAAATGGGTTAATAATTTCTAGAAATGTCTAAGTGTGATTCTTTTCAAACAACATTAAACAATGACATTTAAGATCAACTTTATAGTTCAGAGTGATTAACTTATTATAATATTTGATAACCACATATTAGGTAATACTTGAGAAGAAGACATATTTTATTACATCATCATGAGGCTCATCAGTGTCATTATAATCAATTAGCTACTAATGATCAAAGTCCAAAACAAAAGACGTATATTTATAGATATCAAATTCAGTGTGCACGACGCGCTTCTGCAACAAATGTCAGCATTGACAAGGTCATTTTTCGTATATTTCAGATTAACACAGATAAAAGAAATTACTTTCGATTTCTTCATTTTGAAGATTACTATGATATATTATTATTGACGTTAATATCCCATTACTCCTCGCTGATATTGTGTAATACAAGTCAATCCTATAATTTCCATTTCCATGAAAAACTGTCAAATTAATAAGTAAACGTATATGTTTTCTTAACATTTATATGAATGTTCAGAGCTATTATCTCTAAATCACATACTACATCCACAAAAGACTATTATTTAAGAGTAGAAGAACAATTTCATCTTTTGAATTAATTATAATGGTATCATGAAGATGGGGGGTTATATATGAAATGAGGAAAATTACTGTCATAATAGCAGTATTTTGATACATATGCTTTTATTATGATGTATTTTTTTCTATATTGTTTAATTATTTGTCTATTTATGGTCTATAGAAGGTCATTAATTGTACTAATGACCTTCATTCTTCTTCTCAACGATAAATATCAGTGAGTGTTTGAGTGATTGCTGTTTAACGCCAAATCAGCAATTTTTGTTTATCTATATCCTAGAGAGAAGAAGTAAGATTCGTTGAGATGAAGATGATGTCGGCTTTGTACTACACTAACACGATTAGTTTGATTTTTATTTTGTACTACACTAACACGATTGGTTTGATTTTTATTTTGTACTACACTAACACGATTAGTTTGATTTTTATTTTGTACTACACTAACACGATTAGTTTGATTTTTATTTTGTACTACACTAACACGATTAGTTTGATTTTTATAGTACTAGCCAACTTAACCAACTGTCCTTGGGTAGACAAGTTACTCTACTCGGACACATAATCCCGATTCCGAGCCAATCAGTCTTTGCTCTTACTCCTTAGAGCTACGTGCGTATAAGAAGCAGCAAATACCAGTTTCATAGTTTTGGTTTGACCCGACGAGTTACTGAACTCGAGGCTAACACGCTAACCATTACACCACCGATGCGGTTCAATAAACATGACAGAAATTGAACATAAGCAGTTGTATACTAGTTTAACCAAAAATGATTCACAAGATATTCCATCAATGTGTGGGTTCTGTTTCAGTTTAGAATTGTTTACAATAATGATAAAAATCATTGCGCTTCTATTTTAATACTTACAAGTGTGGACACAGAAATGTGCTGTCCAAAAGGCAAGTGTGGATGTCAATATTTCATATTATTAACTTTAAAAAAAAAAAATTTATGGACACAGGGGTCCTGGATTTTTCTTAATATAAAACTAATCCTGGATTATTATTTTTGCTTAAAGTCCGGTCATGTGTTTTTTATTTCAAATTTTCATCATAGCCCCCCTCCCCTTCTAAAGGGATATAAAATTGTATCATTAATAATGAATTAATAAATAATAAATTCAGATTTTCTATTTAAAATAAATCTCATTTACAAAACCACTGATATTTGTTCCATTTTTAACGCTGATTTAAGCTTTAGTCGCAACAAATTTTTATTTTTCTCTTTAAACTGTCGAAACATAACATTTATTTAACTGTAAAATTCACAAATAAAATTCACCCCCCCCCCCTTTCCTTTTTTTTCTTGTTTAAATCAATGATCAACAATATTCCAGAATCAAACAAATGAATAAATATAATATAGATTTCTTTTACATGCATCTTTTTACCATGCGGAGTCAGTGTGTTTTAAATCGGTCATCCAATCAGGATGCTCATTATTCTTGTCCAAGATAAAAATACATCGCTAAAATTACCTGTGGGTGTTTCCCCACTTCAACTCGTAAATTTACATAGAAATCGGAAATATTTCGTCATAACACTTCATACATGGTTTTGTCTATCATATTTCTTGAAGACAAACATAACATTTTATTACATTTATCAATATTTTATGAGTATCAACAGTTTTTTCAACACCGTATCTGTTTCTCGATACAGCCGCAACTTCAACTCGTAAATTTACATAGAAATCGGAAATATTTCGTCATAAAACTTCACACATGGTTTTGTCTATCATATTTCTTGAAGACAAACATAAAATTGTATTGCATTTATCAATATTTTATGAGTATCAACAGTTTTTACAACACCGTATCTGTTTCTCGATACAGCCGCCCGATTACAGTGACCCGTGACCCAGATTAGCACGTTCCAGCAGTTTTTCTTAATAATGTTGTTTAATTATGTTTTGACAGAAGAAATGAAACAATACTTAATATAGCTAATCCCTCAGTTTTTAACAATTATTGGATTACTTTTTGTTGTAGTTGATAATTTTTATTTAGTATATCTATACCAGAGACATCGGGTACATGTCTGTCCACGTCACACACCAGACAGTAGATAACAACCACTGTCTAGTTTGTGTTTTTCAGACAGTAAATAACAACCACTGTCTGGTTTGTGTTTTTCAGACAGTAGATAACAACCACTGTCTGGTTTGTGTTTTTCAGACAGTAGATAACAACCACTGTCTAGTTTGTGTTTTTCAGACAGTAGATAACAACCACTGTCTGGTTTGTGTTTTTCAGACAGTAGATAACAACCACTGTCTGGTTTGTGTTTTTCAGACAGTAGATAACAACCACTGTCTGGTTTGTGTTTTTCAGACAGTAGATAACAACCACTGTCTGGTTTGTGTTTTTCAGACAGTAGATAACAACCACTGTCTGGTTTGTGTTTTTCAGACAATAGATAACAACCACTGTCTGGTTTGTGTTTTTCAGACAGTAGATAACAACCACTGTCTGGTTTGTGTTTTTCAGACAGTAGATAACAATCTCTGTCTGGCTTGTGTTTTTCAGACAGTAGATAACAACCACTGTCTGGTTTGTGTTTTTCAGACAGTAGATAACAACCACTGTCTGGTTTGTGTTTTTCAGACAGTAGATAACAACCACTGTCTAGTTTGTGTTTTTCAGACAGTAGATAACAACCACTGTCTGGTTTGTGTTTTTCAGACAGTAGATAACAACCACTGTCTGGTTTGTGTTTTTCAGACAGTAGATAACAACCACTGTCTAGTTTGTGTTTTTCAGACAGTAGATAACAACCACTGTCTGGTTTGTGTTTTTCAGACAGTAGATAACAACCACTGTCTGGTTTGTGTTTTTCAGACAGTAGATAACAACCACTGTCTGGTTTGTGTTTTTCAGACAGTAGATAACAACCACTGTCTAGTTTGTGTTTTTCAGACAGTAGATAACAACCACTGTCTGGTTTGTGTTTTTCAGACAGTAGATAACAACCACTGTCTGGTTTGTGTTTTTCAGTTTAAGAGGAGTCAGATGAGTAGATCATTTGATTTTACTTGTGAAGTTTCTTGCTATTACCACATAATATGTAGCTGATGTGTCTAAATTCTAGAAGAAACAAGAATTCTGAGAGTATTGCACATAGCAATACATTGTCCCCTACCGGCCGCAAAAATCAGAGGACCTAATATATTAGAAGTATCACTTTGCAGTGACTAGATTTTAAAATACAAGGCCATAACTCAGCCAAAAATCATTCGACCAGAATGAAATTCGAACATAAACTGTAACTCATCTAGATATAGACACATACCAAATATCAAGTCAATATCTCAAAGGACGTCAAAAAAAAGTCCGGACAACTTAAAATTTGAACAAAAAATACAAGTTCAAGGGCCATAACTCAGCCAAAAATCATTCGACCGGAACGAAATTCGAAATTAAGCTGTAATTCATCTAGATATAGCCACACACCAAATATCAAGTCAATATATCGAAGGACGTAAAAAAATATCCGGACTACTTAAAATTGTAATGTGACGGACGGAGAGACGGACAGATGGACAGATGGACAGACGGACAGATGGACAGACGGACAGACGGACGGAACCTAAAACTATAGTCCCTTTCGGCTTTCGCCGGTAGGGGACTAATAACAGAGATTTAATTATTTCTATCTGTAGGTTCTTGACACATTGTGGATGTGATAAAAACAAGAAATAACACACGTTCCTGTTAACATTTTATTTGTTTGGGTTTTTTTTATAATCCATTTATGCTCTTTGATATCAGCTTTACATTTATACTCAATTCATTGATCACTTTTCTTTTGGAAATACACTTATGCTTATGCTTCTGTTGCACATAATACTCGACTGTGAGTAACAAAGACCAACCAGCCCCAAGTTGAGGAAGAATTGAAAAGGAGAAAATGGAGGTGAATAGGGCACACACTGAGGAAGTTGAAACACAACATCTCTAGGCAAGCTCTACAGTGGAACCCTCAGGGAAAGCGTGGAAGAGGAAGACCAAGAAATACCTGGAGGAGAGACTTTATTGCTAAGATGGAGATAGAGGGTTATAGATGGCAAGATCTGGAACGTATGGCACAAAACAGAAGAAGGTGGAGGACTGTCGCCAGTGGCCTATGCACCACCAAGGTGCAACAGGCGTAAGCAGGAGTAACACTGTAAAGAGTAAACAAGTTTTTGACTGTTCCTTGTGTGCTAAGAAATGATAAATACAGGTCAATTATCGCTAAGCTATAAACTATGACTTCCTTTTTGCATACATGTATTTCAATATATTACAACCATACATTATAAACTTATTTGTTAAACAGTATGTCAACCCTATATTTCTAATAAACAAGATTGGACTCTGAACTCCAAAATTGTATTTATTTTGATGGTGTTAAAATATCACGAAGATTTGATTAATTGACGATAGGGAACCGGACAGGTAGATTTGTGAAATTATTTCTAAAATTCATATTTATCATAGTGCGCAATAACGTTCTACGCGCAGTGGTATGGCCATATATTAAATAACAGTCTACGAACAACTATATTGATTTAATGCTAGATAACAGTCTATTAGCAGTGCTATGACCTATATCAATTCAGTGCACCAGATATTATTGGTTGTACTTAACTTCATATTGTGATGCTCAACGGTTGAAAGATCAAATTACCACTTATCAAAGAGAGAAAATCAAAAATGCTAATTCTACAGTAGCAACGTGCCAGATTTCTATGTGTAAGGGAGATAAACCCTTATCTCAAATTTAATATTTGATATCTGTAAATGTTTGAAGTAGAGGTGCATATCTCAAAGCAAAATGAAGAGAGTTTCTTGCCACATGATCAGAGTTTGTCCAGATCCACAATTTTTATATGTAAAAAAATCTTCAGAATATGTAAACTTGCAAAATTAAATTGTGTCTCAAAATCTGCGATTTAGTTTGTCCCAAATTTTCATGTTTTTATAAAAATGTTCATTTACGATTGAATAATTCATTTCTGTACAGAACAGTCATGTTGTTTTGTTTACTTATTCTCGTTGACTAAATTAGTAGATTGGTGAAACAAGGATGCCACCAACAATTGTAGCACCTTCAACTTTAGCACTGAACAATTTCAACAATGTACCAACATTGCACAGTACAAACCGTATTTCGCATTGGTTGTCTGCATATCAAGTACCAAGCACTCAATACGAGTATAGTGCGTTATTGTGAGTGTTTGTTTATCAAATACCAAGCACTCAATACGAGAATAGTGCGTTATTGTGAGTGTTTGTTTATCAAGTACCAAGCATTCAATACGAGCATAGTGCGTTATTGTGAGTGTTTGTTTATCAAGTACCAAGCATTCAATACGAGCATAGTGCGTTATTGTGAGTGTTTGTTTATCAAGTACCAAGCATTCAATACGAGCATAGTGCGTTATTGTAAGTGTTTGTTTATCAAGTACCAAGCACTCAATACGAGCATAGTGCGTTATTGTGAGTGTTTGTTTATCAAGTACCAAGCATTCAATACGAGCATAGTGCGTTATTGTGAGTGTTTGTTTATCAAGTACCAAGCATTCAATACGAGCATAGTGCGTTATTGTGAGTGTTTGTTTATCAAGTACCAAGCATTCAATACGAGCATAGTGCGTTATTGTGAGTGTTTGTTTATCAAGTACCAAGCATTCAATACGAGCATAGTGCGTTATTGTGAGTGTTTGTTTATCAAGTACCAAGCACTCAATACGAGTATAGTGCGTTATTGTGAGTGTTTGTTTATTAACGCAATATGCGCAATTTTTTCAGTTATATCATGGGAAGTACAAGTTACATTTCGATGCAGTGATGATGTACGATTTGTCCTAGACTAATACTCTTAGGTGAATTTCAATAGTGCTAACTCACTGAAACAACAGTTGCCGACTAAATATGTCGCTCATATCGTGCACATTATCCTGGTTAGAAGTAGAACAGTTTTACCCGTACTCCTTATTGTTGTGTGCTTTGGCTTGATCCTACTCGGATTCGAACCCGCGATCTACCACACTCAACGTGAGCACGTTAACTATTATACCACAGATGTGATTTTAATACGAGTATATACTTCAACATTGATGCCAGATTACACATTAACATCTATATAGAACAGATTTATTTACATAATATCCTGTGTTGTAATTCTAAATGGTCGTTTATATTACATAATACACATTGATGCGTTGGTTTCTTGTGGTCATATACAGTAAAACTATTACTTTCTAGAAAAAAAAGAGTTTTGTCTTGCCCACATTTCACCCATAAAATGTGATGTGGCATTTGGTTTTAATTCCAATCTATAGCTTCGTTCTAAACCAAATACCCTATGAATCCTATCAACTTATACTTAAGCTGATGCCTATTGACATAAATACATGGTTATATTGGTAGTCGTCAAATAACAAAGCTCTGCAATGTGCATACTAAATCTAATTAGAGACTAATTAAAGTGAAGTTTATTGCTCAGTGTTACATATCAGTAATGCACCAGATACATGTTTATGTATCAAAGAATTACATGTTTATTGAAAAATCTGGATGGGTTTGGAAATAAAAGAGCAACGATATAAAGCTTGTTATTTATTGGCTTGATCCGAGTATCAGATGATTTGTCTTTCATGTTCACATACATGATATCATTTGTTGTTAACTTGAAGGTAAATACATTGCATTCAATAGCTTAGATGATGGCAGAACTAATGAAATTAAAAGTCAACTTTCAACTGACACATGGGTGTTTACTGTTTCTAAGCTTTTGACAGTTGTTCTGTTTTACCTTTCTATTGTTTAATGTGTATTCTGATATTACCACTGACTAACATCGGTGGTTTAATGTGTATTCTGATATTACCACTGACTAACATCGGTGGTTTAATGTGTATTCTGATATTACCACTGACTAACATCGGTGGTTTAATGTGTATTCTGATATTATCACTGACTAACATCGGTGGTTTAATGTGTATTCTGATATTACCACTGACTAACATCGGTGGTTTAATGTGTATTCTGATATTACCACTGACTAACATCGGTGGTTTAATGTGTATTCTGATATTATCACTGACTAACATCGGTGGTTTAATGTGTATTCTGATATTACCACTGACTAACATCGGTGGTTTAATGTGTATTCTGATATTACCACTGACTAACATCGGTGGTTTAATGTGTATTCTGATATTACCACTGACTAACATCGGTGGTTTAATGTGTATTCTGATATTACCACTGACTAACATCGGTGGTTTAATGTGTATTCTGATATTATCACTGACTAACATCGGTGGTTTAATGTGTATTCTGATATTACCACTGACTAACATCGGTGGTTTAATGTGTATTCTGATATTACCACTGACTAACATCGGTGGTTTAATGTGTATTCTGATATTACCACTGACTAACATCGGTGGTTTAATGTGTATTCTGATATTACCACTGACTAACATCGGTGGTTTAATGTGTATTCTGATATTACCACTGACTAACATCGGTGGTTTAATGTGTATTCTGATATTACCACTGACTAACATCGGTGGTTTAATGTGTATTCTGATATTACCACTGACTAACATCGGTGGTTTAATGTGTATTCTGATATTACCACTGACTAACATCGGTGGTTTAATGTGTATTCTGATATTACCACTGACTAACATCGGTGGTTTAATGTGTATTCTGATATTATCACTGACTAACATCGGTGGTTTAATGTGTATTCTGATATTACCACTGACTAACATCGGTGGTTTAATGTGTATTCTGATATTACCACTGACTAACATCGGTGGTTTAATGTGTATTCTGATATTACCACTGACTAACATCGGTGGTTTAATGTGTATTCTGATATTATCACTGACTAACATCGGTGGTTTAATGTGTATTCTGATATTACCA
>OY804576.1:99351438-99511746 GCA_963680875.1 Bathymodiolus brooksi
ACACTATTTAAACATGTCTAGTCATGTTTATATAAAAATTAACCTATTCAACCTATGCCAACAATCTTTTTTACCTTTCTATATATATTTTTTTTAATGTTGGCATAGGTTGAATGAACCTGTAATACAGATATTCCGTAAAGATTAATTAACTTGCGAAGTGATGACGTCAACTTTACTACTGATAGGACCCACAAGTTCTGAGAGATAATATATACTTCATATGCAGGTGCTGCTATATATGAATGAAAAGTTCACAATGAGACAATTGAACTCATCTTTTTGTGGTTATGTTTCATTCTCAACAGATCCTCACTGTCAATTTCTAGGTGCATGTCAATGTTTGAACCAGACTTGCTGTATCCGTAGTGTCATTTATTTCTAGTATTTCTAGTTCAACAAAGTCACCAATAAGCTTTCACTAAAAATCCATCATCTTTATTGCGGACTGGGTTGCACAAACCTCAATTAAATTTAAGTGTCAATTAAACCTTAAGTGTAAATTAATTTCATGTATATTTCAAGTAATTTTAAGAGTCAATTAAGTTTTAATTGACACTTAAATTTAATTGAGGTTAGTTGGCTTGTCATGGGCAAAGTTGAACTAGTCCTTTTAATATGTTTAGTGCAGAGTTGAGAATAGTTGTGTAAAGAGTAGAGAAATAGAATGTTTAATTTGGGAGAGTGAACTTTATTGTGTCTCAGGATTTTCCATTCTTAATTATCACTTTGGTTTTCTCTAACATTTATTTAGAATTGTTTATAATGCACAATTGATTCACACCTCCCCTGGTGTAGTTAAGGTAATTGTTCCTCTTTGTTCATCAACTAGATGTTTAACACTTTAAAATGCCAATCTAAAATTGATATAGTTTCTAAATATTAGGGTCAATGCACATTATGGTTTACTTTTAATTGTTTATCACTTACCAGTTTATCACATTTGCCACGAAAGACTACAAACAAAAGATAAACATAATAAGCAAAGCACAAAAAATACAAGCAATTAATAAGTGGTAAGAATGTTTCAAAATATTGATACCCATGATATAAGTGGCGAAGTAGAATACCAATAAACTGCAAAGTTTGAATACCTAAAATGATAATAATTAATGAGTTTGATCAATATCCAGTTTAAGAAGAGTTTGAAGATACCAAAGGGCTATCCGAATCCATATATCGAATATGAACAGACAACACAATTGCCAAAAGAAAAAAAGGACAAACAGCGATCTACAAAACATATGCATAAAACTAAAGATCGAGTTACACGAACCCCACTAAAAACCGGGTGCTCCGGAAGGATAAGCAGTTCCTGCTCCACTAGTGGCACCCGTCGTATTAATCTAGTTACAAACCCGGTGATAAGTATGTATAGTTGGAAAAATTGTATAAAACAATCACTCAATAATTTATAACCTTTTGAAAACTTCAGCTGAACCACCATATCCAGTGTTATCTTAAGTAACCCCATGGATCGTACTCCGTACAAATTGATAAACGTTGTCAGAGACAAATAACAACCAACGTATAAAAAGACATTTAAAAGGAACTTACTTCTGTACAGATTGACATTTTGAATGGTGTTCAAGATCGAATTGAAACCAAAAAGATAATTTGTTTGTGATATTTAAATGTCGATGGTCAAAAGGAACTACATGTATTTCTACGACTCAAGTACTGCAGTTGTTAAATAAATATTTAATTGATCTAAAAAATATTTATTTTTAGGTTTACGTGAATGAGAATCATTTTTCTGATTTTAATCATAGATGCGATTTAGGAGACATTAGCCATCTACATATATTAGGTGACCTGGACGTTGCAGACGTCGAGTTTCTAGAACCAGTGGTATGCCTCTTAGAAGATTTTACATGATTTATACATATAATCGGTTAAATCAAAGGACAACCATACAATGTATCTTTCCCCACTTAATCTCGATATTTAACTACCTTGTATTAATTATTTTGGTGTAAACGTCTGTTTAATGCAAAAGGTTTTTTCAGTTATTCTCTCCATGGGAATTGAATCTACATGAGTGTGCACTGAAGCACCAATTCCCTAGCAAAATAACAAACCATTTAGCTCCCTGGGTCAAACCAACTATATATAAGTATATTTTTAACGCTATGTTTTTTCCTTTTGTGATGTTGTGCGTTTTTATATGTTTTATGTGTCTGGTATTGTTTTTCAATGCCTATGTAATGATGATCTTTTATTACTTTATGTAAAATTCAGATCAACTTACATATTTACATATGTCACATTAAAGCTTTGTACATTCATCTTGAACATGTAAAGCCCTTTGTTTCCAACCACGTACATGTGTACAGGTAGGATTTAGAAAGATATGTGCATATATTATTTATAAAATACCTATTTTCCTTTTCACAATATTTAAGTGTCTGCTTTATTTGGGGGAATGCATGTTCCTATCACACTAAGAACTCATGAAGCATTTAATAATGAGCAACAACCTTTGAGTGATTATTGGTGGAAATAACAAAGCAAAATTTGCCTACCCTTTCCATGCATCCTCCATCAACACGTCCATTTTAGCACTTCCTCAAAAACTCTACCATAGAACCATCTCAACTCTTCCTTGCAAACTCTACCATAGAACCATCTCACTCTTCCTTGCAAACTATACCATAGAACCATCTGAACTCTTCCTTACAAACCTCTACCATAGAACCATCTCAACTCTTCCTTACAAACTCTATCATAGAACCATTTCAACTCTTCCTCAAAAACTCCACCATAGAACCATCTAAACTCTTCCTTAAAACTCTACCATAGAACCATCTCAACTCTTCCTTACAAACTCTACCATAGAACCATCTCAACTCTTCCTTACAAACTCTACCATAGAACCATCTCAACTCTTCCTTACAAACTCTACCATAGAACCATCTCAACTCTTCCTTACAAACTCTACCATAGAACCATCTCAACTCTTCCTTACAAACACTACCATAGAACCATCTCAACTCTTCCTTACAAACTCTACCATAGAACCATCTCAACTCTTCCTTACAAACTCTACCATAGAACCATCTCAACTCTTCCTTACAAACTCTATCATAGAACCATTTCAACTCTTCCTCACAAACTCTACCATAGCATAGAACCATCTCAACTCTTCCCCACAAACCCTACCATAGTACCATCTCAACTCTTCCTTGCAAACTCTACCATAGTACCATCTCAACTCTTCCTTACAAACTCTACCTTAGTACCATCTCAACTCTTCCTTACAAACTCTACCATAGAACCATCTCAACTCTTCCTTACAAACTCTACCATAGATTCATCTCAACTCTTCCTCACAAACTCTACCATAGAACCATCTTAACTCTTCCTCACAAACTCTACCATAGTACCATCTCAACTCTTCCTCACAAACTCTACCATAGAACCATCTCAACTCTTCCTTACAAACTCTACCATAGAACCATCTCAACTCTTCCTTACAAACTCTACCATAGAACCATCTCAACTCTTCCTTACAAACTCTACCATAGAACCATCTCAACTCTTCCTTACAAACTCTATCATAGAACCATTTCAACTCTTCCTCACAAACTCTACCATAGCATAGAACCATCTCAACTCTTCCCCACAAACTCTACCATAGTACCATCTCAACTCTTCCTTGCAAACTCTACCATAGTACCATCTCAACTCTTCCTTACAAACTCTACCTTAGTACCATCTCAACTCTTCCTTACAAACTCTACCATAGAACCATCTCAACTCTTCCTTACAAATTCTACCATAGAACCATCTCAACTCTTCCTCACAAACTCTACCATAGAACCATCTCAATTCTTCCTTACAAACTCTACCATAGAACCATCTCAACTCTTCCTTACAAACTCTACCATAGAACCATCTCAACTCTTCCTTACAAACTCTACCATAGTACCATCTCGACTCTTCCTTACAAACTCTACCATAGAACCATCTCAACTCTTCCTTACAAACTCTACCATAGAACCATCTCAACTCTTCCTTACAAACTTTACCATAGAACCATCCCAACTCTTCCTTACAAACTCTACCATAGAACCATCTCAACTCTTCCTTACAAACTCTACCATAGAACCATCTCAACTCTTCCTTACAAACTCTACCATAGTACCATCTCAACTCTACCTTACAAACTCTACCATAGAACCATCTCAACTCTTCCTTACAAACTCTACCATAGAACCATCTCAACTCTTCCTTACAAACTCTACCATAGATTCATCTAAACTCTTCCTCACAAACTCTACCATAGAACCATCTTAACTCTTCCTTACAAACTCTACCATAGAACCATCTCAACTCTTCCTTACAAACTCTACCATAGAACCATCTCAACTCTTCCTTACAAACTCTACCATAGTACCATCTCAACTCTTCCTTACAAACTCTACCATAGAACCATCTCAACTCTTCCTTACAAACTCTACCATAGAACCATCTCAACTCTTCCTTACAAACTCTACCATAGAACCATCCCAACTCTTCCTTACAAACTCTACCATAGAACCATCTCAACTCTTCCTTACAAACTCTACCATAGAACCATCTCAACTCTTCCTTACAAACTCTACCATAGAACCATCTCAACTCTTCCTTACAAACTCTACCATAGAACCATCTCAACTCTTCCTTACAAACTCTACCATAGAACCATCTCAACTCTTCCTTACAAACTCTACCATAGAACCATCTCAACTCTTCCTTACAAACTCTACCATAGAACCATCTCGACTCTTTCTCACAAACTCTACCATAGAACCATCTGAACTCTTCCTTACAAACTCTACCATAGAACCATCTCAACTCTTCCTTACAAACTCTACCATAGAACCATCTCAACTCTTCCTTACGAACTCTACCATAGATTCATCTCAACTCTTCCTCACAAACTCTATCATAGCATAGAACCATCTCAACTCTTCCTCACAAACTCTACCATAGTACCATCTCAACTCTTCCTTACAAACTCTACCATAGAACCATCTCAACTCTTCCTTACAAACTCTACCATAGAACCATCCCAACTCTTCCTTACAAACTCTACCATAGAACCATCTCAACTCTTCCTTACAAACTCTACCATAGTACCATCTCAACTCTTTCTTACAAACTCTACCATAGAACCATCTCAACTCTTCCTTACAAACTCTACCACAGAACCATCTCAACTCTTCCTTACAAACTCTACCATAGAACCATCTCAACTCTTCCTTACAAACTCTACCATAGAACCATCTCAACTCTTCCTCACAAACTCTACCATATAACCATCTGAACTCTTCCTTACAAACTCTACCATAGAACCATCTCAACTCTTCCTTACAAACTCTACCATAGAACCATCTCAACTCTTCCTTACAAACTCTACCATAGATTCATCTCAACTCTTCCTCACAAACTCTACCATAGCATAGAACCATCTCAACTCTTCCTCACAAACTCTACCATAGTACCATCTCAACTCTTCCTTACAAACTCTACCATAGTACCATCTCAACTCTTCCTTACAAACTCTACCATAGAACCATCTCAACTCTTCCTTACAAACTCTACCATAGAACCATCTCAACTCTTCCTCACAAACTCTACCATAGAACCATCTCAACTCTTCCTTACAAACTCTACCATAGTACCATCTCAACTCTTCCTTACAAACTCTACCATAGAGCCATCTCAACTCTTCCTTACAAACTCTCCCATAGAACCATCCCAACTCTTCCTTACAAACTCTACCATAGAACCATCTCAACTCTTCCTTACAAACTTTACCATAGAACCATCCCAACTCTTCCTTACAAACTCTACCATAGAACCATCTCAACTCTTCCTTACAAACTCTACCATAGAACCATCTCAACTCTTCCTTACAAACTCTACCATAGTACCATCTCAACTCTTCCTTACAAACTCTACCATAGAACCATCTCAACTCTTCCTTACAAACTCTACCATAGAACCATCTCAACTCTTCCTTACAAACTCTACCATAGAACCATCTCAACTCTTCCTTACAAACTCTACCATAGAACCATCTCAACTCTTCCTTACAAACTCTACCATAGTACCATCTCAACTCTTCCTTAACAACTCTACCATAGAACCATCTCAACTCTTCCTTACACACTCTACCATAGAACCATCTCAACTCTTCCTTACAAACTCTACCATAGAACCATCTCAACTCTTCATTACAAACTCTACCATAGATTCATCTCAACTCTTCCTCACAAACGCTACCATAGCATAGAACCATCTCAACTCTTCCTCACAAACTCTATCATAGTACCATCTCAACTCTTCCTTACAAACTCTACCATAGAACCATCTCAACTCTTCCTTACAAACTCTACCATAGAACCATCTCAACTCTTCCTCACAAACTCTACCATAGAACCATCTCAACTCTTCCTTACAAACTCTACCATAGAACCATCTCAACTCTTCCTTACAAACTCTACCATAGAACCATCTCAACTCTTCCTTACAAACTCTACCATAGAACCATCTCAACTCTTCCTTACAAACTCTACCATAGAACCATCTCAACTCTTCCTCACAAACTCTACCATAGAACCATCTCAATTCTTCCTTACAAACTCTACCATAGAACCATCTCAACTCTTCCTTACAAACTCTACCATAGAACCATCTCAACTCTTCCTTACAAACTCTACCATAGTACCATCTCGACTCTTCCTTACAAACTCTACCATAGAACCATCTCAACTCTTCCTTACAAACTCTACCATAGAACCATCTCAACTCTTCCTTACAAACTTTACCATAGAACCATCCCAACTCTTCCTTACAAACTCTACCATAGAACCATCTCAACTCTTCCTTACAAACTCTACCATAGAACCATCTCAACTCTTCCTTACAAACTCTACCATAGTACCATCTCAACTCTACCTTACAAACTCTACCATAGAACCATCTCAACTCTTCCTTACAAACTCTACCATAGAACCATCTCAACTCTTCCTTACAAACTCTACCATAGATTCATCTAAACTCTTCCTCACAAACTCTACCATAGAACCATCTTAACTCTTCCTTACAAACTCTACCATAGAACCATCTCAACTCTTCCTTACAAACTCTACCATAGAACCATCTCAACTCTTCCTTACAAACTCTACCATAGTACCATCTCAACTCTTCCTTACAAACTCTACCATAGAACCATCTCAACTCTTCCTTACAAACTCTACCATAGAACCATCTCAACTCTTCCTTACAAACTCTACCATAGAACCATCCCAACTCTTCCTTACAAACTCTACCATAGAACCATCTCAACTCTTCCTTACAAACTCTACCATAGAACCATCTCAACTCTTCCTTACAAACTCTACCATAGAACCATCTCAACTCTTCCTTACAAACTCTACCATAGAACCATCTCAACTCTTCCTTACAAACTCTACCATAGAACCATCTCAACTCTTCCTTACAAACTCTACCATAGAACCATCTCAACTCTTCCTTACAAACTCTACCATAGAACCATCTCGACTCTTTCTCACAAACTCTACCATAGAACCATCTGAACTCTTCCTTACAAACTCTACCATAGAACCATCTCAACTCTTCCTTACAAACTCTACCATAGAACCATCTCAACTCTTCCTTACAAACTCTACCATAGATTCATCTCAACTCTTCCTCACAAACTCTATCATAGCATAGAACCATCTCAACTCTTCCTCACAAACTCTACCATAGTACCATCTCAACTCTTCCTTACAAACTCTACCATAGAACCATCTCAACTCTTCCTTACAAACTCTACCATAGAACCATCCCAACTCTTCCTTACAAACTCTACCATAGAACCATCTCAACTCTTCCTTACAAACTCTACCATAGTACCATCTCAACTCTTTCTTACAAACTCTACCATAGAACCATCTCAACTCTTCCTTACAAACTCTACCACAGAACCATCTCAACTCTTCCTTACAAACTCTACCATAGAACCATCTCAACTCTTCCTTACAAACTCTACCATAGAACCATCTCAACTCTTCCTCACAAACTCTACCATATAACCATCTGAACTCTTCCTTACAAACTCTACCATAGAACCATCTCAACTCTTCCTTACAAACTCTACCATAGAACCATCTCAACTCTTCCTTACAAACTCTACCATAGATTCATCTCAACTCTTCCTCACAAACTCTACCATAGCATAGAACCATCTCAACTCTTCCTCACAAACTCTACCATAGTACCATCTCAACTCTTCCTTACAAACTCTACCATAGTACCATCTCAACTCTTCCTTACAAACTCTACCATAGAACCATCTCAACTCTTCCTTACAAACTCTACCATAGAACCATCTCAACTCTTCCTCACAAACTCTACCATAGAACCATCTCAACTCTTCCTTACAAACTCTACCATAGTACCATCTCAACTCTTCCTTACAAACTCTACCATAGAGCCATCTCAACTCTTCCTTACAAACTCTCCCATAGAACCATCCCAACTCTTCCTTACAAACTCTACCATAGAACCATCTCAACTCTTCCTTACAAACTTTACCATAGAACCATCCCAACTCTTCCTTACAAACTCTACCATAGAACCATCTCAACTCTTCCTTACAAACTCTACCATAGAACCATCTCAACTCTTCCTTACAAACTCTACCATAGTACCATCTCAACTCTTCCTTACAAACTCTACCATAGAACCATCTCAACTCTTCCTTACAAACTCTACCATAGAACCATCTCAACTCTTCCTTACAAACTCTACCATAGAACCATCTCAACTCTTCCTTACAAACTCTACCATAGAACCATCTCAACTCTTCCTTACAAACTCTACCATAGTACCATCTCAACTCTTCCTTAACAACTCTACCATAGAACCATCTCAACTCTTCCTTACACACTCTACCATAGAACCATCTCAACTCTTCCTTACAAACTCTACCATAGAACCATCTCAACTCTTCATTACAAACTCTACCATAGATTCATCTCAACTCTTCCTCACAAACGCTACCATAGCATAGAACCATCTCAACTCTTCCTCACAAACTCTATCATAGTACCATCTCAACTCTTCCTTACAAACTCTACCATAGAACCATCTCAACTCTTCCTTACAAACTCTACCATAGAACCATCTCAACTCTTCCTCACAAACTCTACCATAGAACCATCTCAACTCTTCCTTACAAACTCTACCATAGAACCATCTCAACTCTTCCTTACAAACTCTACCATAGAACCATCTCAACTCTTCCTTACAAACTCTACCATAGAACCATCTCAACTCTTCCTTACAAACTCTACCATAGAACCATCTCAACTCTTCCTTACAAACTCTACCATAGAACCATCTCAACTCTTCCTTACAAACTCTACCATTGAACCATCTCGACTCTTTCTCACAAACTCTACCATAGAACCATCTGAACTCTTCCTTACAAACTCTACCATAGAACCATCTCAACTCTTCCTTACAAACTCTACCATAGAACCATCTCAACTCTTCCTTACAAACTCTACCATAGATTCATCTCAACTCTTCCTCACAAACTCTATCATAGCATAGAACCATCTCAACTCTTCCTCACAAACTCTACCATAGTACCATCTCAACTCTTCCTTACAAACTACCATAGAACCATCTCAACTCTTCCTTACAAACTCTACCATAGAACCATCCCAACTCTTCCTTACAAACTCTACCATAGAACCATCTCAACTCTTCCTTACAAACTCTACCATAGTACCATCTCAACTCTTTCTTACAAACTCTACCATAGAACCATCTCAACTCTTCCTTACAAACTCTACCACAGAACCATCTCAACTCTTCCTTACAAACTCTACCATAGAACCATCTCAACTCTTCCTTACAAACTCTACCATAGAACCATCTCAACTCTTCCTCACAAACTCTACCATATAACCATCTGAACTCTTCCTTACAAACTCTACCATAGAACCATCTCAACTCTTCCTTACAAACTCTACCATAGAACCATCTCAACTCTTCCTTACAAACTCTACCATAGATTCATCTCAACTCTTCCTCACAAACTCTACCATAGCATAGAACCATCTCAACTCTTCCTCACAAACTCTACCATAGTACCATCTCAACTCTTCCTTACAAACTCTACCATAGTACCATCTCAACTCTTCCTTACAAACTCTACCATAGAACCATCTCAACTCTTCCTTACAAACTCTACCATAGAACCATCTCAACTCTTCCTCACAAACTCTACCATAGAACCATCTCAACTCTTCCTTACAAACTCTACCATAGTACCATCTCAACTCTTCCTTACAAACTCTACCATAGAGCCATCTCAACTCTTCCTTACAAACTCTCCCATAGAACCATCCCAACTCTTCCTTACAAACTCTACCATAGAACCATCTCAACTCTTCCTTACAAACTTTACCATAGAACCATCCCAACTCTTCCTTACAAACTCTACCATAGAACCATCTCAACTCTTCCTTACAAACTCTACCATAGAACCATCTCAACTCTTCCTTACAAACTCTACCATAGTACCATCTCAACTCTTCCTTACAAACTCTACCATAGAACCATCTCAACTCTTCCTTACAAACTCTACCATAGAACCATCTCAACTCTTCCTTACAAACTCTACCATAGAACCATCTCAACTCTTCCTTACAAACTCTACCATAGAACCATCTCAACTCTTCCTTACAAACTCTACCATAGTACCATCTCAACTCTTCCTTAACAACTCTACCATAGAACCATCTCAACTCTTCCTTACACACTCTACCATAGAACCATCTCAACTCTTCCTTACAAACTCTACCATAGAACCATCTCAACTCTTCATTACAAACTCTACCATAGATTCATCTCAACTCTTCCTCACAAACGCTACCATAGCATAGAACCATCTCAACTCTTCCTCACAAACTCTATCATAGTACCATCTCAACTCTTCCTTACAAACTCTACCATAGAACCATCTCAACTCTTCCTTACAAACTCTACCATAGAACCATCTCAACTCTTCCTTACAAACTCTACCATAGAACCATCTCAACTCTTCCTCACAAACTCTACCATAGAACCATCTCAACTCTTCCTTACAAACTCTACCATAGAACCATCTCAACTCTTCCTTACAAACTCTACCATAGAACCATCTCAACTCTTCCTTACAAACTCTACCATAGAACCATCTCAACTCTTCCTTACAAACTCTACCATAGAACCATCTCAACTCTTCCTTACAAACTCTACCATAGAACCATCTCAACTCTTCCTTACAAACTCTACCATTGAACCATCTCGACTCTTTCTCACAAACTCTACCATAGAACCATCTGAACTCTTCCTTACAAACTCTACCATAGAACCATCTCAACTCTTCCTTACAAACTCTACCATAGAACCATCTCAACTCTTCCTTACAAACTCTACCATAGATTCATCTCAACTCTTCCTCACAAACTCTATCATAGCATAGAACCATCTCAACTCTTCCTCACAAACTCTACCATAGTACCATCTCAACTCTTCCTTACAAACTACCATAGAACCATCTCAACTCTTCCTTACAAACTCTACCATAGAACCATCCCAACTCTTCCTTACAAACTCTACCATAGAACCATCTCAACTCTTCCTTACAAACTCTACCATAGTACCATCTCAACTCTTTCTTACAAACTCTACCATAGAACCATCTCAACTCTTCCTTACAAACTCTACCACAGAACCATCTCAACTCTTCCTTACAAACTCTACCATAGAACCATCTCATCTCTTCCTTACAAACTCTACCATAGAACCATCTCAACTCTTCCTTACAAACTCTACCATAGTACCATCTCAACTCTTCCTTACAAACTCTACCATAGAACCATCTCAACTCTTCCTTACAAACTCTACCATAGAACCATCTCAACTCTTCCTCACAAACTCTACCATAGAACCATCTCAACTCTTCCTTACAAACTCTACCATAGTACCATCTCAACTCTTCCTTACAAACTCTACCATAGAACCATCTCAACTCTTCCTTACAAACTCTACCATAGAACCATCTCAACTCTTCCTCACAAACTCTACCATATAACCATCTGAACTCTTCCTTACAAACTCTACCATAGAACCATCTCAACTCTTCCTTACAAACTCTACCATAGAACCATCTCAACTCTTCCTTACAAACTCTACCATAGATTCATCTCAACTCTTCCTCACAAACTCTACCATAGCATAGAACCATCTCAACTCTTCCTCACAAACTCTACCATAGTACCATCTCAACTCTTCCTTACAAACTCTACCATAGTACCATCTCAACTCTTCCTTACAAACTCTACCATAGAACCATCTCAACTCTTCCTTACAAACTCTACCATAGAACCATCTCAACTCTTCCTTACAAACTCTACCATAGTACCATCTCAACTCTTCCTTACAAACTCTACCATAGAGCCATCTCAACTCTTCCTTACAAACTCTCCCATAGAACCATCCCAACTCTTCCTTACAAACTCTACCATAGAACCATCTCAACTCTTCCTTACAAACTTTACCATAGAACCATCCCAACTCTTCCTTACAAACTCTACCATAGAACCATCTCAACTCTTCCTTACAAACTCTACCATAGAACCATCTCAACTCTTCCTTACAAACTCTACCATAGTACCATCTCAACTCTTCCTTACAAACTCTACCATAGAACCATCTCAACTCTTCCTTACAAACTCTACCATAGAACCATCTGAACTCTTCCTTACAAACTCTACCATAGAACCATCTCAACTCTTCCTTACAAACTCTACCATAGAACCATCTCAACTCTTCCTTACAAACTCTACCATAGTACCATCTCAACTCTTCCTTAACAACTCTACCATAGAACCATCTCAACTCTTCCTTACACACTCTACCATAGAACCATCTCAACTCTTCCTTACAAACTCTACCATAGAACCATCTCAACTCTTCATTACAAACTCTACCATAGATTCATCTCAACTCTTCCTCACAAACGCTACCATAGCATAGAACCATCTCAACTCTTCCTCACAAACTCTATCATAGTACCATCTCAACTCTTCCTTACAAACTCTACCATAGAACCATCTCAACTCTTCCTTACAAACTCTACCATAGAACCATCTCAACTCTTCCTTACAAACTCTACCATAGAACCATCTCAACTCTTCCTCACAAACTCTACCATAGAACCATCTCAACTCTTCCTTACAAACTCTACCATAGAACCATCTCAACTCTTCCTTACAAACTCTACCATAGAACCATCTCAACTCTTCCTTACAAACTCTACCATAGAACCATCTCAACTCTTCCTTACAAACTCTACCATAGAACCATCTCAACTCTTCCTTACAAACTCTACCATAGAACCATCTCAACTCTTCCTTACAAACTCTACCATTGAACCATCTCGACTCTTTCTCACAAACTCTACCATAGAACCATCTGAACTCTTCCTTACAAACTCTACCATAGAACCATCTCAACTCTTCCTTACAAACTCTACCATAGAACCATCTCAACTCTTCCTTACAAACTCTACCATAGATTCATCTCAACTCTTCCTCACAAACTCTATCATTGCATAGAACCATCTCAACTCTTCCTCACAAACTCTACCATAGTACCATCTCAACTCTTCCTTACAAACTACCATAGAACCATCTCAACTCTTCCTTACAAACTCTACCATAGAACCATCCCAACTCTTCCTTACAAACTCTACCATAGAACCATCTCAACTCTTCCTTACAAACTCTACCATAGTACCATCTCAACTCTTTCTTACAAACTCTACCATAGAACCATCTCAACTCTTCCTTACAAACTCTACCACAGAACCATCTCAACTCTTCCTTACAAACTCTACCATAGAACCATCTCATCTCTTCCTTACAAACTCTACCATAGAACCATCTCAACTCTTCCTTACAAACTCTACCATAGTACCATCTCAACTCTTCCTTACAAACTCTACCATAGAACCATCTCAACTCTTCCTTACAAACTCTACCATAGAACCATCTCAACTCTTCCTCACAAACTCTACCATAGAACCATCTCAACTCTTCCTTACAAACTCTACCATAGTACCATCTCAACTCTTCCTTACAAACTCTACCATAGAGCCATCTCAACTCTTCCTTACAAACTCTACCATAGAACCATCCCAACTCTTCCTTACAAACTCTACCATAGAACCATCTCAACTCTTCCTTACAAACTTTACCATAGAACCATCCCAACTCTTCCTTACAAACTCTACCATAGAACCATCTCAACTCTTCCTTACAAACTCTACCATAGAACCATCTCAACTCTTCCTTACAAACTCTACCATAGTACCATCTCAACTCTTCCTTACAAACTCTACCATAGAACCATCTCAACTCTTCCTTACAAACTCTACCATAGAACCATCTCAACTCTTCCTTACAAACTCTACCATAGAACCATCTCAACTCTTCCTTACAAACTCTACCATAGAACCATCTCAACTCTTCCTTACAAACTCTACCATAGTACCATCTCAACTCTTCCTTAACAACTCTACCATAGAACCATCTCAACTCTTCCTTACACACTCTACCATAGAACCATCTCAACTCTTCCTTACAAACTCTACCATAGAACCATCTCAACTCTTCTTTACAAACTCTACCATAGATTCATCTCAACTCTTCCTCACAAACTCTACCATAGCATAGAACCATCTCAACTCTTCCTCACAAACTCTATCATAGTACCATCTCAACTCTTCCTTACAAACTCTACCATAGAACCATCTCAACTCTTCCTTACAAACTCTACCATAGAACCATCTCAACTCTTCCTTACAAACTCTACCATAGAACCATCTCAACTCTTCCTCACAAACTCTACCATAGAACCATCTCAACTCTTCCTTACAAACTCTACCATAGAACCATCTCAACTCTTCCTTACAAACTCTACCATAGAACCATCTCAACTCTTCCTTACAAACTCTACCATAGATTCATCTCAACTCTTCCTCACAAACTCTACCATAGCATAGAACCATCTCAACTCTTCCTCACAAACTCTACCATAGTACCATCTCAACTCTTCCTTACAAACTCTACCATAGAACCATCTCAACTCTTCCTTACAAACTCTACCATAGAACCATCTCAACTCTTCCTTACAAACTCTACCATAGAACCATCTCAACTCTTCCTTACAAACTCTACCATAGTACCATCTCAACTCTTCCTTACAAACTCTACCATAGAACCATCTCAACTCTTCCTTACACACTCTACCATAGAACCATCTCAACTCTTCCTTACAAACTCTACCATAGATTCATCTCAACTCTTCCTCACAAACTCTACCATAGCATAGAACCATCTCAACTCTTCCTCACAAATTCTACCATAGAACCATCTGAATTCTTCCTTACAAACTCTACCATAGAACCATCTCAACTCTTCCTTACAAACTCTACCATAGAACCATCCCAACTCTTCCTTACAAACTCTACCATAGATTCATCTCAACTCTTCCTCACAAACTCTACCATAGCATAGAACCATCTCAACTCTTCCTCACAAATTCTACCATAGTACTCTACCATATAACCATCTGAACTCTTCCTTACAAACTCTACCATAGAACCATCTCAACTCTTCCTTACAAACTCTACCATAGAACCATCTCAACTCTTCCTTACAAACTCTACCATAGATTCATCTCAACTCTTCCTCACAAACTCTACCATAGCATAGAACCATCTCAACTCTTCCTCACAAACTCTACCATAGTACCATCTCAACTCTTCCTTACAAACTCTACCATAGTACCATCTCAACTCTTCCTTACAAACTCTACCATAGAACCATCTCAACTCTTCCTTACAAACTCTACCATAGAACCATCTCAACTCTTCCTCACAAACTCTACCATAGAACCATCTCAACTCTTCCTTACAAACTCTACCATAGTACCATCTCAACTCTTCCTTACAAACTCTACCATAGAGCCATCTCAACTCTTCCTTACAAACTCTACCATAGAACCATCCCAACTCTTCCTTACAAACTCTACCATAGAACCATCTCAACTCTTCCTTACAAACTTTACCATAGAACCATCCCAACTCTTCCTTACAAACTCTACCATAGAACCATCTCAACTCTTCCTTACAAACTCTACCATAGAACCATCTCAACTCTTCCTTACAAACTCTACCATAGTACCATCTCAACTCTTCCTTACAAACTCTACCATAGAACCATCTCAACTCTTCCTTACAAACTCTACCATAGAACCATCTCAACTCTTCCTTACAAACTCTACCATAGAACCATCTCAACTCTTCCTTACAAATTCTACCATAGAACCATCTCAACTCTTCCTTACAAACTCTACCATAGTACCATCTCAACTCTTCCTTAACAACTCTACCATAGAACCATCTCAACTCTTCCTTACACACTCTACCATAGAACCATCTCAACTCTTCATTACAAACTCTACCATAGAACCATCTCAACTCTTCCTTACAAACTCTACCATAGATTCATCTCAACTCTTCCTCACAAACTCTACCATAGCATAGAACCATCTCAACTCTTCCTCACAAACTCTACCATAGTACCATCTCAACTCTTCCTTACAAACTCTACCATAGAACCATCTCAACTCTTCCTTACAAACTCTACCATAGAACCATCTCAACTCTTCCTTACAAACTCTACCATAGAACCATCTCAACTCTTCCTCACAAACTCTACCATAGAACCATCTCAACTCTTCCTTACAAACTCTACCATAGAACCATCTCAACTCTTCCTTACAAACTCTACCATAGAACCATCTCAACTCTTCCTTACAAACTCTACCATAGATTCATCTCAACTCTTCCTCACAAACTCTACCATAGCATAGAACCATCTCAACTCTTCCTCACAAACTCTACCATAGTACCATCTCAACTCTTCCTTACAAACTCTACCATAGAACCATCTCAACTCTTCCTTACAAACTCTACCATAGAACCATCCCAACTCTTCCTTACAAACTCTACCATAGAACCATCTCAACTCTTCCTTACAAACTCTACCATAGTACCATCTCAACTCTTCCTTACAAACTCTACCATAGAACCATCTCAACTCTTCCTTACACACTCTACCATAGAACCATCTCAACTCTTCCTTACAAACTCTACCATAGATTCATCTCAACTCTTCCTCACAAACTCTACCATAGCATAGAACCATCTCAACTCTTCCTCACAAATTCTACCATAGAACCATCTCAACTCTTCCTTACAAACTCTACCATAGAACCATCTCAACTCTTCCTTACAAACTCTACCATAGAACCATCCCAACTCTTCCTTACAAACTCTACCATAGATTCATCTCAACTCTTCCTCACAAACTCTACCATAGCATAGAACCATCTCAACTCTTCCTCACAAACTCTACCATAGTACCATCTCAACTCTTCCTTACAAACTCTACCATAGAACCATCTCAACTCTTCCTTACAAACTCTACCATAGAACCATCCCAACTCTTCCTTACAAACTCTACCATAGAACCATCTCAACTCTTCCTTACAAACTCTACCATAGTACCATCTCAACTCTTCCTTACAAACTCTACCATAGAACCATCTCAACTCTTCCTTACACACTCTACCATAGAACCATCTCAACTCTTCCTTACAAACTCTACCATAGATTCATCTCAACTCTTCCTCACAAACTCTACCATAGCATAGAACCATCTCAACTCTTCCTCACAAATTCTACCATAGAACCATCTCAACTCTTCCTTACAAACTCTACCATAGAACCATCTCAACTCTTCCTTACAAACTCTACCATAGAACCATCCCAACTCTTCCTTACAAACTCTACCATAGATTCATCTCAACTCTTCCTCACAAACTCTACCATAGCATAGAACCATCTCAACTCTTCCTCACAAATTCTACCATAGTACCATCTCAACTCTTCCTTACAAACTCTACCATAGAACCATCTCAACTCTTCCTTACAAACTCTACCATAGAACCATATCCCAACTCTTCCTTACAAACTCTACCATAGAACCATCTCAACTCTTCCTTACAAACTCTACCATAGTACCATCTCAACTCTTTCTTACAAACTCTACCATAGAACCATCTCAACTCTTCCTTACAAACTCTACCATAGAACCATCTCAACTCTTCCTTACAAACTCTACCATAGAACCATCTCAACTCTTCCTCACAAACTCTACCATATAACCATCTGAACTCTTCCTTACAAACTCTACCATAGAACCATCTCAACTCTTCCTTACAAACTCTACCATAGAACCATCTCAATTCTTCCTTACAAACTCTACCATAGATTCATCTCAATTCTTCCTCACAAACTCTACCATAGCATAGAACCATCTCAACTCTTCCTCACAAACTCTACCATAGTACCATCTCAACTCTTCCTTGCAAACTCTACCATAGTACCATCTCAACTCTTCCTTACAAACTCTACCATAGAACCATCTCAACTCTTCCTTACAAACTCTACCATAGAACCATCTCAACTCTTCCTCACAAACTCTACCATAGAACCATCTCAACTCTTCCTTACAAACTCTACCATAGTACCATCTCAACTCTTCCTTACAAACTCTACCATAGAACCATCTCAACTCTTCCTTACAAACTCTACCATAGAACCATCCCAACTCTTCCTTACAAACTCTACCATAGAACCATCTTAACTCTTCCTTACAAACTCTACGATAGAACCATCCCAACTCTTCCTTACAAACTCTACCATAGAACCATCTCAACTCTTCCTTACAAACTCTACCATAGAACCATCTCAACTCTTCCTTACAAACTCTACCATAGTACCATCTCAACTCTTCCTTACAAACTCTACCATAGAACCATCTCAACTCTTCCTTACAAACTCTACGATAGAACCATCTCAACTCTTCCTTACAAACTCTACCATAGAACCATCTCAACTCTTCCTTACAAACTCTACCATAGAACCATCTCAACTCTTCCTTACAAACTCTACCATAGTACCATCTCAACTCTTCCTTACACACTCTACCATAGAACCATCTCAACTCTTCCTCACAAACTCTACCATAGAACCATCTGAACTCTTCCTTACAAACTCTACCATAGAACCATCTCAACTCTTCCTTACAAACTCTACCATAGAACCATCTCAACTCTTCCTTACAAACTCTACCATAGATTCATCTCAACTCTTCCTCACAAACTCTACCATAGCATAGAACCATCTCAACTCTTCCTCACAAATTCTACCATAGAACCATCTCAACTCTTCCTTACAAACTCTACCATAGAACCATCTCAACTCTTCCTTACAAACTCTACCATAGAACCATCCCAACTCTTCCTTACAAACTCTACCATAGATTCATCTCAACTCTTCCTCACAAACTCTACCATAGCATAGAACCATCTCAACTCTTCCTCACAAATTCTACCATAGTACCATCTCAACTCTTCCTTACAAACTCTACCATAGAACCATCTCAACTCTTCCTTACAAACTCTACCATAGAACCATATCCCAACTCTTCCTTACAAACTCTACCATAGAACCATCTCAACTCTTCCTTACAAACTCTACCATAGTACCATCTCAACTCTTTCTTACAAACTCTACCATAGAACCATCTCAACTCTTCCTTACAAACTCTACCATAGAACCATCTCAACTCTTCCTTACAAACTCTACCATAGAACCATCTCAACTCTTCCTCACAAACTCTACCATATAACCATCTGAACTCTTCCTTACAAACTCTACCATAGAACCATCTCAACTCTTCCTTACAAACTCTACCATAGAACCATCTCAATTCTTCCTTACAAACTCTACCATAGATTCATCTCAATTCTTCCTCACAAACTCTACCATAGCATAGAACCATCTCAACTCTTCCTCACAAACTCTACCATAGTACCATCTCAACTCTTCCTTGCAAACTCTACCATAGTACCATCTCAACTCTTCCTTACAAACTCTACCATAGAACCATCTCAACTCTTCCTTACAAACTCTACCATAGAACCATCTCAACTCTTCCTCACAAACTCTACCATAGAACCATCTCAACTCTTCCTTACAAACTCTACCATAGTACCATCTCAACTCTTCCTTACAAACTCTACCATAGAACCATCTCAACTCTTCCTTACAAACTCTACCATAGAACCATCCCAACTCTTCCTTACAAACTCTACCATAGAACCATCTTAACTCTTCCTTACAAACTCTACGATAGAACCATCCCAACTCTTCCTTACAAACTCTACCATAGAACCATCTCAACTCTTCCTTACAAACTCTACCATAGAACCATCTCAACTCTTCCTTACAAACTCTACCATAGTACCATCTCAACTCTTCCTTACAAACTCTACCATAGAACCATCTCAACTCTTCCTTACAAACTCTACGATAGAACCATCTCAACTCTTCCTTACAAACTCTACCATAGAACCATCTCAACTCTTCCTTACAAACTCTACCATAGAACCATCTCAACTCTTCCTTACAAACTCTACCATAGTACCATCTCAACTCTTCCTTACACACTCTACCATAGAACCATCTCAACTCTTCCTCACAAACTCTACCATAGAACCATCTGAACTCTTCCTTACAAACTCTACCATAGAACCATCTCAACTCTTCCTTACAAACTCTACCTTAGAACCATCTCAACTCTTCCTTACAAACTCTACCATAGATTCATCTCAACTCTTCCTCACAAACTCTACCATAGCATAGTACCATCTCAACTCTTCCTTACAAACTCTACCATAGAACCATCTCAACTCTTCCTTACAAACTCTACCATAGAACCATCTCAACTCTTCCTTACAAACTCTACCACAGAACCATCTCAACTCTTCCTCACAAACTCTACCATAGAATCATCTGAACTCTTCCTTACAAACTCTACCATAGAACCATCTCAACTCTTCCTTACAAACTCTACCATAGTACCATCTCAATTCTTCCTTACAAACTCTACCATAGAACCATCTCAACTCTTCCTTACAAACTCTACCATAGAACCATCTCAACTCTTCCTTACAAACTCTACCATAGATTCATCTCAACTCTTCCTCACAAACTCTACCATAGCATAGAACCATCTCAACTCTTCCTCACAAATTCTACCATAGAACCATCTCAGCTCTTCCTTACAAACTCTACCATAGTACTATCTCAACTCTTCCTTACAAACTCTACCATAGAACCATCCCAACTCCTCCTTACAAACTCTACCATAGTACCATCTCAACTCTTTCTTACAAACTCTACCACAGAACCATCTCAACTCTTCCTTACAAACTCTACCATAGAACCATCTCAACTCTTCCTTACAAACTCTACCATAGAACCATCTCAACTCTTCCTTACAAACTCTACCACAGAACCATCTCAACTCTTCCTCACAAACTCTACCATAGAACCATCTGAACTCTTCCTTACAAACTCTACCATAGAACCATCTCAACTCTTCCTTACAAACTCTACCATAGTACCATCTCAACTCTTTCTTACAAACTTTACCATAGAACCATCTCAACTCTTCCTTACAAACTCTACCATAGAACCATCTCAACTCTTCCTTACAAACTCTACCATAGATTCATCTCAACTCTTCCTCACAAACTCTACCATAGCATAGAACCATCTCAACTCTTCCTCACAAACTCTACCATATAACCATCTGAACTCTTCCTTACAAACTCTACCATAGAACCATCTCAACTCTTCCTTACAAACTCTACCATAGATTCATCTCAACTCTTCCTCACAAACTCTACCATAGCATAGAACCATCTCAACTCTTCCTCACAAACACTACCATAGTACCATCTCAACTCTTCCTTGCAAACTCTACCATAGTACCATCTCAACTCTTCCTTACAAACTCTACCATAGTACCATCTCAACTCTTCCTTCTAAACTCTACCATAGAACCATCTCAACTCTTCCTTACAAACTCTACCATAGAACCATCCCAACTCTTCCTTACAAACTCTACCATAGAACCATCTCAACTCTTCCTTACAAACTTTACCATAGAACCATCTCAACTCTTCCTCACAAACTCTACCATAGAACCATCTGAACTCTTCCTTACAAACTCTACCATAGAACCATCTCAACTCTTCCTTACAAACTCTACCATAGAACCATCTCAACTCTTCCTTACAAACTCTACCATAGATTCATCTCAACTCTTCCTCACAAACTCTACCATAGTACCATCTCAACTCTTTCTTACAAATTCTACCACAGAACCATCCCAACTCTTCCTTACAAACTCTACCATAGAACCATCTCAACTCTTCCTTACAAACTTTACCATAGAACCATCCCAACTCTTCCTTACAAACTCTACCATAGAACCATCTCAACTCTTCCTTACAAACTCTACCATAGATTCATCTCAACTCTTCCTCACAAACTCTACCATAGCATAGAACCATCTCAACTCTTCCTCACAAATTCTACCATAGAACCATCTCAACTCTTCCTTACAAACTCTACCATAGTACCATCTCAACTCTTCCTTACAAACTCTACCATAGTACCATCTCAACTCTTCCTTACAAACTCTACCATAGAACCATCTCAACTCTTCCTTACAAACTCTACCATAGAACCATCTCAACTCTTCCTTACAAACTCTACCATAGAACCATCTCAACTCTTCCTTACAAACTCTACCATAGAACCATCTCAACTCTTCCTTACAAACTCTACCATAGTACCATCTCAACTCTTCCTTAACAACTCTACCATAGAACCATCTCAACTCTTCCTTACACACTCTACCATAGAACCATCTCAACTCTTCCTTACAAACTCTACCATAGAACCATCTCAACTCTTCCTTACAAACTCTACCATAGATTCATCTCAACTCTTCCTCACAAACTCTACCATAGCATAGAACCATCTCAACTCTTCCTCACAAACTCTACCATAGTACCATCTCAACTCTTCCTTACAAACTCTACCATAGAACCATCTCAACTCTTCCTTACAAACTCTACCATAGAACCATCTCAACTCTTCCTTACAAACTCTACCATAGAACCATCTCAACTCTTCCTCACAAACTCTACCATAGAACCATCTCAACTCTTCCTTACAAACTCTACCATAGAACCATCTCAACTCTTCCTTACAAACTCTACCATAGAACCATCTCAACTCTTCCTTACAAACTCTACCATAGATTCATCTCAACTCTTCCTCACAAACTCTACCATAGCATAGAACCATCTCAACTCTTCCTCACAAACTCTACCATAGTACCATCTCAACTCTTCCTTACAAACTCTACCATAGAACCATCTCAACTCTTCCTTACAAACTCTACCATAGAACCATCCCAACTCTTCCTTACAAACTCTACCATAGAACCATCTCAACTCTTCCTTACAAACTCTACCATAGTACCATCTCAACTCTTCCTTACAAACTCTACCATAGAACCATCTCAACTCTTCCTTACACACTCTACCATAGAACCATCTCAACTCTTCCTTACAAACTCTACCATAGATTCATCTCAACTCTTCCTCACAAACTCTACCATAGCATAGAACCATCTCAACTCTTCCTCACAAATTCTACCATAGAACCATCTCAACTCTTCCTTACAAACTCTACCATAGAACCATCTCAACTCTTCCTTACAAACTCTACCATAGAACCATCCCAACTCTTCCTTACAAACTCTACCATAGATTCATCTCAACTCTTCCTCACAAACTCTACCATAGCATAGAACCATCTCAACTCTTCCTCACAAATTCTACCATAGTACCATCTCAACTCTTCCTTACAAACTCTACCATAGAACCATCTCAACTCTTCCTTACAAACTCTACCATAGAACCATCCCAACTCTTCCTTACAAACTCTACCATAGAACCATCTCAACTCTTCCTTACAAACTCTACCATAGTACCATCTCAACTCTTTCTTACAAACTCTACCATAGAACCATCTCAACTCTTCCTTACAAACTCTACCATATAACCATCTGAACTCTTCCTTACAAACTCTACCATAGAACCATCTCAACTCTTCCTTACAAACTCTACCATAGAACCATCTCAACTCTTCCTTACAAACTCTACCATAGATTCATCTCAACTCTTCCTCACAAACTCTACCATAGCATAGAACCATCTCAACTCTTCCTCACAAACTCTACCATAGTACCATCTCAACTCTTCCTTACAAACTCTACCATAGTACCATCTCAACTCTTCCTTACAAACTCTACCATAGAACCATCTCAACTCTTCCTTACAAACTCTACCATAGAACCATCTCAACTCTTCCTCACAAACTCTACCATAGAACCATCTCAACTCTTCCTTACAAACTCTACCATAGTACCATCTCAACTCTTCCTTACAAACTCTACCATAGAGCCATCTCAACTCTTCCTTACAAACTCTACCATAGAACCATCCCAACTCTTCCTTACAAACTCTACCATAGAACCATCTCAACTCTTCCTTACAAACTTTACCATAGAACCATCCCAACTCTTCCTTACAAACTCTACCATAGAACCATCTCAACTCTTCCTTACAAACTCTACCATAGAACCATCTCAACTCTTCCTTACAAACTCTACCATAGTACCATCTCAACTCTTCCTTACAAACTCTACCATAGAACCATCTCAACTCTTCCTTACAAACTCTACCATAGAACTATCTCAACTCTTCCTTACAAACTCTACCATAGAACCATCTCAACTCTTCCTTACAAATTCTACCATAGAACCATCTCAACTCTTCCTTACAAACTCTACCATAGTACCATCTCAACTCTTCCTTAACAACTCTACCATAGAACCATCTCAACTCTTCCTTACACACTCTACCAAAGAACCATCTCAACTCTTCCTTACAAACTCTACCATAGAACCATCTCAACTCTTCCTTACAAACTCTACCATAGATTCATCTCAACTCTTCCTCACAAACTCTACCATAGCATAGAACCATCTCAACTCTTCCTCACAAACTCTACCATAGTACCATCTCAACTCTTCCTTACAAACTCTACCATAGAACCATCTCAACTCTTCCTTACAAACTCTACCATAGAACCATCTCAACTCTTCCTTACAAACTCTACCATAGAACCATCTCAACTCTTCCTTACAAACTCTACCATAGAACCATCTCAACTCTTCCTTACAAACTCTACCATAGATTCATCTCAACTCTTCCTCACAAACTCTACCATAGCATAGAACCATCTCAACTCTTCCTCACAAACTCTACCATAGTACCATCTCAACTCTTCCTTACAAACTCTACCATAGAACCATCTCAACTCTTCCTTACAAACTCTACCATAGAACCATCCCAACTCTTCCTTACAAACTCTACCATAGAACCATCTCAACTCTTCCTTACAAACTCTACCATAGTACCATCTCAACTCTTCCTTACAAACTCTACCATAGAACCATCTCAACTCTTCCTTACACACTCTACCATAGAACCATCTCAACTCTTCCTTACAAACTCTACCATAGATTCATCTCAACTCTTCCTCACAAACTCTACCATAGCATAGAACCATCTCAACTCTTCCTCACAAATTCTACCATAGAACCATCTCAACTCTTCCTTACAAACTCTACCATAGAACCATCTCAACTCTTCCTTACAAACTCTACCATAGAACCATCCCAACTCTTCCTTACAAACTCTACCATAGATTCATCTCAACTCTTCCTCACAAACTCTACCATAGCATAGAACCATCTCAACTCTTCCTCACAAATTCTACCATAGTACCATCTCAACTCTTCCTTACAAACTCTACCATAGAACCATCTCAACTCTTCCTCACAAACTCTACCATAGATTCATCTCAACTCTTCCTCACAAACTCTACCATAGCATAGAACCATCTCAACTCTTCCTCACAAACTCTACCATAGTACCATCTCAACTCTTCCTTACAAACTCTACCATAGAACCATCTCAACTCTTCCTTACAAACTCTACCATAGAACCATCCCAACTCTTCCTTACAAACTCTACCATAGAACCATCTCAACTCTTCCTTACAAACTCTACCATAGTACCATCTCAACTCTTCCTTACAAACTCTACCATAGAACCATCTCAACTCTTCCTTACACACTCTACCATAGAACCATCTCAACTCTTCCTTACAAACTCTACCATAGATTCATCTCAACTCTTCCTCACAAACTCTACCATAGCATAGAACCATCTCAACTCTTCCTCACAAATTCTACCATAGAACCATCTCAACTCTTCCTTACAAACTCTACCATAGAACCATCTCAACTCTTCCTTACAAACTCTACCATAGAACCATCCCAACTCTTCCTTACAAACTCTACCATAGATTCATCTCAACTCTTCCTCACAAACTCTACCATAGCATAGAACCATCTCAACTCTTCCTCACAAATTCTACCATAGTACCATCTCAACTCTTCCTTACAAACTCTACCATAGAACCATCTCAACTCTTCCTTACAAACTCTACCATAGAACCATATCCCAACTCTTCCTTACAAACTCTACCATAGAACCATCTCAACTCTTCCTTACAAACTCTACCATAGTACCATCTCAACTCTTTCTTACAAACTCTACCATAGAACCATCTCAACTCTTCCTTACAAACTCTACCATAGAACCATCTCAACTCTTCCTTACAAACTCTACCATAGAACCATCTCAACTCTTCCTTACAAACTCTACCATAGAACCATCTCAACTCTTCCTCACAAACTCTACCATATAACCATCTGAACTCTTCCTTACAAACTCTACCATAGAACCATCTCAACTCTTCCTTACAAACTCTACCATAGATTCATCTCAATTCTTCCTCACAAACTCTACCATAGCATAGAACCATCTCAACTCTTCCTCACAAACTCTACCATAGAACCATCTCAACTCTTCCTTGCAAACTCTACCATAGAACTATCTCAACTCTTCCTTACAAACTCTACCATAGAACCATCTCAACTCTTCCTTACAAACTCTACCATAGAACCATCTCAACTCTTCCTCACAAACTCTACCATAGAACCATCTCAACTCTTCCTTACAAACTCTACCATAGTACCATCTCAACTCTTCCTTACAAACTCTACCATAGAACCATCTCAACTCTTCCTTACAAACTCTACCATAGAACCATCCCAACTCTTCCTTACAAACTCTACCATAGAACCATCTTAACTCTTCCTTACAAACTCTACGATAGAACCATCCCAACTCTTCCTTACAAACTTTACCATAGAACCATCTCAACTCTTCCTTACAAACTCTACCATAGAACCATCTCAACTCTTCCTTACAAACTCTACCATAGTACCATCTCAACTCTTCCTTGCAAACTCTACCATAGAACCATCTCAACTCTTCCTTACAAACTCTACGATAGAACCATCTCAACTCTTCCTTACAAACTCTACCATAGAACCATCTCAACTCTTCCTTACAAACTCTACCATAGTACCATCTCAACTCTTCCTTACACACTCTACCATAGAACCATCTCAACTCTTCCTCACAAACTCTACCATAGAACCATCTGAACTCTTCCTTACAAACTCTACCATAGAACCATCTCAACTCTTCCTTACAAACTCTACCATAGAACCATCTCAACTCTTCCTTACAAACTCTACCATAGATTCATCTCAACTCTTTCTCACAAACTCTACCATAGCATAGTACCATCTCAACTCTTCCTTACAAACTCTACCATAGAACCATCTCAACTCTTCCTTACAAACTCTACCATAGAACCATCTCAACTCTTCCTTACAAACTCTACCACAGAACCATCTCAACTCTTCCTCACAAACTCTACCATAGAACCATCTCAACTCTTCCTTACAAACTCTACCATAGAACCATCTCAACTCTTCCTTACAAACTCTACCATAGTACCATCTCAACTCTTCCTTACAAACTCTACCATAGAACCATCTCAACTCTTCCTTACAAACTCTACCATAGAACCATCTCAACTCTTCCTTACAAACTCTACCATAGATTCATCTCAACTCTTCCTCACAAACTCTACCATAGCATAGAACCATCTCAACTCTTCCTCACAAATTCTACCATAGTACCATCTCAACTCTTTCTTACAAACTCTACCACAGAACCATCTCAACTCTTTCTTACAAACTCTACCACAGAACCATCTCAACTCTTCCTTACAAACTCTACCATAGTACCATCTCAACTCTTCCTTACAAACTCTACCATAGAACCATCTCAACTCTTCCTTACAAACTCTACCATAGATTCATCTCAACTCTTCCTCACAAACTCTACCATAGATTCATCTCAACTCTTCCTCACAAACTCTACCATAGCATAGAACCATCTCAACTCTTCCTCACAAACTCTACCATAGTACCATCTCAACTCTTCCTTACAAACTCTACCATAGAACCATCTCAACTCTTCCTTACAAACTCTACCATAGAACCATCCCAACTCTTCCTTACAAACTCTACCATAGAACCATCTCAACTCTTCCTTACAAACTCTACCATAGTACCATCTCAACTCTTCCTTACAAACTCTACCATAGAACCATCTCAACTCTTCCTTACACACTCTACCATAGAACCATCTCAACTCTTCCTTACAAACTCTACCATAGATTCATCTCAACTCTTCCTCACAAACTCTACCATAGCATAGAACCATCTCAACTCTTCCTCACAAATTCTACCATAGAACCATCTCAACTCTTCCTTACAAACTCTACCATAGTACCATCTCAACTCTTTCTTACAAACTCTACCATAGAACCATCTCAACTCTTCCTTACAAACTCTACCATAGAACCATCTCAACTCTTCCTTACAAACTCTACCATAGAACCATCTCAACTCTTCCTTACAAACTCTACCATAGAACCATCTCAACTCTTCCTCACAAACTCTACCATATAACCATCTGAACTCTTCCTTACAAACTCTACCATAGAACCATCTCAACTCTTCCTTACAAACTCTACCATAGATTCATCTCAATTCTTCCTCACAAACTCTACCATAGCATAGAACCATCTCAACTCTTCCTCACAAACTCTACCATAGTACCATCTCAACTCTTCCTTGCAAACTCTACCATAGGTAGTAACATCTCAACTCTTCCTTACAAACTCTACCATAGAACCATCTCAACTCTTCCTTACAAACTCTACCATAGAACCATCTCAACTCTTCCTTACAAACTCTACCATAGAACCATCTCAACTCTTCCTTACAAACTCTACCATAGTACCATCTCAACTCTTCCTTACAAACTCTACCATAGAACCATCTCAACTCTTCCTTACAAACTCTACCATAGAACCATCCCAACTCTTCCTTACAAACTCTACCATAGAACCATCTTAACTCTTCCTTACAAACTCTACGATAGAACCATCCCAACTCTTCCTTACAAACTTTACCATAGAACCATCTCAACTCTTCCTTACAAACTCTACCATAGAACCATCTCAACTCTTCCTTACAAACTCTACCATAGTACCATCTCAACTCTTCCTTACAAACTCTACCATAGAACCATCTCAACTCTTCCTTATAAACTCTACGATAGAACCATCTCAACTCTTCCTTACAAACTCTACCATAGAACCATCTCAACTCTTCCTTACAAACTCTACCATAGTACCATCTCAACTCTTCCTTACACACTCTACCATAGAACCATCTCAACTCTTCCTCACAAACTCTACCATAGAACCATCTGAACTCTTCCTTACAAACTCTACCATAGAACCATCTCAACTCTTCCTTACAAACTCTACCATAGAACCATCTCAACTCTTCCTTACAAACTCTACCATAGATTCATCTCAACTCTTCCTCACAAACTCTACCATAGCATAGTACCATCTCAACTCTTCCTTACAAACTCTACCATAGAACCATCTCAACTCTTCCTTACAAACTCTACCATAGAACCATCTCAACTCTTCCTTACAAACTCTACCACAGAACCATCTCAACTCTTCCTCACAAACTCTACCATAGAACCATCTGAACTCTTCCTTACAAACTCTACCATAGAACCATCTCAACTCTTCCTTACAAACTCTACCATAGTACCATCTCAACTCTTCCTTACAAACTCTACCATAGAACCATCTCAACTCTTCCTTACAAACTCTACCATAGAACCATCTCAACTCTTCCTTACAAACTCTACCATAGATTCATCTCAACTCTTCCTCACAAACTCTACCATAGCATAGAACCATCTCAACTCTTCCTCACAAATTCTACCATAGTACCATCTCAACTCTTTCTTACAAACTCTACCACAGAACCATCTCAACTCTTCCTTACAAACTCTACCATAGAACCATCTCAACTCTTCCTTACAAACTCTACCATAGAACCATCTCAACTCTTCCTTACAAACTCTACCATAGAACCATCTCAACTCTTCCTTACAAACTCTACCACAGAACCATCTCAACTCTTCCTCACAAACTCTACCATAGAACCATCTGAACTCTTCCTTACAAACTCTACCATAGAACCATCTCAACTCTTCCTTACAAACTCTACCATAGTACCATCTCAACTCTTCCTTACAAACTCTACCATAGAACCATCTCAACTCTTCCTTACAAACTCTACCATAGAACCATCTCAACTCTTCCTTACAAACTCTACCATAGATTCATCTCAACTCTTCCTCACAAACTCTACCATAGCATAGAACCATCTCAACTCTTCCTCACAAACTCTAACATAGAACCATCTGAACTCTTCCTCACAAACTCTACCATATAACCATCTGAACTCTTCCTTACAAACTCTACCATAGAACCATCTCAACTCTTCCTTACAAACTCTACCATAGATTCATCTCAACTCTTCCTCACAAACTCTACCATAGCATAGAACCATCTCAACTCTTCCTCACAAACACTACCATAGTACCATCTCAACTCTTCCTTGCAAACTCTACCATAGTACCATCTCAACTCTTCCTTACAAACTCTACCATAGTACCATCTCAACTCTTCCTTCCAAACTCTACCATAGAACCATCTCAACTCTTCCTTACAAACTCTACCATAGAACCATCCCAACTCTTCCTTACAAACTCTACCATAGAACCATCTCAACTCTTCCTTACAAACTTTACCATAACTCTTCCTTACAAACTCTACCATAGAACCATCTGAACTCTTCCTTACAAACTCTACCATAGAACCATCTCAACTCTTCCTCACAAACTCTACCATAGAACCATCTGAACTCTTCCTTACAAACTCTACCATAGAACCATCTCAACTCTTCCTTACAAACTCTACCATAGAACCATCTCAACTCTTCCTTACAAACTCTACCATAGATTCATCTCAACTCTTCCTCACAAACTCTACCATAGTACCATCTCAACTCTTTCTTACAAATTCTACCACAGAACCATCCCAACTCTTCCTTACAAACTCTACCATAGAACCATCTCAACTCTTCCTTACAAACTTTACCATAGAACCATCCCAACTCTTCCTTACAAACTCTACCATAGAACCATCTCAACTCTTCCTTACAAACTCTACCATAGATTCATCTCAACTCTTCCTCACAAACTCTACCATAGCATAGAACCATCTCAACTCTTCCTCACAAATTCTACCATAGAACCATCTCAACTCTTCCTTACAAACTCTACCATAGTACCATCTCAACTCTTCCTTACAAACTCTACCATAGAACCATCCCAACTCTTCCTTACAAACTCTACCATAGAACCATCTCAACTCTTCCTTACAAACTCTACCATAGTACCATCTCAACTCTTTCTTACAAACTCTACCATAGAACCATCTCAACTCTTCCTTACAAACTCTACCATAGAGCCATCTCAACTCTTCCTTACAAACTCTACCATAGAACCATCTCAACTCTTCCTTGCAAACTCTACCATAGTACCATCTCAACTCTTCCTTGCAAACTCTACCATAGTACCATCTCAACTCTTCCTCACAAACTCTACCATATAACCATCTGAACTCTTCCTTACAAACTCTACCATAGAACCATCTCAACTCTTCCTTACAAACTCTACCATAGAACCATCTCAACTCTTCCTTACAAACTCTACCATAGATTCATCTCAACTCTTCCTCACAAACTCTACCATAGCATAGAACCATCTCAACTCTTCCTCACAAACTCTACCATAGTACCATCTCAACTCTTCCTTGCAAACTCTACCATAGTACCATCTCAACTCTTCCTTACAAACTCTACCATAGAACCATCTCAACTCTTCCTTACAAACTCTACCATAGAACCATCTCAACTCTTCCTCACAAACTCTACCATAGAACCATCTCAATTCTTCCTTACAAACTCTACCATAGTACCATCTCAACTCTTCCTTACAAACTCTACCATAGAACCATCCCAACTCTTCCTTACAAACTCTACCATAGAACCATCTCAACTCTTCCTTCCAAACTCTACCATAGAACCATCCCAACTCTTCCTTACAAACTCTACCATAGAACCATCTCAACTCTTCCTTACAAACTTTACCATAGAACCATCCCAACTCTTCCTTACAAACTCTACCATAGAACCATCTCAACTCTTCCTTACAAACTCTACCATAGAACCATCTCAACTCTTCCTTACAAACTCTACCATAGAACCATCTCAACTCTTCCATATAACCATCTGAACTCTTCCTTACAAACTCTACCATAGAACCATCTCAACTCTTCCTTACAAACTCTACCATAGAACCATCTCAACTCTTCCTCACAAACTCTACCATAGAACCATCTCAACTCTTCCTTACAAACTCTACCACAGACCCATCTCAACTCTTCCTTACAAACTCTACCATAGAACCATCTCAACTCTTCCTTACAAACTCTACGATAGAACCATCTCAACACTTCCTTACAAACTCTACCATAGAACCATTTCAACTCTTCCTCAAAAACTCCACCATAGAACCATCTCGACTCTTCCTCAAAAGCTCCAATATATTTCCGTTAAGTTATACCTCAAAGCATTCCCCTTTAAGACGGGTACTTGTAGCATATTTAAAATAATGAAATTATCTATGGATCGGGATCTTGAGCTGACTTTGTAAGACAACACATTTGTAGAACTTCCATAGAGCAATATGAGATCTAATTCTGTTGAATCTATGTAAGCAAGTCTTATGCAGATAATATATTGTTGTGGTTTTTTTTTAGGATGATGATTTTGTAAAAGAGATCCCTTCAGGCCTAGAAAAAGGAGATGTATTGTTGTTTAGAGGATTCATGAGACCTGAAGCGGAAAGGTTTGATATTTTTTTTTACCAAATATTAAGGTTGTATAGAAATCACACGCATATTTATTTTCTCTATCGTTTGAATAAAAACGTAGATATCACATTTAGTGTGCATGACGCGTTTCTGGAATAATCTTCATCAGGTACGCTCAAAGCCAAAATATTTCAAAGCCAAATCATTTGAAAATTCTTTTGGAGCAAGAAAAGCAAATGGCCTAAGCACAGGATGCCCAACTATGGCGTGGTTGATCATGGCTTACAAATCAACATTGATGTGTGGAAAGCCGTAACTGTTTTATGTTGTTCTGGTTCATATGTATATGCAGTGCTTTTGAAATATATGTGGTAATCACTTTTTTCAATTCACAATAGGTGTGTGTGTGTATGCCATCTACACATGCTTAAACACATGTCTTTTGTCTATCCCTAGTGGAATTTTAGATCCACGTTACAGATTGAAATTTGACATTGAGAAAGTTTTGCATTCTCTACATTACTTATAAATATATTAATGAAACTATTATTGAATTATGGACAAACTTTTATTTGTTTATTTATTTATTTATTTTGAAAATATATTTTACGCGACTGCTTTAAATAAACAACCATAGGATAATGCTTACATACATATATTTAGATGTAAATTTCGACAATTTGTATCACTACACGACACTAGGATAAGAATAATACCAGAAAATCATTTTTAGGTTTGCAATTAATTTGCATTATGGCCTGACCATCGATTCTGACGTTGCTCTCCATTTTAATCCGCGAATTGAAGAAGGTGAAATAGTATTTAATACTAGAACTGAGGATTCGTGGGCTGAAGAAGAAAGAATAGACATACCATCATGTATTGCTGAGAGAAAACCATTTGAAATCAAGATAGTTACAAAGAGTAAAGGATTTAAGGTAATACTTGTAGATATTTATTGTCGTTTGAATTTTTTAACATAAGTATGCATAAATAACATTTATATTGAAATCTAAGGGACTGTCGTGGCCGCGATCGTACAGTAGATTGATTTTCATCTACTTATACAATGAGTGTGAGTTCGATTCCCGCCCATATCAAGACTATATGTGATAAAACTTGTTAGTGACCATCTGCATGTAAGGGGATTTCCTGTGAATTCCGGTTTCGTCACCCATCAATCTGACCACCTTGACTTGAATACCAATTGTCCATGTCCCGTATTAAAGTAAAATAAACATTATTGTTTACAAAGTAAAATGACTATAGCTTGTGATCAAAAACAAATCTTGTTTCAAATAGATCACTAGTACATTTTGGACTTGATTCTAAGATTATACGTTTTTATAGACGTAATTTTCCTTTAATGCAGACACATGTGTCCCCTTTCGTACCAAGTTTAATGAAAATAACATAATTTCCCATTTCCTGCATAAACTTGTAATGTTGTAGCAACTTATAACTTACTTACTTCGAGACTTTTATTGTCGCCACCATGACTTGGTTGACCGTTATGGAATATCTCTGTCACAAATGACCATGGATATGTTCCAATTGTCGTAAACACTTCCTGATCCTTTCCTAATTCATGATCTATCACCGGGTTTGTAACTAGATTAACACGACGGGTGTCACTAGTGGAGCAGGAACTGTTTACCCTTTCGGAGCACCTGAGTTCACCCCTGGTTTTTAGTGGGGTTCGTGCAACTTGATCTTTAGTTTTATGTGTATATTTTGCAAATCGTTGTTTGTCCTTTTGTATTTTTTCTTTTGGTCATTGTATTGTCTGTCCTTTTCGATTTACGGATTCTGATTACCCCTTTGGTATCTTCAAACTCTTCTTATAAGAAAATGATGCTCAAATTATTTGTCCTGTAAGTTGCTTTTGTATGGAACGTGTACCATTTTAACTACAGAAAGGGAAATGAGGTATATTTTAGGATCAAACATTGACAAGAACACACCACTAACATAAACAAAGAAAACATGAAAGAACAATCAAATACAAAAACTTTCTTCAAATGGAATATATAGTATACCATTGAACCCCTATATATAGTATACCATTGAACCCCTATATATAGTATACCATTGACCCCTATATATAGTATACCATTGACCCCTATATATAGTATACCATTGAACCTCTATATATAGTATACCATTGAACTCCTATATATAGTATACCATTGAACCCCTATATATAGTATACCATTGAACCCCTATATATAGTATACCATTGACCCCTATATATAGTATACCATTGACCCCTATATATAGTATACCATTGAACCTCTATATATAGTATACCATTGAACCCCTATATATAGTATACCATTGAACCCCTATATATAGTATACCATTGAACCCCTATATATAGTATACCATTGAACCCCTATATATAGTATACCATTGAACCCCTATATATAGTATACCATTGAACTCCTATATATAGTATACCATTGAACTCCTATATATAGTATACCATTGAACTCCTATATATAGTATACCATTGAACCCCTATATATAGTATACCATTGAACTCCTATATATAGTATACCATTGAACTCCTATATATAGTATACCATTGAACTCCTATATATAGTATACCATTGAACCCCTATATATAGTATACCATTGAACTCCTATATATAGTATACCATTGAACTCCTATATATAGTATACCATTGAACCCCTATATATAGTATACCATTGAACCCCTATATATAGTATACCATTGAACCCCTATATATAGTATACCATTGAACCCCTATATATAGTATACCATTGAACTCCTATATATAGTATACCATTGAACTCCTATATATAGTATACCATTGAACCCCTATATATAGTATACTATTGAACTCCTATATATAGTATACCATTGAACTCCTATATATAGTATACCATTGAACCCTTATATATAGTATACCATTGAACCTCTACATATAGTATACCATTGAACCTCTATATATAGTATACCATTGAACTCCTATATATAGTATACCATTGAACTCCTATATATAGTATACCATTGAACCCCTATATATAGTATACCATTGAACTCCTATATATAGTATACCATTGAACTCCTATATATAGTATACCATTGAACCCCTATATATAGTATACCATTGAACCCCTATATATAGTATACCATTGAACCCCTATATATAGTATACCATTGAACCCCTATATATAGTATACCATTGAACCCCTATATATAGTATACCATTGAACTCCTATATATAGTATACCATTGAACCCCTATATATAGTATACCATTGAACCCCTATATATAGTATACCATTGAACTCCTATATATAGTATACCATTGAACTCCTATATATAGTATACCATTGAACCCCTATATATAGTATACCATTGAACTCCTATATATAGTATACCATTGAACCCCTATATATAGTATACCATTGAACTCCTATATATAGTATACCATTGAACCCCTATATATAGTATACCATTGAACTCCTATATATAGTATACCATTGAACTCCTATATATAGTATACCATTGAACCCCTATATATAGTATACCATTGAACCCCTATATATAGTATACCATTGAACCCCTATATATAGTATACCATTGAACCCCTATATATAGTATACCATTGAACTCCTATATATAGTATACCATTGAACTCCTATATATAGTATACCATTGAACCCCTATATATAGTATACTATTGAACTCCTATATATAGTATACCATTGAACTCCTATATATAGTATACCATTGAACCCTTATATATAGTATACCATTGAACCTCTACATATAGTATACCATTGAACCTCTATATATAGTATACCATTGAACTCCTATATATAGTATACCATTGAACTCCTATATATAGTATACCATTGAACCCCTATATATAGTATACCATTGAACTCCTATATATAGTATACCATTGAACTCCTATATATAGTATACCATTGAACCCCTATATATAGTATACCATTGAACCCCTATATATAGTATACCATTGAACCCCTATATATAGTATACCATTGAACCCCTATATATAGTATACCATTGAACCCCTATATATAGTATACCATTGAACTCCTATATATAGTATACCATTGAACCCCTATATATAGTATACCATTGAACCCCTATATATAGTATACCATTGAACTCCTATATATAGTATACCATTGAACTCCTATATATAGTATACCATTGAACCCCTATATATAGTATACCATTGAACTCCTATATATAGTATACCATTGAACCCCTATATATAGTATACCATTGAACTCCTATATATAGTATACCATTGAACCCCTATATATAGTATACCATTGAACCCCTATATATAGTATACCATTGAACCCCTATATATAGTATACCATTGAACCCCTATATATAGTATACCATTGAACCTCTATATATAGTATACCATTGAACCCCTATATATAGTATACCATTGAACTCCTATATATAGTATACCATTGAACTCCTATATATAGTATACCATTGAACCTCTATATATAGTATACCATTGAACCCCTATATATAGTATACCATTGAACTCCTATATATAGTATACCATTGAACTCCTATATATAGTATACCATTGAACCCCTATATATAGTATACCATTGAACTCCTATATATAGTATACCATTGAACCCCTATATATAGTATACCATTGAACCCCTATATATAGTATACCATTGAACTCCTATATATAGTATACCATTGAACTCCTATATATAGTATACCATTGAACCTCTATATATAGTATACCATTGAACCTCTATATATAGTATACCATTGAACCTCTATATATAGTATACCATTGAACCCCTATATATAGTATACCATTGAACTCCTATATATAGTATACCATTGAACTCCTATATATAGTATACCATTGAACCTCTATATATAGTATACCATTGAACCTCTATATATAGTATACCATTGAACCCCTATATATAGTATACCATTGAACCTCTATATATAGTATACCATTGAACTCCTATATATAGTATACCATTGAACCTCTATATATAGTATACCATTGAACCCCTATATATAGTATTCCACTGAACCCCTATATATAGTATACCATTGAACCCCTATATATAGTATACCATTGAACCCCTATATATAGTATACCATTGAACCTCTATTTATAGTATACCATTGAACCCCTATATATAGTATACCATTGACCCCTATATATAGTATACCATTGAACCCCTATATAAAGTATACCATTGAACTCCTATATATAGTATACCATTGAACCCCTATATATAGTATACCATTGAACTCCTATATATAGTATACCATTGAACCCCTATATATAGTATACCACTGAACCCCTATATATAGTATACCACTGAACCCCTATATATAGTATACCATTGAACTCCTATATATAGTATACCATTGAACCCCTATATATAGTATACTATTGAACCTCTATACATAGTAAACCACTGAACCCCTATATATAGTATACCATTGAACCCCTATATATAGTATACCATTGAACCCCTATATATAGTATACCATTGAACCCCTATATATAGTATACCATTGAACCCCTATATATAGTATACCATTGAACCCCTATATATAGTATACCATTGAACCTCTATATATAGTATACCATTGAACTCCTATATATAGTATACCATTGAACTCCTATATATAGTATACCATTGAACCCCTATATATAGTATACCATTGAACCCCTATATATAGTATACCATTGAACCCCTATATATAGTATACCATTGAACCCCTATATATAGTATACCATTGAACTCCTATATATAGTATACCATTGAACCCCTATATATATAGTATACCATTGAACCTCTATATATAGTATACCACTGAACCCCTATATATAGTATACCATTGAACCCCTATATATAGTATACCATTGAACCCCTATATATAGTATATCTCTGAACCCCTATATATAGTATACCATTGAACCCCTTAATATAGTATACCACTGAACCCCTATATATAGTATACCATTGAACCCCTATATATAGTATACCATTGAACTCCTATATATAGTATACCATTGAACCCCTATATATAGTATACCATTGAACCCCTATATATAGTATACCATTGAACCCCTATATATAGTATACCATTGAACCCCTATATATAGTATACCATTGAACCCCTATATATAGTATACCATTGAACCAGTAGACATAAACTTAATTAATATTAGTTATCATCTAAAAAAAACGTACATTGTACATAATGTGTTAAGAAAACCATAGAATAGTCAGAGGTATTGTATAAACAATTTAAACAAAAATAAATACTATGCTGGTATACAGAACATGAATTAACGATATTTTTCATAAGTATTTGATTTAACGTTCCTCGTATAGTTCTGTTTTATTTGTAGGTATATGTTAATGGAAGCAAATGTAAAAAGTTTGCATCAAGAGGAGATATTGAGAATATCCAAGGTGTGAACGTCACATCAGGAGCTTTCATGTATCAAGTGAAATTAGAAAGAAAACTGGTACTATAACTAAGCTTTATCTCTTTATTTTGTAGAAAGAAAGAATAGTATTGTCAGATTATTAGTTACTAAGATTGTTTTCTGGTATTATACTAGAACTAGTTCGTTCTTTCCAGTATTGTGTTAATTTAATTATTTTAAATTTTATATTCCACCGATATTCTGTCATCCATGGTCAGTGGTAACCTATGGCTGATCACACTTTGATACTCTCTAGCTCACCACCCCAAGGGCAATTCATGTAAAAATTGGTGTTTCTTGTTTATTCCGTGACTGATCTTAATCAAATATTTTTGCATAGCAACATAATATCACTCAAATTTTCCTATTAAATGGATTGAAAATGTTATAAAAGGTACAATATTTCTAGTCGATGTAACATTCAACGACGATAGCCTCTAATCTATAGCCTAAAGATAATCGAGAGCCCTTCATCTCCTTTTGTTTTTTTAATTTGCAAGGAAATCCTTTTCTATTTAAAAGTGTGATTGGCTACAAAATAGTTGGTCGGGACCAATCAGAATGTTTTAATATGATTCAAAGCTGACAATTCACTGGTCTGGTTATTATCTTGGTCAACTCATATTTCTGGGTTAATCTTATTACAGGACAAACCAGTGATGGAAAAAATCCCCGGTGGTTTGAAGCCTGGAACATGGATGGTAATTCATGGGATGCCAAAGAAACATTGTGATAGGTAAATAATACCTATTATTATCTACTGGTACTCTGTTTGTGACTGTAATGAACATGTCACCCTTATTTTGTATATCAGCTTTCACAAAAAGTTACTACCGGTATATAAATCTGCCCTATCTTAAAAAATTGTTTCCAGGTATTTATACTATGTGCCTAGCAATTAATAACTCGCGTCTGTTTGCTTAATGGATTGTAGATTTGTTTCCAATATCAAATTGTTTTGGAGATTAGGATATCACCACGAGTGTCATTACTGGGACAGTATTGTATTTTTCGTGGTAGATCATGTTTTCCATCTGGTAATTTTTTTCTGGTGTTTTGTTTTACCTTGATCTTTGTGCTGTTTGAGCTGGTTTCAAGAGCTTTAAATATTGAACAGAAGTTTTGAATACCATATTAATTATTGAAACCGTTTGTTAAAATATTGGAAGTTGTATTAATTTGATTTTATTTACGTTTAATAAAAACTTAAATATTACTTTACTCAGTTAGTCATAACAAGTTATTTGTCTACATTGTGTAAAAGTTCAGGTACATTTAATGTTATATATTGCATGTATGTACACATATTCTTTTACATGAATTCTAACTTGGATTAATTACAGATTCCATATAAACTTGCAATGTGGAGATGATGAAGAAAGTGATGTTGCTTTTCATTTCAATCCGAGATTTGGTGAAACAAATTGTACAGTAAGGAATACCTATGCTGACGGTAGTTGGCAGGACGAGGAAAGAGAGGAAGAATCATTCCCGTTTGAAAAGAAAGATACCTTTGAAATTGTAATCAAAGTTATGGAAGACAAATTTATGGTATGTTTTTTTCATACCATCTGTATTAATGTCTTTAAGTTTTGTTTATCAAATAAATGTTATTATCATATAAGCAACTAATACAGCTTGTGACAAAAAATACAATACACATATAAAGAAATACAACAAATCTATGGAGATGGTTTGTTAGTCTGATAGTCGGCTGTCTTCAATATTTCAGTTATATGGTGGCATCAATTTTATTGGTGGAGGTATATTAGTGATGGACAACATACATTTAAATACAAAGTTTTTATATATAAAAGTAGACCATGACTTTATGGTAGAGGCAGGCTCTAGGCTATATATTTTAGCCCTAAGAGAGGATATGGACTATGATTTGGCAAAAAATATCCCATTAATTGTTTCCAAGAGTTGGTACTTGACAACTCCAGCAATCTATGTGTAAAATGATAAAAGATATAATGGAATGAATACACACTTAATATGTAACTTTTCTATATTTCTGTTTTAGACATTTGTTAATGGAGATCGTTATATTGACTTTAACCATAGACTACCAATGGACAGAATATGCCACCTACAGATGGATGGTTTAGCAGAATTCTACGAACCAGAGTTCCTCTGAGGTTTGATATAGACAACCAATTATTTAGTTTTGCCAAAAACAAAATCAAAATGTCATCTGGTTATAAATTGCAATTCCAAAGCAAGTGCAATGCTTCATGTGTTTATTTATAATTGTGTTATTTACGTGGTACATGCCCTGTATGTTTTTGATAACAGGAGAATTTGAGAAACTAATCTCTTGAAGCAACATTCCAATGTAGTTGTTAAATATTCCTGGTTTGTGATTGGACGACAATGCTGTAATTTTCATGGTATCAATTCCACCGTTGAAATATGAGATATTTTTTAGAATTTTAGCTGAGTACCCCTTACGTCATTTTGCCAATAATGTGGCAATACACATCTATACACATGATTACATTAGAATGGAGATAACTGTATGGTATTTGAAAATTTCCCGTCATCAATTGTCGATTTAATGGTGTAATTTTCATGGTAACAATTCCAGTTGAAATAGCATTAGATATTTTTAGAATTTAGGTGATTACCGCTTATGTCATCTGTCAATAATGTGCATGTGGCAATACACATCTATACACACGATTACATTAGAATGGAGAGAACTGTATTGTATTTGAAAATTTCATGGCATCAATAGTCGATTTAATGGTCGCAAATATCCGTTTACTGGCTCCGCTAACGCGTCGCCAGTAAGCACAATTTGCGACCATCAAATCTCCAACAAATGCTGTGAAATTTTCAAATACAATACAGTTATCTCCTAAATGTCATATTTCTACACTGCTTTAAATAGTAGATTTTCACTACCTATTTAGCAAATGAACATGTGCAACCCGTCTTGGAAGACAGTATTTTATTTGGCAAAAGAAATGTTCTTTCTATGTAAGGCTAGGATCGACTCGAAGGCTTTGCTTAAAATGTATTTCTTTTTAAAGAATAAAATGCTGGTCTTGTTACAGTGCTATTTAGTCGTTGATGTGAATGTTCTCTACACGTATCATTTTAATAATTGTATTTCTAATTTCAGATATCTACGTCAACATGTATATAATGATCAACTTCCTGTTGCTAAAGACAATATATACCTGCAATGCCAACATCAACTTAGTTTATTTATTTTGAACTGTAATATATTTCATATACAACTGTCTTAGAAAATGTATTTATTACTAGTGATTTGTTTGTCATTGACAATCATTCAACATGGCTTTGTTCTGCATTTAGCAAACATGATACATTTAAACTACCAATTAGGAGGGAGCAGAACAAACAATTACAATCCAGATTTACAATGAAAGGCTAATAAAACATAATCAAATAACAAAAGATCGGAAAATACAATTACGAAAACTAGAAGCACACCTGAACCTGTATCAGTCCCATGTTTCAGAGCTCCAGATAATTTTCAAGTCCAAAGGGTAATTACCCCCTACTTTTGAAAATGATGGGTATTTGCATATTTCCTTTGCACTGTTGTACTCTCTACTTCAGAAAAGATTGCTTACATGTACACTTTTAAAAAAATGTTTAACACAAGTGTTATTCAATAAACGCAGGATGCAAGTGAAATGTTTAATTTGACACGATTGTGTCATGTTTATTAATAAAATGTTGTTAATATTTTGTTCTGTGTTTACTTTATATAACTGACTGATATGTTTTCTTTTCGTTTTTTGCTCGTCGACTTCGGCAGTTTTCACAGCCATTTTGATAATGTCATCAAATGATTCCTTTAACTATACTGTCACTAGACACAGATGAAACTGTCAGGAACTTAAGTATAGAATTTTCCGCAGCGCTCTTGTGCTTAGTAGCGCACTTATTCATGTTCTTGCTCATTTTCAACGAACAACATGTTCCCAAATTTACTTTCGTTTTAGTTCTTACTTATTACGTAAACCACACCGCATTTATTTGTAATATTGACCGCGATTGGATGATTTATCGTAAGCATCCAATCAGATCTCTTTTGACATCGATGCTTAGAAAGGCAAGCATTCGGTACCCCTCGGATGTATACGCTCTCTCCTTCGAAAAGTATAAAGGGAAGTAATTACGGGGAATTTCTCAAAGACAAAAATGTATTGTTAATGTACACGACTGTATTATCAGCGTACAAGTACGCTCCGAATTTGGAAAGTTTGTTTACACAGCAATATGTATGCGTAATGTGTACACTCTGATCTGATAATACATGCGTTTTTACTCGTTTTTTATAGCGTAAAAAATGCAAATACGCAGCTTATCTGGAGCTCTGCATGTTTTATCATGCAGTTTGTGTTCAATTAAGTTTTTTTTTTTTAAATGTTTCATTTATTTTCCTCTTTTAATCTTTCACTCGTCAAAATCAAGACTTAAAATAACATTTTGGGTGGCAGCATTAAGAGGTACAACAGGGCCTATTATTTCTGCTCTGGTGACCATCTTGGATTCTATCAAAACAAAACAAAATGCATACCAGTACTTAGTATGTGATCATTCAATGAGCATTCCCTTCAAGTTTAGTTTTTCCCAAGCCGAATTACATTTTGTACCTTGTATTAATTCTTAATGAAAAATTTGAGTTTACAGACTCAACGGAGTTATAGTTCATATATAGCTTGTATATACAAATGTATATACAAGCTATATATGAACTATATCTCCGTTTAAATCTGTTGAACTATTTTGCTTATGCACTATTCATTAATAGCATGTGTACGTATACATTTTGTTTGAATCTATTGGTGATCTATTTTGTTCTAATCTATTGGTGAGATCTATTTTGTTCTAATCTATTGGTGAGATCTATTTTGTTCTAATCTATTGGTGAGATCTATTTTGTTCTAATCTATTGGTGAGATCTATTTTGTTCTAATCTATTGGTGAGATCTATTTATACCCCCGCTCCCCGAAGGGGGAGGGGTGTATACTGTTTGACCTCTGTCCGTCCAAGATATTTGTCGTCACATTTTTCTCAGTAACTGTTGATGGCAGAAATCTGATATTTGGTCACAAGCGTCATATAAGTATACCATATTGTGGGTAGCGTTTTTGGACCCATCAGATTCCTACTTCTTGTTTGAAAACTTAGTTGGTTTTTATACACATTGAACATATATGCACATTTTTTGTCACATTTTTCTCAGCAACTATTGATGGCAGAAATCTGAAATTTGGTCACAAGCTTCATATAGGTACCCCATATCGTGGGAAGCGTTTTTTGACCCATCAGAATCCTACTTCCTGTTTGCCGAAGAGCGGGGGTATCATAAGTGAGCATTAGCTCACAGTTCATCTTGTTTGTTCTAATCTATTGGTGAGATCTATTTTGTTCTAATCTATTGGTGAGATCTATTTTGTTCTAATCTATTGGTGAGATCTATTTTGTTCTAATCTATTGGTGAGATCTATTTTGTTCTAATCTATTGGTGAGATCTATTGTGTTCTAATCTATTGGTGAGATCTATTTTGTTCTAATCTATTGGTGATCTATTTTGTTCTAATCTATTGGTGATCTATTTAGTTCTAATCTATTGGTGATCTATTTTGTTCTAATCTATTGGTGATCTATTTTGCTCTAATCTATTGGTGAGATCTATTTTGTTCTAATCTATTGGTGAGATCTATTTTGTTCTAATCTATTGGTGATCTATTTTGTTCTAATCTATTGGTGATCTATTTTGTTCTAATCTATTGGTGAGATCTATTTTGTTCTAATCTATTGGTGATCTATTTTGTTTGAATCTATTGGTGATTTATTTTATTCTAATCTATTGGTGAGATCTATTTTGTTCTAATCTATTGGTGATCTATTTTGTTCTAATCTATTGGTGAGATCTATTTTGTTCTAATCTATTGGTGAGATCTATTTTGTTCTAATCTATTAGTGAGATCTATTTTGTTTGAATCTATTGGTGATCTATTTTGTTCTAATCTATTAGTGAGATCTATTTTGTTCTAATCTATTAGTGAGATCTATTTTATTCTAATATATTGGTGAGATCTATTTTGTTCTAATCTATTGATGATCTATTTTGTTCTAATTTATTGGTGATCTATTTTGTTCTAATCTATTGGTGATCTTTTTTGTTCTAATCTATTGGTGATCTATTTTGTTCTAATTTATTGGTGATCTATTTTGTTCTAATCTATTGGTGATCTATTTTGTTCTAATCTATTGGTGATCTAGTTTGTTCTAATCTATTGGTGAGATCTATTTTGTTCTAATATATTGGTGATCTATTTTGTTCTAATTTATTGGTGATCTATTTTGTTCTAATCTATTGGTGATCTATTTTGTTCTAATATATTGGTGAGATCTATTTTGCTCTAATCTATTGGTGATCTATTTTGTTCTAATTTATTGGTGATCTATTGTGTTCTAATCTATTGGTGAGATCTATTTTGTTCTAATCTATTGGTGATCTATTTTGTTCAAATCTATTTTGTTCTAATCTATTGGTGATCTATTTTGCTCTAATCTATTGGTGAGTTCTATTTTGTTCTAATCTATTGGTGATCTATTTTGTTCTAATCTATTGGTCATCTATTTTGTTCTAATCTATTGGTGAGATCTATTTTGTTCTAATCTATTGGTGATCTATTTTGTTCTAATCTATTGGTGAGATCTATTTTGTTCTAATCTATTGGTGAGATCTATTTTGTTTGAATCTATTGGTGATCTATTTTGTTCTAATCTATTGGTGATCTATTTTGTTCTAATCTATTGGTGATCTATTTTGTTCTAATCTATTGGTGATCTATTTTGTTCTAATCTATTGGTGAGATCTATTTTGTTCTAATCTATTGGTGATCTATTTTGTTCTAATTTATTGGTGATCTATTTTGTTCTAATCTATTGGTGATCTATTTTGTTCTAATTTATTGGTGATCTATTTTGTTCTAATCTATTGGTGATCTTTTTTGTTCTAATTTATTGGTGATCTATTTTGTTCTAATCTATTGGTGATCTATTTTGTTCTAATCTATTGGTGAGATCTATTTTGTTCTAATCTATTGGTGATCTATTTTGTTCTAATTTATTGGTGATCTATTTTGTTCTAATCTATTGGTGAGATCTATTTTGTTTGAATCTATTGGTGATCTATATTGTTCTAATCTATTGGTGATCTATTTTGTTCTAATCTATTTGTGATCTATTTTGTTCTAATCTATTGGTGATCTATTTTGTTCAAATCTATTTTGCTCTAATCTATTGGTGAGATCTATTTTGTTCTAATCTATTGGTGAGATCTGTTTTGTTCTAATCTATTGGTGATCTATTTTGTTCTAATCTATTGGTGAGATCTATTTTGTTCTAATCTATTGGTGATCTATTTTGTTCTAATTTATTGGTGATCTATTTTGTTCTAATCTATTGGTGATCTATTTTGTTCTAATCTATTTGTGATCTATTTTGTTCTAATCTATTGGTGATCTATTTTGTTCAAATCTATTTTGCTCTAATCTATTGATGAGATCTATTTTGTTCTAATCTATTGGTGAGATCTGTTTTGTTCTAATCTATTGGTGATCTATTTTGTTCTAATCTATTGGTGAGATCTATTTTGTTCTAATCTATTGGTGATCTATTTTGTTCTAATTTATTGGTGATCTATTTTGTTCTAATCTATTGGTGATCTATTTTGTTCTAATCTATTTGTGATCTATTTTGTTCTAATCTATTGGTGATCTATTTTGTTCAAATCTATTTTGCTCTAATCTATTGGTGAGATCTATTTTGTTCTAATCTATTGGTGATCTATTTTGTTCTAATTTATTGGTGATCTATTTTGTTCCAATCTATTGGTGAGATCTATTGGTGAGATCTATTTTGTTCTAATCTATTGGTGATCTATTTTGTTCTAATCTATTGATGAGATCTATTTTGTTCTAATTTATTGGTGATCTATTTTGTTCTAATCTATTTGTGAGATCTATTTTGTTCTAATCTATTGGTGAGATCTATTTTGTTCTAATCTATTGGTGAGATCTATTTTGTTCTAATCTATTGGTGATCTATTTTTGTTCTAATCTATTGGTGATCTAGTTTGTTCTAATCTATTGGTGATTTAATTTTGTTCTAATCTATTGGTGAGATCTATTTTGTTCTACATAGATTGGTGAGATCTATTTTGTTCTAATCTATTGGTGATATATTGTGTTCTAATCTATTGGTGATCTATTTTGTTCTAATCTATTGGTGAAATCTATTTTGTTCTAATCTATTGGTGATATATTTTGTTCTAATCTGTTGGTGATTTATTTTGTTCTAATCTATTGGTGAGATCTATTTTGTTCTAATCTATTGGTGATCTATTTTGTTCTAATTTATTGGTGATCTATTTTGTTCTAATCTATTGGTGATCTATTTTGTTCTAATCTATTGGTGATCTATTTTGTTCTAATATATTGGTGAGATCTATTTTGTTCTAATCTATTGGTGATCTATTTTGTTCTAATCTATTGGTGATCTGTTTTGTTCTAATCTATTGGTCATCTATTTTGTTCTAATCTATTGGTGAGATCTATTTTGTTCTAATCTATTGGTGATCTATTTTGTTCTAATCTATTGGTGAGATCTATTTTGTTCTAATCTATTGGTGAAATCTATTTTGTTTGAATCTATTGGTGATCTATTTTGTTCTAATCTATTGGTGAGATCTATTTTGTTCTAATCTATTGGTGAGATCTATTGGTGATCTATTTTGTTCTAATCTATTGGTGATCTATTTTGTTCTAATTTATTGGTGATCTATTTTGTTCCAATCTATTGGTGAGATCTATTTTGTTCTAATCTATTGGTGAGATCTATTTTGTTCTAATCTATTGATGAGATCTATTTTGTTCTAATTTATTGGTGATCTATTTTGTTCTAATCTATTTGTGAGATCTATTTTGTTCTAATCTATTGGTGAGATCTATTTTGTTCTAATCTATTGGTGAGATCTATTTTGTTCTAATCTATTGATGATCTATTTTTGTTCTAATCTATTGGTGATCTAGTTTGTTCTAATCTATTGGTGATTTAATTTTGTTCTAATCTATTGGTGAGATCTATTTTGTTCTACATAGATTGGTGAGATCTATTTTGTTCTAATCTATTGGTGATATATTGTGTTCTAATCTATTGGTGATCTATTTTGTTCTAATCTATTGGTGAAATCTATTTTGTTCTAATCTATTGGTGATATATTTTGTTCTAATCTGTTGGTGATTTATTTTGTTCTAATCTATTGGTGAGATCTATTTTGTTCTAATCTATTGGTGATCTATTTTGTTCTAATTTATTGGTGATCTATTTTGTTCTAATCTATTGGTGATCTATTTTGTTCTAATCTATTGGTGATCTATTTTGTTCTAATATATTGGTGAGATCTATTTTGTTCTAATCTATTGGTGATCTATTTTGTTCTAATCTATTGGTGATCTGTTTTGTTCTAATCTATTGGTCATCTATTTTGTTCTAATCTATTGCTGATCTATTTTGTTCTAATTTATTGGTGATCTATTTTGTTCTAATCTATTGCTGATCTATTTTGTTCTAATTTATTGGTGATCTATTTTGTTCTAATCTATTGCTGATCTATTTTGTTCTAATTTATTGGTGATCTATTTTGTTCTAATCTATTGCTGATCTATTTTGTTCTAATCTATTGGTGAGATCTATTTTGTTCTAATCTATTGGTGATCTATTTTGTTCTAATTTATTGGTGATCTATTTTGTTCTAATCTATTGGTGAGATTTATTTTGTTTGAATCTATTGGTGATCTATTTTGTTCTAATCTATTGGTGATCTATTTTGTTCTAATCTATTTGTGATCTATTTTGTTCTAATCTATTGGTGATCTATTTTGTTCAAATCTATTTTGCTCTAATCTATTGGTGAGATCTATTTTGTTCTAATCTATTGGTGAGATCTGTTTTGTTCTAATCTATTGGTGATCTATTTTGTTCTAATCTATTGGTGAGATCTATTTTGTTCTAATCTATTTGTGATCTATTTTGTTCTAATTTATTGGTGATCTATTTTGTTCTAATCTATTGGTGATCTATTTTGTTCTAATCTATTTGTGATCTATTTTGTTCTAATCTATTGGTGATCTATTTTGTTCAAATCTATTTTGCTCTAATCTATTGGTGAGATCTATTTTGTTCTAATCTATTGGTGAGATCTATTTTGTTCTAATCTATTGGTGATCTATTTTCTTCTAATCTATTGGTGATCTATTTTGTTCTAATCTATTGATGAGATCTATTTTGTTCTAATTTATTGGTGATCTATTTTGTTCTAATCTATTTGTGAGATCTATTTTGTTCTAATCTATTGGTGAGATCTATTTTGTTCTAATATATTGGTGATCTATTTTGTTCTAATCTATTGTTGAGATTTATTTTGTTCTAATCTATTGGTGATCTATTTTGTTCTAATCTATTGGTGAGATCTATTTTGTTCTAATCTATTGGTGATCTATTTTGTTCTAATCTATTGGTGAGATCTATTTTGTTCTAATCTATTGGTGATCTATTTTGTTCAAATCTATTTTGTTCTAATCTATTGGTGATCTATTTTGTTCTAATCTATTGGTCATCTATTTTGTTCTAATCTATTGGTGAGATCTATTTTGTTCAAATCTATTGGTGATCTATTTTGTTCTAATCTATAGGTGAGATCTATTTTGTTCTAATCTATTGGTGAGATCTATTTTGTTTGAATCTATTGGTGATCTATTTTGTTCTAATCTATTGGTGATCTATTTTGTTCTAATCTATTGGTGATCTATTTTGTTCTAATCTATTGGTGATCTATTTTGTTCTAATCTATTGGTGATCTATTTTGTTCTAATCTATAGGTGAGATCTATTTTGTTCTAATCTATTGGTGAGATCTATTTTGTTTGAATCTATTGGTGATCTATTTTGTTCTAATCTATTGGTGATCTATTTTGTTCTAATATATTGGTGAGATCTATTTTGTTCTAATCTATTGGTGATCTATTTTGTTCTAATCTATTGGTGATCTGTTTTGTTCTAATCTATTGGTCATCTATTTTGTTCTAATCTATTGGTGAGATCTATTTTGTTCTAATCTATTGGTGATCTATTTTGTTCTAATCTATTGGTGAGATCTATTTTGTTCTAATCTATTGGTGAAATCTATTTTGTTTGAATCTATTGGTGATCTATTTTGTTCTAATCTATTGGTGAGATCTATTTTGTTCTAATCTATTGGTGAGATCTATTGGTGATCTATTTTGTTCTAATCTATTGGTGATCTATTTTGTTCTAATCTATTGGTGATCTATTTTGTTCTAGTTTATTGGTGATCTATTTTGTTTGAATCTATTGGTGATCTATTTTGTTCTAATCTATTGGTGATCTATTTTGTTCTAATCTATTGGTGATCTATTTTGTTCTAATTTATTGGTGATCTATTTTGTTCTAATCTATTGCTGATCTATTTTGTTCTAATTTATTGGTGATCTATTTTGTTCTAATCTATTGCTGATCTATTTTGTTCTAATTTATTGGTGATCTATTTTGTTCTAATCTATTGCTGATCTATTTTGTTCTAATCTATTGGTGAGATCTATTTTGTTCTAATCTATTGGTGATCTATTTTGTTCTAATTTATTGGTGATCTATTTTGTTCTAATCTATTGGTGAGATTTATTTTGTTTGAATCTATTGGTGATCTATTTTGTTCTAATCTATTGGTGATCTATTTTGTTCTAATCTATTTGTGATCTATTTTGTTCTAATCTATTGGTGATCTATTTTGTTCAAATCTATTTTGCTCTAATCTATTGGTGAGATCTATTTTGTTCTAATCTATTGGTGAGATCTGTTTTGTTCTAATCTATTGGTGATCTATTTTGTTCTAATCTATTGGTGAGATCTATTTTGTTCTAATCTATTGGTGATCTATTTTGTTCTAATTTATTGGTGATCTATTTTGTTCTAATCTATTGGTGATCTATTTTGTTCTAATCTATTTGTGATCTATTTTGTTCTAATCTATTGGTGATCTATTTTGTTCAAATCTATTTTGCTCTAATCTATTGGTGAGATCTATTTTGTTCTAATCTATTGGTGAGATCTATTTTGTTCTAATCTATTGGTGATCTATTTTCTTCTAATCTATTGGTGATCTATTTTGTTCTAATCTATTGATGAGATCTATTTTGTTCTAATTTATTGGTGATCTATTTTGTTCTAATCTATTTGTGAGATCTATTTTGTTCTAATCTATTGGTGAGATCTATTTTGTTCTAATATATTGGTGATCTATTTTGTTCTAATCTATTGTTGAGATTTATTTTGTTCTAATCTATTGGTGATCTATTTTGTTCTAATCTATTGGTGAGATCTATTTTGTTCTAATCTATTGGTGATCTATTTTGTTCTAATCTATTGGTGAGATCTATTTTGTTCTAATCTATTGGTGATCTATTTTGTTCAAATCTATTTTGTTCTAATCTATTGGTGATCTATTTTGTTCTAATCTATTGGTCATCTATTTTGTTCTAATCTATTGGTGAGATCTATTTTGTTCAAATCTATTGGTGATCTATTTTGTTCTAATCTATAGGTGAGATCTATTTTGTTCTAATCTATTGGTGAGATCTATTTTGTTTGAATCTATTGGTGATCTATTTTGTTCTAATCTATTGGTGATCTATTTTGCTCTAATCTATTGGTGAGATCTATTTTGTTCTAATCTATTGGTGATCTATTTTGTTCTAATCTATTGGTGATCTATTTTGTTCTAATTTATTGGTGATCTATTTTGTTCTAATCTATTGGTCATCTATTTTGTTCTAATCTATTGGTGATCTATTTTGTTCTAATTTATTGGTTATCTATTTTGTTCTAATCTATTGGTGAGATCTATTTTGCTCTAATCTATTGGTGAGATCTATTTTGTTCTAATCTATTGGTGATCTATTTTGTTCTAATTTATTGGTGATCTATTTTGTTCTAATCTATTGGTGATCTATTTTGTTCTAATCTATTGGTGAGATCTATTTTGTTCTAATCTATTGGTGATCTATTTTGTTCTAATTTATTGGTGATCTATTTTGTTCTAATCTATTGGTGAGATCTATTTTGTTTGAATCTATTGGTGATCTATTTTGTTCTAATCTATTGGTGATCTATTTTGTTCTAATCTATTTGTGATCTATTTTGTTCTAATCTATTGGTGATCTATTTTGTTCAAATCTATTTTGCTCTAATCTATTGGTGAGATCTATTTTGTTCTAATCTATTGGTGAGATCTATTTTGTTCTAATCTATTGGTGAGATCTGTTTTGTTCTAATCTATTGGTGATCTATTTTGTTCTAATCTATTGGTGAGATCTATTTTGTTCTAATCTATTGGTGATCTATTTTGTTCTAATTTATTGGTGATCTATTTTGTTCTAATCTATTTGTGATCTATTTTGTTCTAATCTATTGGTGATCTATTTTGTTCTAATCTATTGGTGAGATCTATTTTGTTTGAATCTATTGGTGATCTATTTTGTTCTAATCTATTGGTGAGATCTATTTTGTTCTAATCTATTGGTGATCTATTTTGTTCTAATCTATTGGTGATCTATTTTGTTCTAATATATTGGTGAGATCTATTTTGTTCTAATCTATTGGTGATCTATTTTGTTCTAATCTATTGGTGATCTGTTTTGTTCTAATCTATTGGTCATCTATTTTGTTCTAATCTATTGGTGAGATCTATTTTGTTCTAATCTATTGGTGATCTATTTTGTTCTAATCTATTGGTGAGATCTATTTTGTTCTAATCTATTGGTGAAATCTATTTTGTTTGAATCTATTGGTGATCTATTTTGTTCTAATCTATTGGTGAGATCTATTTTGTTCTAATCTATTGGTGAGATCTATTGGTGATCTATTTTGTTCTAATCTATTGGTGATCTATTTTGTTCTAATCTATTGGTGATCTATTTTGTTCTAATTTATTGGTGATCTATTTTGTTCTAATCTATTGCTGATCTATTTTGTTCTAATTTATTGGTGATCTATTTTGTTCTAATCTATTGCTGATCTATTTTGTTCTAATTTATTGGTGATCTATTTTGTTCTAATCTATTGGTGATCTATTTTGTTCTAATCTATTGGTGAGATCTATTTTGTTCTAATCTATTGGTGATCTATTTTGTTCTAATTTATTGGTGATCTATTTTGTTCTAATCTATTGGTGAGATTTATTTTGTTTGAATCTATTGGTGATCTATTTTGTTCTAATCTATTGGTGATCTATTTTGTTCTAATCTATTTGTGATCTATTTTGTTCTAATCTATTGGTGATCTATTTTGTTCAAATCTATTTTGCTCTAATCTATTGGTGAGATCTATTTTGTTCTAATCTATTGGTGAGATATATTTTGTTCTAATCTATTGGTGATCTATTTTGTTCTAATCTATTGGTGAGATCTATTTTGTTCTAATCTATTGGTGATCTATTTTGTTCTAATTTATTGGTGATCTATTTTGTTCTATTCTATTGGTGATCTATTTTGTTCTAATCTATTTGTGATCTATTTTGTTCTAATCTATTGGTGATCTATTTTGTTCAAATCTATTTTGCTCTAATCTATTGGTGAGATCTATTTTGTTCTAATCTATTGGTGAGATCTATTTTGTTCTAATCTATTGGTGATCTATTTTGTTCTAATCTATTGATGAGATCTATTTTGTTCTAATTTATTGGTGATCTATTTTGTTCTAATCTATTTGTGAGATCTATTTTGTTCTAATCTATTGGTGAGATCTATTTTGTTCTAATATATTGGTGATCTATTTTGTTCTAATCTATTGTTGAGATTTATTTTGTTCTAATCTATTGGTGATCTATTTTGTTCTAATCTATTGGTGAGATCTATTTTGTTCTAATCTATTGGTGATCTATTTTGTTCTAATCTATTGGTGAGATCTATTTTGTTCTAATCTATTGGTGATCTATTTTGTTCTAATTTATTGGTGATCTATTTTGTTCTAATCTATTGGTGAGATTTATTTTGTTTGAATCTATTGGTGATCTATTTTGTTCTAATCTATTGGTGATCTATTTTGTTCTAATCTATTTGTGATCTATTTTGTTCTAATCTATTGGTGATCTATTTTGTTCAAATCTATTTTGCTCTAATCTATTGGTGAGATCTATTTTGTTCTAATCTATTGGTGAGATCTGTTTTGTTCTAATCTATTGGTGATCTATTTTGTTCTAATCTATTGGTGAGATCTATTTTGTTCTAATCTATTGGTGATCTATTTTGTTCTAATTTATTGGTGATCTATTTTGTTCTAATCTATTGGTGAGATCTATTTTGTTCTAATCTATTGGTGATCTATTTTGTTCTAATCTATTGGTGATCTATTTTGTTCTAATCTATAGGTGAGATCTATTTTGTTCTAATCTATTGGTGAGATCTATTTTGTTTGAATCTATTGGTGATCTATTTTGTTCTAATCTATTGGTGATCTATTTTGTTCTAATATATTGGTGAGATCTATTTTGTTCTAATCTATTGGTGATCTATTTTGTTCTAATCTATTGGTGATCTGTTTTGTTCTAATCTATTGGTCATCTATTTTGTTCTAATCTATTGGTGAGATCTATTTTGTTCTAATCTATTGGTGATCTATTTTGTTCTAATCTATTGGTGAGATCTATTTTGTTCTAATCTATTGGTGAAATCTATTTTGTTTGAATCTATTGGTGATCTATTTTGTTCTAATCTATTGGTGAGATCTATTTTGTTCTAATCTATTGGTGAGATCTATTGGTGATCTATTTTGTTCTAATCTATTGGTGATCTATTTTGTTCTAATCTATTGGTGATCTATTTTGTTCTAATTTATTGGTGATCTATTTTGTTCTAATCTATTGCTGATCTATTTTGTTCTAATTTATTGGTGATCTATTTTGTTCTAATCTATTGCTGATCTATTTTGTTCTAATTTATTGGTGATCTATTTTGTTCTAATCTATTGCTGATCTATTTTGTTCTAATCTATTGGTGAGATCTATTTTGTTCTAATCTATTGGTGATCTATTTTGTTCTAATTTATTGGTGATCTATTTTGTTCTAATCTATTGGTGAGATTTATTTTGTTTGAATCTATTGGTGATCTATTTTGTTCTAATCTATTGGTGATCTATTTTGTTCTAATCTATTTGTGATCTATTTTGTTCTAATCTATTGGTGATCTATTTTGTTCAAATCTATTTTGCTCTAATCTATTGGTGAGATCTATTTTGTTCTAATCTATTGGTGAGATCTGTTTTGTTCTAATCTATTGGTGATCTATTTTGTTCTAATCTATTGGTGAGATCTATTTTGTTCTAATCTATTGGTGATCTATTTTGTTCTAATTTATTGGTGATCTATTTTGTTCTAATCTATTGGTGATCTATTTTGTTCTAATCTATTTGTGATCTATTTTGTTCTAATCTATTGGTGATCTATTTTGTTCAAATCTATTTTGCTCTAATCTATTGGTGAGATCTATTTTGTTCTAATCTATTGGTGAGATCTATTTTGTTCTAATCTATTGGTGATCTATTTTCTTCTAATCTATTGGTGATCTATTTTGTTCTAATCTATTGATGAGATCTATTTTGTTCTAATTTATTGGTGATCTATTTTGTTCTAATCTATTTGTGAGATCTATTTTGTTCTAATCTATTGGTGAGATCTATTTTGTTCTAATATATTGGTGATCTATTTTGTTCTAATCTATTGTTGAGATTTATTTTGTTCTAATCTATTGGTGATCTATTTTGTTCTAATCTATTGGTGAGATCTATTTTGTTCTAATCTATTGGTGATCTATTTTGTTCTAATCTATTGGTGAGATCTATTTTGTTCTAATCTATTGGTGATCTATTTTGTTCAAATCTATTTTGTTCTAATCTATTGGTGATCTATTTTGTTCTAATCTATTGGTCATCTATTTTGTTCTAATCTATTGGTGAGATCTATTTTGTTCAAATCTATTGGTGATCTATTTTGTTCTAATCTATAGGTGAGATCTATTTTGTTCTAATCTATTGGTGAGATCTATTTTGTTTGAATCTATTGGTGATCTATTTTGTTCTAATCTATTGGTGATCTATTTTGCTCTAATCTATTGGTGAGATCTATTTTGTTCTAATCTATTGGTGATCTATTTTGTTCTAATCTATTGGTGATCTATTTTGTTCTAATTTATTGGTGATCTATTTTGTTCTAATCTATTGGTCATCTATTTTGTTCTAATCTATTGGTGATCTATTTTGTTCTAATTTATTGGTTATCTATTTTGTTCTAATCTATTGGTGAGATCTATTTTGCTCTAATCTATTGGTGAGATCTATTTTGTTCTAATCTATTGGTGATCTATTTTGTTCTAATTTATTGGTGATCTATTTTGTTCTAATCTATTGGTGATCTATTTTGTTCTAATCTATTGGTGAGATCTATTTTGTTCTAATCTATTGGTGATCTATTTTGTTCTAATTTATTGGTGATCTATTTTGTTCTAATCTATTGGTGAGATCTATTTTGTTTGAATCTATTGGTGATCTATTTTGTTCTAATCTATTGGTGATCTATTTTGTTCTAATCTATTTGTGATCTATTTTGTTCTAATCTATTGGTGATCTATTTTGTTCAAATCTATTTTGCTCTAATCTATTGGTGAGATCTATTTTGTTCTAATCTATTGGTGAGATCTATTTTGTTCTAATCTATTGGTGAGATCTGTTTTGTTCTAATCTATTGGTGATCTATTTTGTTCTAATCTATTGGTGAGATCTATTTTGTTCTAATCTATTGGTGATCTATTTTGTTCTAATTTATTGGTGATCTATTTTGTTCTAATCTATTTGTGATCTATTTTGTTCTAATCTATTGGTGATCTATTTTGTTCTAATCTATTGGTGAGATCTATTTTGTTTGAATCTATTGGTGATCTATTTTGTTCTAATCTATTGGTGAGATCTATTTTGTTCTAATCTATTGGTGATCTATTTTGTTCTAATCTATTGGTGATCTATTTTGTTCTAATATATTGGTGAGATCTATTTTGTTCTAATCTATTGGTGATCTATTTTGTTCTAATCTATTGGTGATCTGTTTTGTTCTAATCTATTGGTCATCTATTTTGTTCTAATCTATTGGTGAGATCTATTTTGTTCTAATCTATTGGTGATCTATTTTGTTCTAATCTATTGGTGAGATCTATTTTGTTCTAATCTATTGGTGAAATCTATTTTGTTTGAATCTATTGGTGATCTATTTTGTTCTAATCTATTGGTGAGATCTATTTTGTTCTAATCTATTGGTGAGATCTATTGGTGATCTATTTTGTTCTAATCTATTGGTGATCTATTTTGTTCTAATCTATTGGTGATCTATTTTGTTCTAATCTATTGGTGATCTATTTTGTTCTAATTTATTGGTGATCTATTTTGTTCTAATCTATTGCTGATCTATTTTGTTCTAATTTATTGGTGATCTATTTTGTTCTAATCTATTGCTGATCTATTTTGTTCTAATTTATTGGTGATCTATTTTGTTCTAATCTATTGGTGATCTATTTTGTTCTAATCTATTGGTGAGATCTATTTTGTTCTAATCTATTGGTGATCTATTTTGTTCTAATTTATTGGTGATCTATTTTGTTCTAATCTATTGGTGAGATTTATTTTGTTTGAATCTATTGGTGATCTATTTTGTTCTAATCTATTGGTGATCTATTTTGTTCTAATCTATTTGTGATCTATTTTGTTCTAATCTATTGGTGATCTATTTTGTTCAAATCTATTTTGCTCTAATCTATTGGTGAGATCTATTTTGTTCTAATCTATTGGTGAGATATATTTTGTTCTAATCTATTGGTGATCTATTTTGTTCTAATCTATTGGTGAGATCTATTTTGTTCTAATCTATTGGTGATCTATTTTGTTCTAATTTATTGGTGATCTATTTTGTTCTAATCTATTGGTGATCTATTTTGTTCTAATCTATTTGTGATCTATTTTGTTCTAATCTATTGGTGATCTATTTTGTTCAAATCTATTTTGCTCTAATCTATTGGTGAGATCTATTTTGTTCTAATCTATTGGTGAGATCTATTTTGTTCTAATCTATTGGTGATCTATTTTCTTCTAATCTATTGGTGATCTATTTTGTTCTAATCTATTGATGAGATCTATTTTGTTCTAATTTATTGGTGATCTATTTTGTTCTAATCTATTTGTGAGATCTATTTTGTTCTAATCTATTGGTGAGATCTATTTTGTTCTAATATATTGGTGATCTATTTTGTTCTAATCTATTGTTGAGATTTATTTTGTTCTAATCTATTGGTGATCTATTTTGTTCTAATCTATTGGTGAGATCTATTTTGTTCTAATCTATTGGTGATCTATTTTGTTCTAATCTATTGGTGAGATCTATTTTGTTCTAATCTATTGGTGATCTATTTTGTTCAAATCTATTTTGTTCTAATCTATTGGTGATCTATTTTGTTCAAATCTATTTTGTTCTAATCTATTGGTGATCTATTTTGCTCTAATCTATTGGTGAGATCTATTTTGTTCTAATCTATTGGTGATCTATTTTGTTCTAATCTATTGGTCATCTATTTTGTTCAAATCTATTGGTGATCTATTTTGTTCTAATCTATAGGTGAGATCTATTTTGTTCTAATCTATTGGTGAGATCTATTTTGTTTGAATCTATTGGTGATCTATTTTGTTCTAATCTATTGGTGATCTATTTTGTTCTAATCTATTGGTGATCTATTTTGTTCTAATCTATTGGTGATCTATTTTGTTCTAATTTATTGGTGATCTATTTTGTTTGAATATATTGGTGATCTATTTTGTTCTAATCTATTGGTGATCTATTTTGTTCTAATCTATTGGTGATCTATTTTGTTCTAATTTATTGGTGATCTATTTTGTTCTAATCTATTGGTCATCTATTTTGTTCTAATCTATTGGTGAGATCTATTTTGTTCTAATCTATTGGTGATCTATTTTGTTCTAATTTATTGGTTATCTATTTTGTTCTAATCTATTGGTGAGATCTATTTTGCTCTAATCTATTGGTGAGATCTATTTTGTTCTAATCTATTGGTGATCTATTTTGTTCTAATCTATTGGTGATCTATTTTGTTCTAATCTATTGGTGAGATCTATTTTGTTCTAATCTATTGGTGATCTATTTTTTCTAATTTATTGGTGATCTATTTTGTTCTAATCTATTGGTGAGATCTATTTTGTTTGAATCTATTGGTGATCTATTTTGTTCTAATCTATTGGTGATCTATTTTGTTCTAATCTATTTGTGATCTATTTTGTTCTAATCTATTGGTGATCTATTTTGTTCAAATCTATTTTGCTCTAATCTATTGGTGAGATCTATTTTGTTCTAATCTATTGGTGAGATCTATTTTGTTCTAATCTATTGGTGAGATCTGTTTTGTTCTAATCTATTGGTGATCTATTTTGTTCTAATCTATTGGTGAGATCTATTTTGTTCTAATCTATTGGTGATCTATTTTGTTCTAATTTATTGGTGATCTATTTTGTTCTAATCTATTTGTGATCTATTTTGTTCTAATCTATTGGTGATCTATTTTGTTCTAATCTATTGGTGAGATCTATTTTGTTTGAATCTATTGGTGATCTATTTTGTTCTAATCTATTGGTGAGATCTATTTTGTTCTAATCTATTGGTGATCTATTTTGTTCTAATTTATTGGTGATCTATTTTGTTCCAATCTATTGGTGAGATCTATTTTGTTCTAATCTATTGGTGAGATCTATTTTGTTCTAATCTATTGGTGATCTATTTTGTTCTAATCTATTGGTGATCTATTTTGTTCTAATCTATTGATGAGATCTATTTTGTTCTAATTTATTGGTGATCTATTTTGTTCTAATCTATTTGTGAGATCTATTTTGTTCTAATCTATTGGTCAGATCTATTTTGTTCTAATCTATTGGTGAGATCTATTTTGTTCTAATCTATTGGTGATCTATTTTGTTCTAATTTATTGGTGAAATCTATTTTGTTCTACATAGATTGGTGAGATCTATTTTGTTCTAATCTATTGGTGAGATATATTTTGTTCTAATCTATTGGTGATCTATTTTTGTTCTAATCTATTGGTGATCTAGTTTGTTCTAATCTATTGGTGATTTAATTTTGTTCTAATCTATTGGTGAGATCTATTTTGTTCTCATCTATTGGTGATATATTGTGTTCTAATCTATTGGTGATCTATTTTGTTCTAATCTATTGGTGAGATCTATTTTGTTCTAATCTATTGGTGATATATTTTGTTCTAATCTGTTGGTGATTTATTTTGTTCTAATCTATTGGTGAGATCTATTTTGTTCTAATCTATTGGTGATCTATTTTGTTCTAATTTATTGGTGATCTATTTTGTTCTAATCTATTGGTGATCTATTTTGTTCTAATCTATTGGTGATCTATTTTGTTCTAATATATTGGTGAGATCTATTTTGTTCTAATCTATTGGTGATCTATTTTGTTCTAATCTATTGGTGATCTGTTTTGTTCTAATCTATTGGTCATCTATTTTGTTCTAATCTATTGATGAGATCTATTTTGTTCTAATCTGTTGGTGATCTATTTTGTTCTAATCTATTGGTGAGATCTATTTTGTTCTAATCTATTGGTGAAATCTATTTTGTTTGAATCTATTGGTGATCTATTTTGTTCTAATCTATTGGTGAGATCTATTTTGTTCTAATCTATTGGTGATCTATTTTGTTCTAATTTATTGGTGATCTATTTTGTTCTAATCTATTGGTGATCTATTTTGTTCTAATCTATTGGTGATCTATTTTGTTCTAATCTATTGGTGATCTACTTTGTTCAAATCTATTTTGTTCTAATCTATTGGTGATCTATTTTGTTCTAATCTATTGGTGATCTATTTTGTTCTAATCTATTGGTGAGATCTATTTTGTTCTAATCTATTGGTGATCTATTTTGTTCTAATCTATTGGTGATCTATTTTGTTCTAATCTATTGGTGAGATCTATTTTGTTTGAATCTATTGGTGATCTATTTTGTTCTAATCTATTGGTGAGATCTATTTTGTTCTAATCTATTGGTGAGATCTATTTTGTTCTAATCTATTGGTGAGATCTATTTTGTTCTAATCTATTGGTGATCTGGTTTGTTCTAATCTATTGGTCATCTATTTTGTTCTAATCTATTGGTGAGATCTATTTTGTTTTAATCTGTTGGTGATCTATTTTGTTCTAATTTATTGGTGAGATCTATTTTGTTCTAATCTATTGGTGAGATCTATTTTGTTTGAATTTATTGGTGATCTATTTTGTTCTAATCTATTGGTGAGATCTATTTTGTTCTAATCTATTGGTGATCTATTTTGTTCTAATATATTGGTGAGATCTATTTTGCTCTAATCTATTGGTGATCTATTTTGTTCTAATTTATTGGTGATCTATTTTGTTCTAATCTATTGGTGATCTATTTTGTTCTAATCTATTGGTGATCTGTTTTGTTCTAATCTATTGGTCATCTATTTTGTTCTAATCTATTGATGAGATCTATTTTGTTCTAATCTGTTGGTGATCTATTTTGTTCTAATCTATTGGTGAGATCTATTTTGTTCTAATCTATTGGTGAAATCTATTTTGTTTGAATCTATTGGTGATCTATTTTGTTCTAATCTATTGGTGAGATCTATTTTGTTCTAATCTATTGGTGAAATCTATTTTGTTTGAATCTATTGGTGATCTATTTTGTTCTAATCTATTGGTGAGATCTATTTTGTTCTAATCTATTGGTGATCTATTTTGTTCTAATTTATTGGTGATCTATTTTGTTCTAATATATTGGTGATCTATTTTGTTCTAATCTATTGGTGATCTATTTTGTTCTAATCTATTGGTGATCTATTTTGTTCAAATCTATTTTGTTCTAATCTATTGGTGATCTATTTTGTTCTAATCTATTGGTGAGATCTATTTTGTTTGAATCTATTGGTGATCTATTTTGTTCTAATCTATTGGTGAGATCTATTTTGTTCTAATCTATTGGTGATCTGTTTTGTTCTAATCTATTGGTCATCTATTTTGTTCTAATCTATTGGTGAGATCTATTTTGTTTTAATCTGTTGGTGATCTATTTTGTTCTAATTTATTGGTGAGATCTATTTTGTTCTAATCTATTGGTGAGATCTATTTTGTTTGAATTTATTGGTGATCTATTTTGTTCTAATCTATTGGTGAGATCTATTTTGTTCTAATCTATTGGTGATCTATTTTGTTCAAATCTATTTTGGTCTAATTTATTGGTGATCTATTTTGCTCTAATCTATTGGTGAGATCTATTTTGTTCTAATCTATTGGTGATCTATTTTGTTCTAATCTATTGGTCATCTATTTTGTTCTAATCTATTGGTGAGATCTATTTTGTTCTAATCTATTGGTGATCTATTTTGTTCTAATCTATTGGTGAGATCTATTTTGTTCTAATCTATTGGTGAGATCTATTTTGTTCTAATCTATTGGTGATATATTTTGTTCTAATCAGTTGGTGATTTATTTTGTTCTAATCTATTGGTGAGATCTATTTTGTTCTAATCTATTGGTGATCTATTTTGTTCTAATTTATTGGTGATCTATTTTGTTCTAATCTATTGGTGATCTATTTTGTTCTAATCTATTGGTGATCTATTTTGTTCTAATATATTGGTGAGATCTATTTTGTTCTAATCTATTGGTGATCTATTTTGTTCTAATCTATTGGTGATCTATTTTGTTCAAATCTATTGGTGATCTATTTTGCTCTAATCTATTGGTGAGATCTATTTTGTTCTAATCTATTGGTGATCTATTTTGTTCTAATTTATTGATGATCTATTTTGTTCTAATCTATTGGTGATCTGTTTTGTTCTCATCTATTGGTCATCTATTTTGTTTTAATCTATTGGTGAGATCTATTTTGTTCTAATCTGTTGGTGATCTATTTTGTTCTAATCTATTGGTGAGATCTATTGGTGAAATCTATTTTGTTTGAATCTATTGGTGATCTATTTTGTTCTAATCTATTGGTGAGATCTATTTTGTTCTAATCTATTGGTGATCTATTTTGTTCTAATTTATTGGTGATCTATTTTGTTCTAATATATTGGTGATCTATTTTGTTCTAATCTATTGGTGATCTATTTTGTTCTAATCTATTGGTGATCTATTTTGTTCAAATCTATTTTGTTCTAATCTATTGGTGATCTATTTTGTTCTAATCTATTGGTGATCTATTTTGTTCTAATCTATTGGTGAGATCTATTTTGTTCTAATCTATTGGTGATCTATTTTGTTCTAATCTATTGGTGATCTATTTTGTTCTAATCTATTGGTGAGATCTATTTTGTTTGAATCTATTGGTGATCTATTTTGTTCTAATCTATTGGTGAGATCTATTTTGTTCTAATCTATTGGTGAGATCTATTTTGTTCTAATCTATTGGTGAGATCTGTTTTGTTCTAATCTATTGGTGAGATCTATTTTGTTCTAATCTATTGGTGATCTGTTTTGTTCTAATCTATTGGTCATCTATTTTGTTCTAATCTATTGGTGAGATCTATTTTGTTTTAATCTATTGGTGATCTATTTTGTTCTAATCTATTGGTGAGATCTATTTTGTTCTAATCTATTGGTGAGATCTATTTTGTTTGAATCTATTGGTGATCTATTTTGTTCTAATCTATTGGTGAGATCTATTTTGTTCTAATCTATTGGTGATCTATTTTGTTCTAATATATTGGTGCGATCTATTTTGCTCTAATCTATTGGTGATCTATTTTGTTCTAATTTATTGGTGATCTATTTTGTTCTAATCTATTGGTGAGATCTATTTTGTTCTAATCTATTGGTGATCTATTTTGGTCTAATTTATTGGTGATCTATTTTGCTCTAATCTATTGGTGAGATCTATTTTGTTCTAATCTATTGGTGATATATTTTGTTCTAATCTATTGGTCATCCATTTTGTTCTAATCTATTGGTGAGATCTATTTTGTTCTAATCTATTGGTGATCTATTTTGTTCTAATCTATTGGTGAGATCTATTTTGTTCTAATCTATTGGTGAGATCTATTTTGTTTGAATCTATTGGTGAGATCTAGTTTGTTCTAATCTATTGGTGATCTGTTTTGTTCTAATCTATTGGTCATCTATTTTGTTCTAATCTATTGGTGAGATCTATTTTGTTTTAATCTATTGGTGATCTATTTTGTTCTAATCTATTGGTGAGATCTATTTTGTTCTAATCTATTGGTGAGATCTATTTTGTTTGAATCTATTGGTGATCTATTTTGTTCTAATCTATTGGTGAGATCTATTTTGTTCTAATCTATTGGTGAGATCTATTTTGTTCTAATCTATTGGTGATCTATTTTGTTCAAATCTATTTTGTTCTAATTTATTGGTGATCTATTTTGCTCTAATCTATTGGTGAGATCTATTTTGTTCTAATCTATTGGTGATCTATTTTGTTCTAATCTATTGGTGATCTATTTTGTTCTAATCTATTGGTGATCTATTTTGTTCTAATCTATTGGTGATCTATTTTGTTCTAATCTATTGGTGATCTATTTTGTTCTAATCTATTGGTGATCTATTTTGTTCAAATCTATTTTGTTCTAATCTATTGGTGATCTATTTTGTTCTAATCTATTGGTGATCTATTTTGTTCTAATCTATTGGTGAGATCTATTTTGTTCTAATCTATTGGTGATCTATTTTGTTCTAATCTATTGGTGATCTATTTTGTTCTAATCTATTGGTGAGATCTATTTTGTTTGAATCTATTGGTGATCTATTTTGTTCTAATCTATTGGTGAGATCTATTTTGTTCTAATCTATTGGTGAGATCTATTTTGTTCTAATCTATTGGTGAGATCTGTTTTGTTCTAATCTATTGGTGAGATCTATTTTGTTCTAATCTATTGGTGATCTGTTTTGTTCTAATCTATTGGTCATCTATTTTGTTCTAATCTATTGGTGAGATCTATTTTGTTTTAATCTATTGGTGATCTATTTTGTTCTAATCTATTGGTGAGATCTATTTTGTTCTAATCTATTGGTGAGATCTATTTTGTTTGAATCTATTGGTGATCTATTTTGTTCTAATCTATTGGTGAGATCTATTTTGTTCTAATCTATTGGTGATCTATTTTGTTCTAATATATTGGTGCGATCTATTTTGCTCTAATCTATTGGTGATCTATTTTGTTCTAATTTATTGGTGATCTATTTTGTTCTAATCTATTGGTGAGATCTATTTTGTTCTAATCTATTGGTGATCTATTTTGGTCTAATTTATTGGTGATCTATTTTGCTCTAATCTATTGGTGAGATCTATTTTGTTCTAATCTATTGGTGATATATTTTGTTCTAATCTATTGGTCATCCATTTTGTTCTAATCTATTGGTGAGATCTATTTTGTTCTAATCTATTGGTGATCTATTTTGTTCTAATCTATTGGTGAGATCTATTTTGTTCTAATCTATTGGTGAGATCTATTTTGTTTGAATCTATTGGTGAGATCTAGTTTGTTCTAATCTATTGGTGATCTGTTTTGTTCTAATCTATTGGTCATCTATTTTGTTCTAATCTATTGGTGAGATCTATTTTGTTTTAATCTATTGGTGATCTATTTTGTTCTAATCTATTGGTGAGATCTATTTTGTTCTAATCTATTGGTGAGATCTATTTTGTTTGAATCTATTGGTGATCTATTTTGTTCTAATCTATTGGTGAGATCTATTTTGTTCTAATCTATTGGTGAGATCTATTTTGTTCTAATCTATTGGTGATCTATTTTGTTCAAATCTATTTTGTTCTAATTTATTGGTGATCTATTTTGCTCTAATCTATTGGTGAGATCTATTTTGTTCTAATCTATTGGTGATCTATTTTGTTCTAATCTATTGGTGATCTATTTTGTTCTAATCTATTGGTGATCTATTTTGTTCTAATCTATTGGTGATCTATTTTGTTCTAATCTATTGGTGATCTATTTTGTTCTAATCTATTGGTGATCTATTTTGTTCAAATCTATTTTGTTCTAATCTATTGGTGATCTATTTTGTTCTAATCTATTGGTGATCTATTTTGTTCTAATCTATTGGTGAGATCTATTTTGTTCTAATCTATTGGTGATCTATTTTGTTCTAATCTATTGGTGATCTATTTTGTTCTAATCTATTGGTGAGATCTATTTTGTTTGAATCTATTGGTGATCTATTTTGTTCTAATCTATTGGTGAGATCTATTTTGTTCTAATCTATTGGTGAGATCTATTTTGTTCTAATCTATTGGTGAGATCTGTTTTGTTCTAATCTATTGGTGAGATCTATTTTGTTCTAATCTATTGGTGATCTGTTTTGTTCTAATCTATTGGTCATCTATTTTGTTCTAATCTATTGGTGAGATCTATTTTGTTTTAATCTATTGGTGATCTATTTTGTTCTAATCTATTGGTGAGATCTATTTTGTTCTAATCTATTGGTGAGATCTATTTTGTTTGAATCTATTGGTGATCTATTTTGTTCTAATTTATTGGTGAGATCTATTTTGTTCTAATCTATTGGTGATCTATTTTGTTCTAATATATTGGTGCGATCTATTTTGCTCTAATCTATTGGTGATCTATTTTGTTCTAATTTATTGGTGATCTATTTTGTTCTAATCTATTGGTGAGATCTATTTTGTTCTAATCTATTGGTGATCTATTTTGGTCTAATTTATTGGTGATCTATTTTGCTCTAATCTATTGGTGAGATCTATTTTGTTCTAATCTATTGGTGATATATTTTGTTCTAATCTATTGGTCATCCATTTTGTTCTAATCTATTGGTGAGATCTATTTTGTTCTAATCTATTGGTGATCTATTTTGTTCTAATCTATTGGTGAGATCTATTTTGTTCTAATCTATTGGTGAGATCTATTTTGTTTGAATCTATTGGTGAGATCTAGTTTGTTCTAATCTATTGGTGATCTGTTTTGTTCTAATCTATTGGTCATCTATTTTGTTCTAATCTATTGGTGAGATCTATTTTGTTTTAATCTATTGGTGATCTATTTTGTTCTAATCTATTGGTGAGATCTATTTTGTTCTAATCTATTGGTGAGATCTATTTTGTTTGAATCTATTGGTGATCTATTTTGTTCTAATCTATTGGTGAGATCTATTTTGTTCTAATCTATTGGTGAGATCTATTTTGTTCTAATCTATTGGTGATCTATTTTGTTCAAATCTATTTTGTTCTAATTTATTGGTGATCTATTTTGCTCTAATCTATTGGTGAGATCTATTTTGTTCTAATCTATTGGTGATCTATTTTGTTCTAATCTATTGGTGATCTATTTTGTTCTAATCTATTGGTGATCTATTTTGTTCTAATCTATTGGTGAGATCTATTTTGTTCTAATCTATTGGTGATCTATTTTGTTCTAATCTATTGGTGATCTATTTTGTTCTAATCTATTGGTGAGATCTATTTTGTTTGAATCTATTGGTGATCTATTTTGTTCTAATCTATTGGTGAGATCTATTTTGTTCTAATCTATTGGTGAGATCTATTTTGTTCTAATCTATTGGTGAGATCTGTTTTGTTCTAATCTATTGGTGAGATCTATTTTGTTCTAATCTATTGGTGATCTGTTTTGTTCTAATCTATTGGTCATCTATTTTGTTCTAATCTATTGGTGAGATCTATTTTGTTTTAATCTATTGGTGATCTATTTTGTTCTAATCTATTGGTGAGATCTATTTTGTTCTAATCTATTGGTGAGATCTATTTTGTTTGAATCTATTGGTGATCTATTTTGTTCTAATCTATTGGTGAGATCTATTTTGTTCTAATCTATTGGTGATCTATTTTGTTCTAATATATTGGTGCGATCTATTTTGCTCTAATCTATTGGTGATCTATTTTGTTCTAATTTATTGGTGATCTATTTTGTTCTAATCTATTGGTGAGATCTATTTTGTTCTAATCTATTGGTGATCTATTTTGGTCTAATTTATTGGTGATCTATTTTGCTCTAATCTATTGGTGAGATCTATTTTGTTCTAATCTATTGGTGATATATTTTGTTCTAATCTATTGGTCATCCATTTTGTTCTAATCTATTGGTGAGATCTATTTTGTTCTAATCTATTGGTGATCTATTTTGTTCTAATCTATTGGTGAGATCTATTTTGTTCTAATCTATTGGTGAGATCTATTTTGTTTGAATCTATTGGTGAGATCTAGTTTGTTCTAATCTATTGGTGATCTGTTTTGTTCTAATCTATTGGTCATCTATTTTGTTCTAATCTATTGGTGAGATCTATTTTGTTTTAATCTATTGGTGATCTATTTTGTTCTAATCTATTGGTGAGATCTATTTTGTTCTAATCTATTGGTGAGATCTATTTTGTTTGAATCTATTGGTGATCTATTTTGTTCTAATCTATTGGTGAGATCTATTTTGTTCTAATCTATTGGTGAGATCTATTTTGTTCTAATCTATTGGTCATCTATTTTGTTCTAATCTATTGATGAGATCTATTTTGTTCTAATCTGTTGGTGATCTATTTTGTTCTAATCTATTGGTGAGATCTATTTTGTTCTAATCTATTGGTGAAATCTATTTTGTTTGAATCTATTGGTGATCTATTTTGTTCTAATCTATTGGTGAGATCTATTTTGTTCTAATCTATTGGTGATCTATTTTGTTCTAATTTATTGGTGATCTATTTTGTTCTAATCTATTGGTGATCTATTTTGTTCTAATCTATTGGTGATCTATTTTGTTCTAATCTATTGGTGATCTACTTTGTTCAAATCTATTTTGTTCTAATCTATTGGTGATCTATTTTGTTCTAATCTATTGGTGATCTATTTTGTTCTAATCTATTGGTGAGATCTATTTTGTTCTAATCTATTGGTGATCTATTTTGTTCTAATCTATTGGTGATCTATTTTGTTCTAATCTATTGGTGAGATCTATTTTGTTTGAATCTATTGGTGATCTATTTTGTTCTAATCTATTGGTGAGATCTATTTTGTTCTAATCTATTGGTGAGATCTATTTTGTTCTAATCTATTGGTGAGATCTATTTTGTTCTAATCTATTGGTGATCTGGTTTGTTCTAATCTATTGGTCATCTATTTTGTTCTAATCTATTGGTGAGATCTATTTTGTTTTAATCTGTTGGTGATCTATTTTGTTCTAATTTATTGGTGAGATCTATTTTGTTCTAATCTATTGGTGAGATCTATTTTGTTTGAATTTATTGGTGATCTATTTTGTTCTAATCTATTGGTGAGATCTATTTTGTTCTAATCTATTGGTGATCTATTTTGTTCTAATATATTGGTGAGATCTATTTTGCTCTAATCTATTGGTGATCTATTTTGTTCTAATTTATTGGTGATCTATTTTGTTCTAATCTATTGGTGATCTATTTTGTTCTAATCTATTGGTGATCTGTTTTGTTCTAATCTATTGGTCATCTATTTTGTTCTAATCTATTGATGAGATCTATTTTGTTCTAATCTGTTGGTGATCTATTTTGTTCTAATCTATTGGTGAGATCTATTTTGTTCTAATCTATTGGTGAAATCTATTTTGTTTGAATCTATTGGTGATCTATTTTGTTCTAATCTATTGGTGAGATCTATTTTGTTCTAATCTATTGGTGAAATCTATTTTGTTTGAATCTATTGGTGATCTATTTTGTTCTAATCTATTGGTGAGATCTATTTTGTTCTAATCTATTGGTGATCTATTTTGTTCTAATTTATTGGTGATCTATTTTGTTCTAATATATTGGTGATCTATTTTGTTCTAATCTATTGGTGATCTATTTTGTTCTAATCTATTGGTGATCTATTTTGTTCAAATCTATTTTGTTCTAATCTATTGGTGATCTATTTTGTTCTAATCTATTGGTGAGATCTATTTTGTTTGAATCTATTGGTGATCTATTTTGTTCTAATCTATTGGTGAGATCTATTTTGTTCTAATCTATTGGTGATCTGTTTTGTTCTAATCTATTGGTCATCTATTTTGTTCTAATCTATTGGTGAGATCTATTTTGTTTTAATCTGTTGGTGATCTATTTTGTTCTAATTTATTGGTGAGATCTATTTTGTTCTAATCTATTGGTGAGATCTATTTTGTTTGAATTTATTGGTGATCTATTTTGTTCTAATCTATTGGTGAGATCTATTTTGTTCTAATCTATTGGTGATCTATTTTGTTCAAATCTATTTTGGTCTAATTTATTGGTGATCTATTTTGCTCTAATCTATTGGTGAGATCTATTTTGTTCTAATCTATTGGTGATCTATTTTGTTCTAATCTATTGGTCATCTATTTTGTTCTAATCTATTGGTGAGATCTATTTTGTTCTAATCTATTGGTGATCTATTTTGTTCTAATCTATTGGTGAGATCTATTTTGTTCTAATCTATTGGTGAGATCTATTTTGTTCTAATCTATTGGTGATATATTTTGTTCTAATCAGTTGGTGATTTATTTTGTTCTAATCTATTGGTGAGATCTATTTTGTTCTAATCTATTGGTGATCTATTTTGTTCTAATTTATTGGTGATCTATTTTGTTCTAATCTATTGGTGATCTATTTTGTTCTAATCTATTGGTGATCTATTTTGTTCTAATATATTGGTGAGATCTATTTTGTTCTAATCTATTGGTGATCTATTTTGTTCTAATCTATTGGTGATCTATTTTGTTCAAATCTATTGGTGATCTATTTTGCTCTAATCTATTGGTGAGATCTATTTTGTTCTAATCTATTGGTGATCTATTTTGTTCTAATTTATTGATGATCTATTTTGTTCTAATCTATTGGTGATCTGTTTTGTTCTCATCTATTGGTCATCTATTTTGTTTTAATCTATTGGTGAGATCTATTTTGTTCTAATCTGTTGGTGATCTATTTTGTTCTAATCTATTGGTGAGATCTATTGGTGAAATCTATTTTGTTTGAATCTATTGGTGATCTATTTTGTTCTAATCTATTGGTGAGATCTATTTTGTTCTAATCTATTGGTGATCTATTTTGTTCTAATTTATTGGTGATCTATTTTGTTCTAATATATTGGTGATCTATTTTGTTCTAATCTATTGGTGATCTATTTTGTTCTAATCTATTGGTGATCTATTTTGTTCAAATCTATTTTGTTCTAATCTATTGGTGATCTATTTTGTTCTAATCTATTGGTGATCTATTTTGTTCTAATCTATTGGTGAGATCTATTTTGTTCTAATCTATTGGTGATCTATTTTGTTCTAATCTATTGGTGATCTATTTTGTTCTAATCTATTGGTGAGATCTATTTTGTTTGAATCTATTGGTGATCTATTTTGTTCTAATCTATTGGTGAGATCTATTTTGTTCTAATCTATTGGTGAGATCTATTTTGTTCTAATCTATTGGTGAGATCTGTTTTGTTCTAATCTATTGGTGAGATCTATTTTGTTCTAATCTATTGGTGATCTGTTTTGTTCTAATCTATTGGTCATCTATTTTGTTCTAATCTATTGGTGAGATCTATTTTGTTTTAATCTATTGGTGATCTATTTTGTTCTAATCTATTGGTGAGATCTATTTTGTTCTAATCTATTGGTGAGATCTATTTTGTTTGAATCTATTGGTGATCTATTTTGTTCTAATCTATTGGTGAGATCTATTTTGTTCTAATCTATTGGTGATCTATTTTGTTCTAATATATTGGTGCGATCTATTTTGCTCTAATCTATTGGTGATCTATTTTGGTCTAATTTATTGGTGATCTATTTTGCTCTAATCTATTGGTGAGATCTATTTTGTTCTAATCTATTGGTGATATATTTTGTTCTAATCTATTGGTCATCCATTTTGTTCTAATCTATTGGTGAGATCTATTTTGTTCTAATCTATTGGTGATCTATTTTGTTCTAATCTATTGGTGAGATCTATTTTGTTCTAATCTATTGGTGAGATCTATTTTGTTTGAATCTATTGGTGAGATCTAGTTTGTTCTAATCTATTGGTGATCTGTTTTGTTCTAATCTATTGGTCATCTATTTTGTTCTAATCTATTGGTGAGATCTATTTTGTTTTAATCTATTGGTGATCTATTTTGTTCTAATCTATTGGTGAGATCTATTTTGTTCTAATCTATTGGTGAGATCTATTTTGTTTGAATCTATTGGTGATCTATTTTGTTCTAATCTATTGGTGAGATCTATTTTGTTCTAATCTATTGGTGAGATCTATTTTGTTCTAATCTATTGGTGATCTATTTTGTTCAAATCTATTTTGTTCTAATTTATTGGTGATCTATTTTGCTCTAATCTATTGGTGAGATCTATTTTGTTCTAATCTATTGGTGATCTATTTTGTTCTAATCTATTGGTGATCTATTTTGTTCTAATCTATTGGTGATCTATTTTGTTCTAATCTATTGGTGATCTATTTTGTTCTAATCTATTGGTGATCTATTTTGTTCTAATCTATTGGTGATCTATTTTGTTCAAATCTATTTTGTTCTAATCTATTGGTGATCTATTTTGTTCTAATCTATTGGTGATCTATTTTGTTCTAATCTATTGGTGAGATCTATTTTGTTCTAATCTATTGGTGATCTATTTTGTTCTAATCTATTGGTGATCTATTTTGTTCTAATCTATTGGTGAGATCTATTTTGTTTGAATCTATTGGTGAGATCTATTTTGTTCTAATCTATTGGTGAGATCTATTTTGTTCTAATCTATTGGTGAGATCTGTTTTGTTCTAATCTATTGGTGAGATCTATTTTGTTCTAATCTATTGGTGATCTGTTTTGTTCTAATCTATTGGTCATCTATTTTGTTCTAATCTATTGGTGAGATCTATTTTGTTTTAATCTATTGGTGATCTATTTTGTTCTAATCTATTGGTGAGATCTATTTTGTTCTAATCTATTGGTGAGATCTATTTTGTTTGAATCTATTGGTGATCTATTTTGTTCTAATCTATTGGTGAGATCTATTTTGTTCTAATCTATTGGTGATCTATTTTGTTCTAATATATTGGTGCGATCTATTTTGCTCTAATCTATTGGTGATCTATTTTGTTCTAATTTATTGGTGATCTATTTTGTTCTAATCTATTGGTGAGATCTATTTTGTTCTAATCTATTGGTGATCTATTTTGGTCTAATTTATTGGTGATCTATTTTGCTCTAATCTATTGGTGAGATCTATTTTGTTCTAATCTATTGGTGATATATTTTGTTCTAATCTATTGGTCATCCATTTTGTTCTAATCTATTGGTGAGATCTATTTTGTTCTAATCTATTGGTGATCTATTTTGTTCTAATCTATTGGTGAGATCTATTTTGTTCTAATCTATTGGTGAGATCTATTTTGTTTGAATCTATTGGTGAGATCTAGTTTGTTCTAATCTATTGGTGATCTGTTTTGTTCTAATCTATTGGTCATCTATTTTGTTCTAATCTATTGGTGAGATCTATTTTGTTTTAATCTATTGGTGATCTATTTTGTTCTAATCTATTGGTGAGATCTATTTTGTTCTAATCTATTGGTGAGATCTATTTTGTTTGAATCTATTGGTGATCTATTTTGTTCTAATCTATTGGTGAGATCTATTTTGTTCTAATCTATTGGTGAGATCTATTTTGTTCTAATCTATTGGTGATCTATTTTGTTCAAATCTATTTTGTTCTAATTTATTGGTGATCTATTTTGCTCTAATCTATTGGTGAGATCTATTTTGTTCTAATCTATTGGTGATCTATTTTGTTCTAATCTATTGGTGATCTATTTTGTTCTAATCTATTGGTGATCTATTTTGTTCTAATCTATTGGTGATCTATTTTGTTCTAATCTATTGGTGATCTATTTTGTTCTAATCTATTGGTGATCTATTTTGTTCAAATCTATTTTGTTCTAATCTATTGGTGATCTATTTTGTTCTAATCTATTGGTGATCTATTTTGTTCTAATCTATTGGTGAGATCTATTTTGTTCTAATCTATTGGTGATCTATTTTGTTCTAATCTATTGGTGATCTATTTTGTTCTAATCTATTGGTGAGATCTATTTTGTTTGAATCTATTGGTGATCTATTTTGTTCTAATCTATTGGTGAGATCTATTTTGTTCTAATCTATTGGTGAGATCTATTTTGTTCTAATCTATTGGTGAGATCTGTTTTGTTCTAATCTATTGGTGAGATCTATTTTGTTCTAATCTATTGGTGATCTGTTTTGTTCTAATCTATTGGTCATCTATTTTGTTCTAATCTATTGGTGAGATCTATTTTGTTTTAATCTATTGGTGATCTATTTTGTTCTAATCTATTGGTGAGATCTATTTTGTTCTAATCTATTGGTGAGATCTATTTTGTTTGAATCTATTGGTGATCTATTTTGTTCTAATTTATTGGTGAGATCTATTTTGTTCTAATCTATTGGTGATCTATTTTGTTCTAATATATTGGTGCGATCTATTTTGCTCTAATCTATTGGTGATCTATTTTGTTCTAATTTATTGGTGATCTATTTTGTTCTAATCTATTGGTGAGATCTATTTTGTTCTAATCTATTGGTGATCTATTTTGGTCTAATTTATTGGTGATCTATTTTGCTCTAATCTATTGGTGAGATCTATTTTGTTCTAATCTATTGGTGATATATTTTGTTCTAATCTATTGGTCATCCATTTTGTTCTAATCTATTGGTGAGATCTATTTTGTTCTAATCTATTGGTGATCTATTTTGTTCTAATCTATTGGTGAGATCTATTTTGTTCTAATCTATTTGTGAGATCTATTTTGTTTGAATCTATTGGTGAGATCTAGTTTGTTCTAATCTATTGGTGATCTGTTTTGTTCTAATCTATTGGTCATCTATTTTGTTCTAATCTATTGGTGAGATCTATTTTGTTTTAATCTATTGGTGATCTATTTTGTTCTAATCTATTGGTGAGATCTATTTTGTTCTAATCTATTGGTGAGATCTATTTTGTTTGAATCTATTGGTGATCTATTTTGTTCTAATCTATTGGTGAGATCTATTTTGTTCTAATCTATTGGTGAGATCTATTTTGTTCTAATCTATTGGTGATCTATTTTGTTCAAATCTATTTTGTTCTAATTTATTGGTGATCTATTTTGCTCTAATCTATTGGTGAGATCTATTTTGTTCTAATCTATTGGTGATCTATTTTGTTCTAATCTATTGGTGATCTATTTTGTTCTAATCTATTGGTGATCTATTTTGTTCTAATCTATTGGTGATCTATTTTGTTCTAATCTATTGGTGAGATCTATTTTGTTCTAATCTATTGGTGATCTATTTTGTTCTAATCTATTGGTGATCTATTTTGTTCTAATCTATTGGTGAGATCTATTTTGTTTGAATCTATTGGTGATCTATTTTGTTCTAATCTATTGGTGAGATCTATTTTGTTCTAATCTATTGGTGAGATCTATTTTGTTCTAATCTATTGGTGAGATCTGTTTTGTTCTAATCTATTGGTGAGATCTATTTTGTTCTAATCTATTGGTGATCTGTTTTGTTCTAATCTATTGGTCATCTATTTTGTTCTAATCTATTGGTGAGATCTATTTTGTTTTAATCTATTGGTGATCTATTTTGTTCTAATCTATTGGTGAGATCTATTTTGTTCTAATCTATTGGTGAGATCTATTTTGTTTGAATCTATTGGTGATCTATTTTGTTCTAATCTATTGGTGAGATCTATTTTGTTCTAATCTATTGGTGATCTATTTTGTTCTAATATATTGGTGCGATCTATTTTGCTCTAATCTATTGGTGATCTATTTTGTTCTAATTTATTGGTGATCTATTTTGTTCTAATCTATTGGTGAGATCTATTTTGTTCTAATCTATTGGTGATCTATTTTGGTCTAATTTATTGGTGATCTATTTTGCTCTAATCTATTGGTGAGATCTATTTTGTTCTAATCTATTGGTGATATATTTTGTTCTAATCTATTGGTCATCCATTTTGTTCTAATCTATTGGTGAGATCTATTTTGTTCTAATCTATTGGTGATCTATTTTGTTCTAATCTATTGGTGAGATCTATTTTGTTCTAATCTATTGGTGAGATCTATTTTGTTTGAATCTATTGGTGAGATCTAGTTTGTTCTAATCTATTGGTGATCTGTTTTGTTCTAATCTATTGGTCATCTATTTTGTTCTAATCTATTGGTGAGATCTATTTTGTTTTAATCTATTGGTGATCTATTTTGTTCTAATCTATTGGTGAGATCTATTTTGTTCTAATCTATTGGTGAGATCTATTTTGTTTGAATCTATTGGTGATCTATTTTGTTCTAATCTATTGGTGAGATCTATTTTGTTCTAATCTATTGGTGAGATCTATTTTGTTCTAATCTATTGGTGATCTATTTTGTTCAAATCTATTTTGTTCTAATTTATTGGTGATCTATTTTGCTCTAATCTATTGGTGAGATCTATTTTGTTCTAATCTATTGGTGATCTATTTTGTTCTAATCTATTGGTGATCTATTTTGTTCTAATCTATTGGTGATCTATTTTGTTCTAATCTATTGGTGATCTATTTTGTTCTAATCTATTGGTGATCTATTTTGTTCTAATCTATTGGTGATCTATTTTGTTCAAATCTATTTTGTTCTAATCTATTGGTGATCTATTTTGTTCTAATCTATTGGTGATCTATTTTGTTCTAATCTATTGGTGAGATCTATTTTGTTCTAATCTATTGGTGATCTATTTTGTTCTAATCTATTGGTGATCTATTTTGTTCTAATCTATTGGTGAGATCTATTTTGTTTGAATCTATTGGTGATCTATTTTGTTCTAATCTATTGGTGAGATCTATTTTGTTCTAATCTATTGGTGAGATCTATTTTGTTCTAATCTATTGGTGAGATCTGTTTTGTTCTAATCTATTGGTGAGATCTATTTTGTTCTAATCTATTGGTGATCTGTTTTGTTCTAATCTATTGGTCATCTATTTTGTTCTAATCTATTGGTGAGATCTATTTTGTTTTAATCTATTGGTGATCTATTTTGTTCTAATCTATTGGTGAGATCTATTTTGTTCTAATCTATTGGTGAGATCTATTTTGTTTGAATCTATTGGTGATCTATTTTGTTCTAATCTATTGGTGAGATCTATTTTGTTCTAATCTATTGGTGATCTATTTTGTTCTAATATATTGGTGCGATCTATTTTGCTCTAATCTATTGGTGATCTATTTTGTTCTAATTTATTGGTGATCTATTTTGTTCTAATCTATTGGTGAGATCTATTTTGTTCTAATCTATTGGTGATCTATTTTGGTCTAATTTATTGGTGATCTATTTTGCTCTAATCTATTGGTGAGATCTATTTTGTTCTAATCTATTGGTGATATATTTTGTTCTAATCTATTGGTCATCCATTTTGTTCTAATCTATTGGTGAGATCTATTTTGTTCTAATCTATTGGTGATCTATTTTGTTCTAATCTATTGGTGAGATCTATTTTGTTCTAATCTATTGGTGAGATCTATTTTGTTTGAATCTATTGGTGAGATCTAGTTTGTTCTAATCTATTGGTGATCTGTTTTGTTCTAATCTATTGGTCATCTATTTTGTTCTAATCTATTGGTGAGATCTATTTTGTTTTAATCTATTGGTGATCTATTTTGTTCTAATCTATTGGTGAGATCTATTTTGTTCTAATCTATTGGTGAGATCTATTTTGTTTGAATCTATTGGTGATCTATTTTGTTCTAATCTATTGGTGAGATCTATTTTGTTCTAATCTATTGGTGAGATCTATTTTGTTCTAATCTATTGGTGATCTATTTTGTTCAAATCTATTTTGTTCTAATTTATTGGTGATCTATTTTGCTCTAATCTATTGGTGAGATCTATTTTGTTCTAATCTATTGGTGATCTATTTTGTTCTAATCTATTGGTGATCTATTTTGTTCTAATCTATTGGTGATCTATTTTGTTCTAATCTATTGGTGATCTATGTTGTTCCATTTTATTGGTGATCTATTTTGTTCTAATCTATTGGTGAGATCTATTTTGTTCTAATCTATTGGTGATCTATTTTGTTCTATTCTATTGGTGATCTATTTTGTTCTAATCTATTGGTGATCTATTTTGTTCCATTTTATTGGTGATCTATTTTGTTCTAATCTATTGGTGAGATCTATTTTGTTCTAATCTATTGGTGATCTATTTTGTTCTAATCTATTGGTGATCTTTTTTGTTCTAATCTATTGGTGAGATCTATTTTGTTGTAATCTATTGGTGAGATATATTTTGTTCTAATCTATTGGTGATCTATTTTGTTCTAATCTATTGGTGATCTATTTTGTTCTAATCTATTGGTGAGATCAGTTTTGTTCAAATCTATTGGTGATCTATTTTGTTCTAATTTATTGGTGAGATCTATTTTGTTGTAATCTATTGGTGAGATATATTTTGTTCTAATCTATTGGTGAGATCTATTTTGTTCTAATCTATTGGTGATCTATTTTGTTCTAATCTATTGGTGATCTATTTTGTTCTAATCTATTGGTGATCTATTTTGTTCTAATTTATTGGCGAGATCTAGTTTGTTCTAATCTATTGGTGAACTATTTTGTTCTTATCTATTGGTGCAAATTTCTGTTAACTAAAAAGAAAACCAGAGTTTTCCGACATATTTCCCTGGTCCCTTGGTGTGTCGGATTAGACAGGTTCCACTGTATATACATTTCTCGGTAATAATTAGTATAGAACTACCTTTAAAAATCAGCCGAGCAGTTCCTCAGAAACCCTTGAAGCATTTTTAACCAATAGATTTTTACATTAGAGAAGGATTAACATTTTTGACATAGGGTTGGTCATATGCTAAACTATGTCCATGGCAGTGCCCATAGAGGATTTCCGATCAACACAAAATATATGAACATTGTAAAAACCATGAAATAACCATTTCAGTCAGTTCCATTTCAAATGGTGGCTCAGTGTTTTCATGTTTTCAGAGATTTCGAAAACATTTTTACCATAGTTCGAGTTCTAAGTGAACTTTTGTTCATAAGTAGCAGCCATCTTCGATTTGTTCTTAATCAGAAAAAAAAACTTGTTATAGTTTCAAATAATGTGCTATGTTAATTTGTGTACTGGTATAATAGATTTTCACTAAAAAAAATACAAAATTGTAGAGAATCATTCCTGCCAGGTGAAGTAAAAATTCCTTCAAATTTGTGATTTCTGAGAAGACCCTTGACCCTACAGTTGATTAGATATTATAAACTGCCCTTGCAGGCATGTTGAATATTTGAATGGAACGAAAATCACACACAATGTTGAGGGCCATCTAAATAAAAAAAATCCATTTGGTCCAGTGGTTTCTAAAAAAACATGCAGTGTTGACAATTTTTATGGCCCTTTGGCCCAGGTGATATATACGGTAAAGTATTAAAATCAAATAACACATCACTAATACAAGTGACGAACCAACAACGTTCTAATTTGAAATCATAATGGACACCACGACAGCTATCAAAACATAAAATATCAAGTACAAGGACAACATGAACTAACCACAAAACAGAAAACTGTATGAAAGAAGTCATTTATTCCACGTATGACTTTTAAAAATCATACACATTTTCTACCGATTTGGTTGAATTTAGTTGTTTTAAGAATAAGAAAGAGAGACATGATGTTTAGGTCATCATATTACATGTGGTCTTGAGCATTATTCTGTTGGTTGATCATATGATACAACGTATAATCACATAAAACAAGTATTGAACACAATATATTATTGAAGGTTTTAACATTGATTGTATATGACAGGAATCAAATCCTACTCAGTAATGTGGCACGACAATCAGTAATGTGGCATGACAAATGCAATAAATAAAGGTTAAGCTCTTCAATAATGTTCTGTTGCCACCGTACTACAGTTAATAGTTCTATAAATGTAGTTGCTGTCACTGGAAAATGTCCAACTTCAGCAGCATCATAGTTCATCCCAGGTTTTTAGTGGGGTTCGTGTTGCTAAATCTTAAGCGTACCATTGTTTCTTATTTGTCCTTTTTCTTTTGGATATTGCATTGTCGGTCTTTCTTTGATTGTCCCTTTGCCGACTCCTTCAAAAATTGTCTGATCAAAATTACGTAATGATATACACATCTCCATCTGGTAAAAAGCAAGCATGCAAAGTTTTAAGGAATGGGAGTGCAAACTTTTGTGACGGATGGACAGGATGTAATAATATGTCTCCCACAGAAAAGGGGGGAGATCATAATAATTAGGGGCTATTCCATGTAGTATAAGTCAACTTGGTATATCTATCGGCCTTATCAAATATTTTGGACAATCATAAAACCATTCAACAAACAAAATATTTTTTTATACTTTATAACTGTTATTATAAATATGAACATTTTCTCTGTAACAAACCATTAGCACAAAGTTTTACAAGTATTACCATCCTGATTTCTATGTACATACAATTTGTACAATTATTGACAGCAATTTTAAAATAACAATTAATAAACACAGTAAAACAGATGATATGCAGATCTTAACAGGTGGGTTGTCGTTACTATAAAATGTTGCTGTTTAACATCGATAGTTTTTCAGTATTGTACATATATGAATGATAACCATTGGTTTTTACCATTCATTTTTTTTTAAAACAAATAAGAAAGTACTGCATTCTTACAAACAAATTACAAAGTTTGGAGAATAATAAATAATCCACATTAAAACATACCATGAACAAACAAGTTGACTTATACATGTTCTATAGTAACAAGGGTTTTTGCTCTTAGACTCACATTTTTAACACTTCCTACGAAAATAGCATTGACTTCTGCTTACTGAGATTCATTTGGGAAGGTTGTGACAGAGATTCATGGGAAGCACTGTGACAGACAGAGATGCATGGGAAGTACTGTGACAGAGATTCATGGGAAGCACTGTGACAGAGATGCATGGGAAGTGCTGTGACAGATGCATGGAAAGGCTGTGACAAAGTTCTCAATTATCATACTCAAAAGTCTTTAAAGTGACTAGATATATTCTTTGTCTACATATTTTGAAAAGTTGAAATTGGTATTGTAAATCTTATTACAGCTTTAAGTAATGATTATATTGAGCAAATCTTTGATTTCTCTATTCTACGATATATAAAACATGACTTTGGTTCTTTTTGCCCACATGTAGAGCCATTTAAAGATATTACTGTATTTTTCCCTGATTGATAGTATGGCCTTAGCTGTTTTTTCGCTATCCTGTTAAGACCCTTTGGTTTTCTTGCTCCCAAAGACTTATTTTATTTGGCTTTCAAATATTTTGGCCTTGAGCGTACCTGCTGAAGGTTATTCCAGAAATGTGTCGTGCACACTAAATTTGATATCTATGTTTTTATTTTTAATACACTATTAGATAAATAAAATTGTCTGTTGTGACAGGTCATGTGAGAACGTAATTCCACTTCTCATCAGTAACGATATTCGTGAATGCTGCAATATTATTTTAATCTGTTCATTGTTAAAAACTACAAACTATCGTGCCTGAGAAATAAGCATGCTTGACTTGACATTATATATTCAAAACTATCTATGTGACCAATTAGAATACATAGATAAAAAAAACACCTGATGAATGCCAATAAAACAATAAGTTATTTTGTACACATGGATAGATACATGTTCAAAGAGAAAAACAACAAACTTACACATAAACTTCTTTTGTACATTATTATTTATTATTTAATGTCATATAGCGTAGGTATAAATAATTTACTGGACAAACAAAAACAAATAGACAACAAAAGACATCTAATATTAACTTTATGCATAGTTATGTTTACTCATTCAAATATCCAGTATAATATATATACAAACATTTTTACAAACAACTCTACTCCAAATTATTGTTATAAATAGTACCTCTTTCAATTTTAATACCATTTAAGCTATTAAGACAAAGCCATTATTAACAGTTTGGTTTTCATTAAGTTTATCCTCACATCAATAATATATTTAAAAAAATTAATATACATAACAGGGCAAGAGAAATAAGTAGAAAAAAACAGGTGCACAAATGTCTTTGTCTTACTAATATATACTTTGTATATTAAGTTGAAAACAAAATATGTTGTCAAGTAATATATAAACAAAAACAAAAATAATAATTAAATGAATTATTTAAATCTCTCTTCTTCTTAAACAAAGCATTTAAATGTTGAAATATAGCCAGATTTAATGTGATATAGTCAGTTGTACCCATCTTATTTAATATTTATGTTTCATTAATCGCCAAGTAGGATTGTTTTCTTCTTTGATCTTACAAAGTGATAACGAACTGATACTCATGTTGAAAATTATCAGTCAGTGTGTCGTCACACATTTTGACCAATATGTTATCACTAGTATCACAACTCGTCATATCAGACTCACTGTGATACTAGTGATAATGTTTATCTCGACCTTCAAACCTGCCTATATATATTTATATACAAATGTACATATACAAATATCAGTGTTAGAAACTCCCAAAAATATTTGGACAACCTAAATCAAAATTTAGGTTGTCCAATCAAGCCTGCAAAGCGGACTTGCCCACCTCGCTTGCAAGGTGGTCCTTACGGCCCGGCTCAAGACCCCCAGAAGCTCTGGGGTAAATGGTGCAAAATCCTGCATTCTGGGCATATCCTGGCACATAAATCTCAGTTTCAAATAGGTTTTTTTTACTGAAATTTTTGCTTGACAAGTCACAAGGCACCCAGAAGCTCTGGATTAAAAGGTGCAAAAATATGCAATCTGGCCATTTCCGCAGTTTTCTATGGAGCTGGTACTCCTTTTGGCAATCTTTTTTACATTTTTTTGCCGGAGGCTCCTTCGCCAGGTCACAAACTTCCACATGTTTGAGAAACGGAAATTGATCAAATACGAGTAATAACCAGAAATGGCATCGGTATTAGATTCTGGTCAAATATCAACAATGCCAAAGTTCCGATGATCTTTTATTTGAAGAGTTTTATATTTATAGCCATTTTAAGGGGTAATTTAGGAAATTCTACTCACAAAACTTGAAAAGAATAAATTTCAGCATCTGGGTAAATGAAAATTTCAGGTCGTCACTCAGACAACTTTGTTACAAATTCAGGTCATCCATAGTCGCTTTTGGTCATCATTGACGATTGGACGACCGGGAATTTCAAACACTGAAATATATATATATACATATACACTTGAGTCTTTCCTCTTTCCTGTTGTTTATATTTCAAATTGCATATTTGAATTTTGGGCTGTAATCTTTCAAAATTATGACAATTTATTTGGTATTCTAATACAAGTGTCACAATATTTAATATCCTTATCTAATTTTAGAAAAATACTCCCCTCTGCATTGGGGAAATTCAATGATATGAAAATGCAGATGGGGTTTGGATTGATGGGTTCCATCAATCCAAACCCCATCTGCATTTTCATATCATTGAATTGTTTTCTTCTTAAAATAATCAGTAGACAGAAGAACAAAACATGAACTACATCTACTGATGACTGTGGTGGTTGCAGTACATAACTACAAAATGTTGAAAATCCTATAACTAGTTATATATATCTTGTGCTAGCATCTATGATGATTTTGAAGGGAGGTGGTCCCTTAATACAGGTACAGTTAATATGACATACACCACAAACGGGAATGAAACTAAGGTGCTTTAAGAAATAGAGTTTGTTGCTAAGACAGGTTCAACTAAATCCATGTCAAATGTGTGCATAAATGATTGTTAAAAGTTGCAATTCCTCTACAAATAAAAAATCATGCACTTCATTCTGACAATAAATACACCCTAATATCATGAACAAATATATTTCTGTCTACATGCAAATTATTTCCTAGCAATATTGGTTTTAAAGATATATAATATGCACGTTCACCGAAATCAAAGAAATAATATGACAATGTTTATTTATGTATTTACAAATGATCAATTTATATTTATAAATTCAAATGCATAATTTCTTGTCTTGCATGTGAATTCTTTTAGTTATAACACCATTGTTTGCTATTAAATATTAAACTTGTGTAGTGATGTCGCCCTAGGGTATTTTTTTTAGATAGGGCCTCTATATAAATTCTGGTATAATAATATTGTATATCATATTTTCTGGACTTGATATCAAGAAATTTCTTCTTAGACAAATGAGAAAAAAACAACTCTTCAAAATAAACAAAAATCATGTATAGTCCAAAAAATATGATATGTATTAATTTCATATAATCAGAAAGAACAGCTTTTTAGAATATATGTAAGGGCTGTTCCAGAATTAAATGTGTGGGAGGGTTGGGCGGCAGCTTCATTTTTTTTACATGGGTGGTTGGTTTTTTGATAAATAAAATTTTGTGGGTGGTAGGGGACATCAAAATAAAAATTTCATGCCTGGTTGGTAAATTAAAACCTACACAATTAATTTCTGTGGTTCTTCCTCAGTTTTAAAGACAATTACTGCCGCTTTTACGCCACCGAGAATGCTGACAACCGTCAAGAAATCCGAAACGTGTCACGTAATTGCATTATCTCCCCTGTCACCGGAAACGGAAATCGATTTACCTCCCCTTCGTCGTGGTGCAATGCGAGTGATCAGTCGACCGAGAAGCAACATAGCAAGGTAAATAAAAGAAGGATAACGTTTACATCATTGGATTTTCGAAGCATTTGAAGGGAAAGATTGATGCCCTTTGTGGGCTTCTTAAATTGACAATTAAATATATTCTAATGTACCACAAAACGAAGATGCAGAGTTGGTGACAAGTGAGAAAAGTAAATTTAGCGTTGCTTAAGGATACCCAATAAATTTGGTTCAAAAACTGCGATTTTTGAAATTGAATTTTATGGGTGTTGGTTTTTAGGTTACAATTTTTGTATTGGTGATGGGGGTCTTTCACAATTTTTTTTGGTGGGTGGTGGGGGTGAAAAATATGTGCCTCCAAACCCCCCCCCCCCCACACACATTTAATTCTGGAACAGCCCTAATAGAAAATATTGAAAAGATAATAGTAATTTATAGAAAATTGGTTGATTTTCAAGAATTAAAAATTATGACTGATGAAATGTGTGCCAGTCATTGTATAAAACAAGTGATTTACTCAATATCCTGTATGAAGTGACCACACAATATGGTAGAGCATCAAACTGTGATTTTTTTTGTCCAGTGGCTGAGAAGCAGCAATCAAAAATTTACCATTTACAATGTAACATAAGATTTTCACAGGATATAGAAGATATGCATAGACTTGTTTGTGTGGTTGGATTTCCTTAAGCTGTTTATTGAATTAGTAGAGTTAACAAGCAATTTAAACTGATATGTAAATACACTTGAATGAATTCTGCTCATAAGCAAGCTGCTGCAATCTCAACATATGTTTTTGTTTTGTTTATCATTTCTTCTTTTGAGCTTGAGGTCCTCTTGGTGGAGTAACAGGTCGTCCAGAGTTTAATCCACCATACTGGTACTTTGCCTTTTTTTCTGAAGGTTTCAAAATCTGTAAAGTAAAGATATAAGATTGTCAGAGTAAAATGTTTGTCAGATATTACATGTAATCTCAATACTCAATTTCACAGCAATATCAAAAAACTGATTATATTAATGATAAAACAGGTCAAATAATTAAAAATAAACAAATTCAGTAAATGCAAGAGCAGAAAAACATGAAGTCTTCAATAATATTCTTAAATGAACAAGAGCAGTGCATACAGCAGTTTTAACTTGACTAATTATTAAATTATATGGCATTAAAGGAATCATCTATTTGTAACAATATATCAATTTCAAACACTACATGAATTTATCACTGAAAGACTTTCCTACCATATAAGCATAAATTTAGGTTAAATTTTTCATGTAAAAAAAACTTAAGATTGTTTGCCTCAACTGGCCAAGAGCTATGTGAAGTTTTGTCATTAGTTGGTATCTAATATTTGCCATTAATTACCTCCTTTGAAATCGCTTTACAGAAATACTTAATGGAAGGTTCTCTATGAAAATTATTCACTTTGTTTTGATCAATGAAAAAAACCTGATTGCCAGAGGTAAATTGTTTCTGAATAGACAAATTGTAAAGATCTTTTCCTCTGTAACCACTGGGCCAATTCAAAGGGAACTTTGAAAGAATCTTGTATGGGAGCTTGCTCATAAAAAAAAGTTCTCATTTTTCATTGATTGTACAATAGACATGGTCGTTAAGGGCAATTATTTCTGAATGGACAAATTGCAAAATCAACTGCAACTTTAAAAGAATGTTCTATGGTTGACCATTCACTTTTTTTTAAAATCTTCTTTTAAACTAATTGGCCAAATCAATTTCAACTTTAAGGTTGCAAAGGACCCTAAAATTTTCTTCAATCAAATCCAATATTTGTTGTTTCCGATCAACACCTGTTTAAAGATATGGGACTAATTCAGATTTTTTCTATCCCTAGATCCATGGAAAATTCAATCTTCAAATTAAAAAAAAAATATTAAATTATATTGATTAGCTGCAATTGTACCTTTCAGGAATGCTGCATGAGCAGCCATATCCAAGGAAATTAAACCATCTGTAAGTTAATTTGCCAGGCGAGCGTCTCAGGCGCAAGAACCTAAACCTCTAATTTTAGTTTTTAGTTTATATAATTATTTTATTTGATCAATGATACAAAGAGGATCAGACACAAGTTTTACCAACTTATGGAATCTTCTCCTATATATACAATCATTATTACATTATATTGAGAATGCACAAGAAAACAAGAAAAATACAATTTTATCATACAATATAGCTGAAAATAGTAAACGAATAAAAAAAATGAGGAAAAAGTAATTTCAGGCTGACATACTTGAAATGAGCACATCAATGTTTCATCTACTGACATCATTCCTCCAGCATTGTCAAACTCTCCACAGTAATTTGGTGCTGAAAACAGTGTTACCAACTGTCTTTTGGCAAAAAATTCATAACCATCTTCTACCACCTGTAATGTATAAAAAGTTGATGTTTTCTTTTTCTTGGCATATAAACTATCACTGTTGTCCAGAAGGAAGAATTTTCACATATAATGACAATTACTGATGTAATGTCATAAAACATAAATCAATGTTCAAAATCACTGTTCTGTAATCAGAAGGTTTTAACACTTTATCATATTATACATCTTTAGTAGAAATTAAGTAAAAAAAACAATAAGCTTTAATAAAATTGCAAATAAATTCACTCAAGTCAAGTATCTAAATCACATCTATGAACATTTATCCCATTAATGGATGTAAATATAAAAATACAAAGGTAATTAACTATGGAAGATTGTACAAAGATATTTAGCAAAACTATTTTTATCAGTTATACAACTCAACCCCAACCGTTACAGTGTAATTATTAACCAAACTCAAGTTAAGGTAGCAATTCTGAAAGTTTATTAACATGTTACATATGTAGCTGTATGGTCACAAAAAAAGACCATAAGAGCTATTGGTTTACAACTAACAATGATAGATGCTCTATGATGACATAAGATTGCTCTTGCTTTTGGATAGGCAAGCTAAAAGTAGTCAAAATCACCAAAATCATACTTGACTAGTATTTCATCAATGTAACTTTATTTCAAAATTTCAGGTAAATAAAAAATATAGATTACCAGAAAATTATCAGAAACTATTTAACAATTTTTTTTTTAGTAACCTTAGTAAAACTATGGAACTGCCACAAATCACTGAAACACCTTATCACATAAAGTAGTAGTTGTATCCAGTAGGCGAGATAGAACACACAAATTTAGCATTGATTACATAGGCAGATGCAAGTCCAACTATCATACGATCATGACAGCACCTCTATATATTGGTTATGGTATTTAACGCCACTTTCAACAATATTTCAGTTATATCGTTGTGGTCAATTTTATTGGTGGAAGAAACCAGAATACCCGGAGAAAACCACAGACCTATCGCAAGTCACTGACAAACTTTATCACATATTGAACAAAATGAAATGTGAAATGTTATTGAAATGGTAGCTTGAAAGAAGATATCTCGGAATGACTCGTGAACAGGGTTTTTAATATGTCATAACAAATTTACTAAATTTACAATATTCTTTGCAACATATTGACTTTTACCTACCTGATGAGCCCTACATATAAGATCTAAATCATGTCTGTTTAAGAATTTACTGACGACATCACCGCCGAATGTAAATGATACCCCTCTGTCATTCTCTCCCCATCCTTGTACATCTTTATCTGGGTCAGACCATAATAAATCACATAATAAACCTGCAATACATTAATATATTGATTTATTTCAAACAATAGATGTATGAAAATAATTTAGGCATTACTATCTTTTTAAATAACCAATAGTATAGTCATACAGACAGCTGAAAAATTAGGATTTTAAATTTCCTTTCGTATTATGGGTGTCCACATTTATCAATAATGAACAGCACAAACAAGATAAACTGTGAGCTAATGCTCACCTATGATACCCCCACTCTTCGGCAAACAGGAAGTAGGAATCTGACGGGTCAAAAAACGCTTCTCACGATATGGGGTACCTATATGAAGCTTATGACCAAATATCAGATCTCTGCCATCAATAGTTGCTGAGAAAAATGTGACGAAAAATGTGCATATATGTTCAATGTGTATAGAAACCAACTAAGTCGGCAAACAGGAAGTAGGAATCTGACGGGTCCAAAAACGCTTCCCACAATACGGCATACCTATATGAAGCTTGTGACCAAATATCAGATTCCTGTCATCAATAGTTGCTGAGAAAAATGCGACGAAAAATGTGCATATACAAATGTATGCTAAATGTGTATAAAAATCGGCAAACAGGAAGTAGGAATCTGATGGGTTCAAAAACGCTTCCCACGATATGGGGTACCTATATGAAGCTTGTGACCAAACATCAGATTTCTGCCATCAATAGTTGCTGAGGAAAATGTGACGAAAAATGTGCATATATGTTCAATGTGTATAAAAACCAACTAAGTCGGCAAACAGGAAGTAGGAATCTGATGGGTCCAAAAACGCTTCCCACGATATGGGGTACCTATATGAAGCTTGTGACCAAATATCAGATCTCTGTCATCAATAGTTGCTGAGAAAAATGTGACGAAAAACGTGCATATATGTTCAATGTGTATAAAGACCAACTAAGTCGGCAAACAGGAAGTAGGAATCTGATGGGTCCAAAAACGCTACCCACAATATGGTATACCTATATGATGCTTGTGACCAAACATCAGATTTCTGCCATCAACAGTTACTGAGAAAAATACGACGAAAAATATCTTGGACGGACGGACGGAAGCGGAAGGATGGACGGAAGCGGAAGGACGGACGGAAGCAGAAGGACGGACGGACAGACGGACAGAGGTAAAACAGTATACTCCCCTCCCCCTTCAGGGAGCGGGGGTATAAAAATGTATTATTCTACATAACATCATCTATTCCGGTTTCCTTGGAGTCAAGACCAAATAATATTCCCTAAAGGTAGATTCCAAAATAGCCCAAGATAAGCTAAACTCTTGAACAGCCACATATTATGAATTAGTTGATGCTGCTTTGAATGAGGATCAGGATGGGAGTTGTACAGAAAAAAAAAGGGGGGGGGGTCTGAAGGTTTCTGTGCTATAATTTTGACGACTTAATATCCTCCAACAAATATTCTGGTTCGAAACAAGAAACAAAGTCCATATTGTCTGATTCATTATCCATAAAAATTTGGCATAAGTATATTAATGTGTCAAAAACTGATTTTTTTTCACTAACATTGTCAATATGGCAGCTGCCTTGTTGGCTGGGAATTTAAAATATTTGATTTTAACATACCTGAATAATAGCTTTCTATTAACCAGAAAAATAAATTTGATTACTAAAAAGTAATTAGTGATGGAGTTTTTATAACATTACATTATGCCGTGGATTCCTTCCCCTTTAAACATATTTTTGACTATAAAGGATAAGGTTTAACATGGTATCTTAGAAAATACTGCATCAATTTCAACTTTCTCTCGATAAAAACACCAGCTAGATAACAGGTACATCTATATGTGTCCAGACTCTTCGAGAGACAAAGAAAAGGTCAGATATGATTATTTTCTTTAGAGTGTCAGCACTCTTATTTGTAATCAGTAATATTTGGCTTTCACTGGTACTATGGTCATACTAAGGTTTAAATTTTGTAACCTATAGTTTTATCCCAATTAATATAATACAATCTGTGAAAAATTGTGAAGAATCCTGATGTAAAACAATGATTTTCATAGGTTAATATAAATCTCGTAAATCAGGAATCTCTTCTGTTAACGATTAAAAAGGAATTCACAAAAGTTTTAAAAACCACAATTATTCATCTTTTTTTTGTGCTAAAATGAGGAAAAATCCAAATCACTAAACTTTTACAGACTTAATAAAGTTAGTGTTGTATGTGTGTTAATTTCCAAACAGGATAAATATTTGATAGATGAAATGATTATTTCTAAAGGTGACATGTTTTGATCCTATCTGATAGGATAGTATCAGAATGTCTTATTATCAAATCTACCTGTATCAGGAACATCTGTTGGTCTCATAATACGTCTTATTTGTTCCATTGACTGTAAATCTGGTGAAAGACCTATAAAATATAATATTGATCAGTTTCTCATATTTGAGGAGTTCACATTTTATTTTAAAGTTTGAATTCTTATTCCTACCATAATGAACTCTTCAAATAAAACTGACATAAAATACCAAATATTCAAAACAGCGTCAGAGATGCAATGGTTAGCATGTTTGTCTCGGGTCAAACCAAAGACTATAAATTAGTATTTGTTGCTTCTCCACTAAACACTCAGCAGTAAGGAGTAAGAGCAAAAACTGGTTGGCTAAAAATAAGGATAATGTGTCGCGTGGAGCGACATGTCTACCATCGGAATGTTTAGTGAGCTAGCACTATTAAAAACTAGATATGTCGGAACGACACGAATGTCCCCGTCGTGAATATTAAGGAGGCTCGCAAATGTTTCACCCTTTTTTAATTCCCTCAGTAATAGGCTATTGCTTAAGATCTGTATCCTCAAGCATCCTTAAATTCACAAGATTTATTCAAGGAAACAATATTGCCTGAACAAATCTTGATATGATCAGGAATCTACAACATTTGCATATGAATAAGAAGTCCTATACCTATTAAACATTATTTTTAATAGTCATTGAATTTTTTTCTGATTTAAAAGTGAAATAAAGTGGCGACAACAAAATATTTGGCCAAATTTCAAAGCCCAACGTCTGCAAGTTGGCCAAAAATCATTCAACCGGAACGAATTTCAAAGTGATCTGTAACTTATGATTATACACACTCAGACCAAAATATTTGGCCAAATTTCAAAGTCCAAGGGCCATAACTTGGCCAAAAATCATTGGACCGGAACAAAACGTAAACGTGATCTGTACCTTATCATTATACACCCACATACCAAATATCAAGTCAATATCTCAAAGCATAGCGAAAAAAAGTGGTGACAACTATTTTATTTCGGAATTACGGAATGACGGACATCAGCAACACTATATGTCCCAGCCACTTAGTGGCGGGGACATAAAAATCCAACTAAGCGTGTTGGTCGAGTACAAAGCGATCATTTTCATAATCTCATCAAAATGTAACTTGTTCTCACAATGATATAGCTGAGAAAATGCTGACTGGGCATTAAACTACAATCACTCACTCACTTATAAACAAATATTGAATGGTCATTCTGCATTACAAAGTACTACCATTATGTAATATTCATAATCCATTCATTGTTGTAAAATGTCTCAAATATAAAGCAGAAACACTATATCACAGAAACTTAGAAACATTTCAGAAATATTTCACAATTTCATGGCCTTTCGAGTGCTTGAGGCGAGACACAGAGGTCAGTATCAATCACGGCACAAAATAACCCAAATCGCTAAAGATATAGCTATTATACCTGTACCAAGAAGGGCAACAACAAAGTTTTACCCAGATCACTTTAAATTCATCTATATCAACTAATACCAAGCATAAATGTAAAAGAATGCACACAAATACTAGAAATAATAGAAAATAAAGGTTCCTTGTCTACATGTACATTGCAATCTAGAATACATTTTTAAGCATTTGAAAAACAATATTTAGCTGATGTAGTTTATATCATCACTCATCTTTGAATGTAGAAGCTTGTAACAATTCAAGAGTATAAAAACGGTGATCTGATTGGTTATTATTTCATAATATTTCTACATTCAAAATGTTGGCGGGGTAGAAAGAATTTGTTTTCGCAGGAGAAAACTCTGTCTGACATCAATAACTACTGCTGTACATACTAAATTTGTACTGTAACAGATGTGTCAATGATGATTGATAAAGCGAGTAATGATGTTTAAACTGAATCATTGTGTAAAGGACAAAATCATCTAATTGTGTTTTTTGGACTGCCGAATTACACTACATCGACCAAATATTCAGCTTCAAATGCTTAACAATATATTCTAGAGTCTAGTCAAGGTTACGAAACTTTATTTTACTTAGCTAATAGTAATAGTTTATGATTAATCGTGTTTTTTTACAATTATGCCCAATATTAGTAGATATCTTTGAAGTGAGCTGGTAAAATTTTGTTGCTATCCTTCTTGGTATAATAGTATATACATTGTATAGCGATTTGAGTGTGTTGGTTGTTACTGGCCCCTGTGAGGAGAAAAAATGTAATCTAACACCAGGGAAATTTGTAAGACAGGAAAATCATATAAGATTTCCAATATCTCTGACTCAATAAAACTATAAAGCAATGATTAATTATGGTACATGTATTTCATGAGCGGTCAATCATGCAAGCAACCCTTTAACAAATCCAAATTTTCTCTACCATACAATATCCATGTACACATACCTCCATGACAACAAAATATTTTTTCGTCTATAATTGCAGCTATTGGTAAGCAATTGAAACAATCTGTAAATGTTTTCCATAATTTTACTGTGAATCTTCTTTTACCTGTAATTAACAATCAATACATGTTCATATCATTTACCTGTAATTAACAATCAATATATGTTCATATCATTTAAATTAAAAACTTTCTTTAATAGTCTTTAATCTTCATTACAAATTCTGTTCTTGGGGTCTTATGAGTACAGTATAACAATTTGTCATCATGTGTCAACTTTTATAAACTATCACCAAATTTTCATCAGTCATGCATAACTAATTTTCTTGTCTGCTATATATGTATATGCAGTTGTAAGGATAGTGGCTTTTAACAGTTAATCAAGATGACAGAGAAATACTTACTTGTAAAATACAATGTGCTACAAATTAATGATTTATTACAAGTTCATATATGTGATTGGGTAAATGGTCACACCTCAATTCAATCAAATTTATCTATTCTGGAATTACAGATAAATTTGGAAGCTAACCTTGATACATATATATGACATAACACTTAGATTTTTCTCCACTCACCAACTGTACGTAAATTTAATTAAAAGCTGTTGCTTCCAGTTTATTTCATAACGGATCTGTGTTTAGTAGTTTCCATAACAACACTCAAATTTTACTATTAGACGGATTGAACAGATTATGAAAGATACAATCTGACTAGTTGATGTAGCATTTATAGTCTGTAACCCATGGGTAATTACCACCCGTTCATCTCCTCTAATTATTTTAATTCGCAAGGAAACCCTATTTTTCTTTAACTAGAGGCTCAGTAGGCTGAGCCTGTGTTGCTCACCTATCATTCTGCTTTGAGGAAACTTAATACAGAACCTCCCATAGGTGCTTCCCACCAAGTGTTGGTCATTTGGCTAAGCAGTTACAGAGAAAAAGATATTTAGAAATCGACCAATCAGAAACAAGAATGGTCTGTGGTGGCCATGTTTATTAACGGATCGGAACTAAATGAGCAATCTTTATAGAGGACCTTCCAAGGATGCTTCCTACCAGGTTTCGAATCATTTGGCAAAGCAGTTTCAGAGAAGAAGATTTTTTAGAAATCAACCAATCAGAAACAAGAATTGCCTTCGACAGCCATGTTTGTTAACAGATCGGAACTAAATTAGCAATCTTTATAAAGGACCTTCCAAGGATGCTTCCTACCAAGTTTCGATTCATTTGGCCAAGCGGTTTCAGAGGAGACGATTTTTTAGAAATCAACCAATCAGAAACAAGAATTGCCTGTGGTGGCCATGTTTGTTAACGGATTGGAACTAAGTGAGCAATCTTTATAGAGGACCTTCCAAGGATGCTTCCTATCAAATTTCGATTCATTTGGCCAAGCGGTTACAGAGGAGAAGATTTTTTTTAGAAATCAACCATTCAGAAACAAGAATTGTCTGTGGCTGCCATGTTTGATAATGGATCGGGACGAAATGAGCAATCTATATAGAGGACATGTCATAGATGCTTCATATTAAGCTTCGGTTCAGTTGGTCAAGTGGTTTCAGAGGAGAAGATTTTAAAAAAATTGGCCAATCAGAAACAAGAATTACCTATGGCGGTCATGTTTGTCAACGGATCGGAACTAAATGAGCAGTCTTTATAGAGGACCTTCCAAGGATGCTTCCTACCAAGTTTCGGTTCATTTGGCAAAGCGGCTTCAGAGGAGAAGATTTTTTAGAAATCAACCAATCAGAAACAAGAATTGTCTGTGGCAGCCATGTTTGTGAACGGATCAGAACTAAATGCACATTTTTTATAGAGGACATTCCAAGGATGCTTCCTACCAAATTTCGGTTCATTTGGCAAAGAGGCTTCAGAGGAGAAGATTTTTTAGAAATCAACCAATCATAAAGAAGAATTGCCTGTGGTGGCCATGTTTGTTAACGGAACAGGATGAAATGAGCAATCTTTATAGAGGTCATGCCATAGATGCTTCCTACCAAGTTTCGGTTCATTTCGCCAAGTGGTTTCAGAGGAGAAGATTTTAAAAAATCGGCCAATCAGAAACAAGAATTGCCTATGGCGGCCATGTTTGTTAATGGATCGGGACAAAATGAGCAATCTTTATAGAGGACCTTCCACAGATGCTTCCTACCAAGTTTCACTTCCTTTGGCTGAAGGGTTTCAGAGGAGAAGACTAAAATGTAAAAAGTTAACGGACAACGGATGCCAAGTGATGGCAAAAGCTCACATTGCCTTTTGGCAAGGTGAGCTAAAAACTGTGTCTGAGATTTGATTGGCTGTAAAACAGCTTGTGAATAATTTATGATTAGAGGATTTCTCCGACGGGTGATGAGTAGAGTGTAATCGGAGCATATCAGCTGTGGGTTAGACTATGGATTCCATGTAGATTTTACTATAATGAAAGTTACTTATGTATACAAAAATGCTTGCTAACATCTGATATCTTTTTGTTCTGTCCAGATTATTTTAATTTCATTTTCAAATATTTTAACTAATGATCAGCTTACATTCCAGTTGAATACATATGTTATACTTTTTGCAAATTAAAGCAATGAAGGTTTGCTTAAAGTAATATGAAAGGTAAATATCGTGGAATTTTTGGATTAAATATTTTCACTTAATATGTCACTTAATTTTAACTAAAAGCAACTGCATAACATTAAAAATCCGCTCAAAAGCAGATTTTAAGAGCAAATCGCAAAATTATTTGACAGCAGATACTTCTGTATTCCCATACAGTAATGCAAATGATATGCACATGACCCAAGATTTGAACTCTTTCGGGGAGATTATCGCTCATGCGCACTGTTCAGTTGATGAAAAAAATGTTGGATGCAAGTAAAAATATATTCCGTGTGTACCACACAATAATAATTGCACCAAAAAAAAAATGGTTCACACGACATGAAACAGACAGATTCCTCAATAATCATTGTCAGAATGTGTGCGTGCTTACCTCAGCATCCATGATTGTTTATCTTTTCGTCACAAGGTCATGATCGGAAATCATCGGAACAAAACAACCGAAAGTTAATCAGTCTCCACAACAATGGTGAGGACGATAAACATGCACACGGATTTGTAGATTTCTAATTGTTGGGAACATATTTCGACTTGAAACATGCATGAATAGCTTAGTAAAGGTACCGCCGTATTCCAAATTGAATTTTCAGGGAAAAAATTTCTTCACTCAAAACTGGTGTAATATTACTTTAACCAAATTGTTTTTTTTTTAATATAATACAAATGGTATTCTTACATTCGTCATAAAACCCGTAAATTCTGTTGATACTAGCACATTCATGGTTTCCTCGTAATAGAAAAAAGTTCTCTGGATATTTGATTTTGTATGCTAAAAGTAAACAAATAGTTTCCAGTGACTGTTTTCCTCTGTCAACATAATCTCCAAGAAACAGATAATTTGATTCTGGTGGAAATCCTCCATATTCAAACAATCGCAACAAGTCTGTGTATTGCCCATGGATGTCTCCTGCAAAATATTTTATAATGAACTTTTAACAAGTGAGATAGGCCATCATAGCAAGGTCATTTTTAAAATATGGAATGATTCAAACATCATACATTTCAAATAAGTAAAGTAAGAAAGCAAAATCACTTCTCTGGTTTTTCCATCAATATACATGTACCAAAAATAATTTTTTTTTTTACCAAAGTTTATTTTATTGACACTATATCTAGAGGACTACCCGATTAAAAACTAACGACTTCTGAACACTCTAAACAAGAGTTCAAATATTGTATATCATAATTGAGGTTTTGGTTTATGGTGTTTAATGCCACTTTCAACAATATTTCAGTTATATCATGGCATATTATAATTGATCTTTTGGTCAACAACTGAATTTTATCTGATGGTATTTGTAATATGAGACAGGCAACCTGTTTGAAGGACGAAGTCCTAAAATTTCAATAATACGATGATCCGTACACGTTAGCCTCACCGCCACCGGACGCATTTATGAACAATTTCGATGATATTGACCGTGGCATTTGATAATAATTTATAAATTTGACCAACTTGATGAAGCTGATTGCATGTTCATATTTCAGATTAAACACCAATATTCCTTTTGAATCATAGCCCATATATAATTCAATGCATTGTTACGGGTTTTAACTTGGAACAGATTTTCATGACCCCGTTCTAGTCACTCTGTGACCTAGATCCGGACACAATTTCGAACGACATCATAATAACCTTTCTAGTGTAAATTATTTAATGACAACTGTTAAAATTGAAAGAGCATTCATTCATTTACGTTCACATATCTATTTGTATATAATACACATGACATAAAAACCTTTCCTTTATTCATACCATAAATGTGTGCCAGTTTGCATTCGGAATTCCTTGGACTCTTCAATGAATAAGGTACATCACGGATTTTGACATTTTGGGATAGTTCAAGGTAAGGAAAATGTATTATATTGACTGTTTTTGTTTTAATTTCAATGTGTTCTACATATGCATAGAACCAGGAGATCATATTCTTTCCAATTACAGGCATAAGATAACAAAATATGCGAACCTCAATGAATTTTAGCGATAGATTCCAAGTGCAATTGTCGATCGTTTTCTGTTTACAAATATGCAACATTCAACAACTGCGCATGAATAATTTTCTCCCAAAACACGAGTAATTTAGCGGGGTATCTATTTATAAAAGCATTTTTTTAATTCATGTTTTGAAGGAACAATTAGGGGACATACTTTTTATTTCGTTCGTAATTGCGTCCGGTGAGGCTATTATCTTTTATTTTGAATGAATTGTGTAGCCGATTTGTTATGGCGTTCATTTTACCTACGCCGCTCTTCCATCGGTAAACTGACGAGTTTTGTCCCCTGGCTCGTACCTCGGCTAGATTGAGACAGATTGAGTCAGTCTATTCCATCAGGAGTTTCGTAGAAAGAGATTTTTTTATTAGAATTTTATTAAAAGTTTATTTCGATTTTGCATAGAGTAAATAATCAAAGAATTGGGAATTTTTCTTTGAAATAGATTTCTTTTGCGTTTCTAAATTATCAATTGATCTATTTTTTAAACTTCTGGTGAGCAGATTTTTAGCTATCAATATAGAAGGAAAAATCGGACAGCTTACCGTTAGAAGGACTTCGTCCTTTATAATGTCACTTCACCCAGGGGTGTGGAAATACTGAAATGTTCTACTTGTCCCCGGGCAAGTTATCTGAAAATAGTTACTTGTCGGGACAAAATCCTACTTGTCCTGTTTTTTGCATAAACATTTGATACTTACAAACACAGTTGCTAAATTGAACTTGTTTATATTGTCTATTACATCATTGCATAAAATTTGAAATATAGTTTTAATAAAGTTAAAACAAACATTCCTGCCAAAGTGATCACTGCCCAAATGAAGACCATTTTAAATTTGGATTTCTGATAGGCATGTGCAGTCAGAGAATAGCCAGTTGTTTTCAGATACAGAATAAGCTGTGTTGAAAAAAATTCTCATATCAATGAAGTTCATTTTGATTAACCTTGACAATGGATTTATCAATCAAAACAGTCATGTACTAGTATTTAGTTTTAGTGGTGTCTTCATACTTTGCAGATGACTGGTGGGAAGATAAGTATCCATTCTGTCCACGATTTTGTCAATAAACATTAATGATTTCTTGTCAGCAAAATCAGAGTATATTCTGCAGATATTTCAATATGAGACACTATCAAAATCCAGCAGTAAACATGAGAAATCGGCTAGCCACTTGGGTGTTTTTCCTCACATTATGTGTCCTTTTCTGCTAGAGGTTTTGTGTTTAACTTTCTCGTGATGTTCATTGTGGCCAGAACCTTTCCCAGCCTTTTTATTATTATCAAATATTTGTCCATTGTAACGACTGCAACCCGATTTGTATCATACGTTCACACAGATGCAAGGCCCTGATTGCTTACGAAAAGCTATGGACAAGCAAGGAAATATAAAAATAGTTATAATCTTACCACAAATTTTCAATGGAGCTTCTAGTTCTAGTAATATTGGCTGGCTCAGGAATATCTCACGTGACTTCAGACACAGTCCTCTGACTTCAGCCTCTGTCATATGAACAGTCTTTCCTGGTCGACATCCTCTTACTAAATTTAAAAAAAAACAAACAAAAACTGAACACATGCTTTATGTATCTCTCCATGGCATGACAAAATAAGCACCGGGTCAAATTTTTAATTTCCAAAATACCTTTGATAGGGCTTGTGACGAGATTAGGCTGGAGATACGGGGCAGAAATTGCCTCGGGGAAGTCTAATCTCAATGAAATTAAAGGGAAGGCATAAACACAAAATTAGTACTTGTCAAGACGAGGGCACAAGCAAACACTCTTGAAGAGGTAACAGGTAAGGGATGGAACAATCAATTATTGTCGCATTAAACAAGTGATTGAAGACTGTGCCAGTCTGTGGACAAGTGTGGTGCTTGTGCTGTGGTACACAACTTCACAAGGCAGTATTGACTTTTGTTCAACTTAAAACCACACGAACTTGAAAGAGAAAATAAATCATATTATTTTGGACTAGACACAACATGATAACAGTAATTCAGTTGCACTTCGGTGCAATCTCGAAGTAAAAAAGATATTCTGTCAAAAAGTTCTGAAGTTTTAATTTAACTTTTTCATTTTAAAAAAAATCTGTTTTAATTCTTGCATTCTCATAATGAGATTGAGAGTTTACGTTCAATTAATGTTCTGAATTAATATCAAATACACTGATAGTCTTGTTTTACCCTCTAATAGCCGAGAGATCAGACTGTCAACATTCAGTTCGGTTTCCGCCATGTTGTCTAAATGACGTCACGAAACTTGTGAACAAGCACCTTATATTTAGCAATGTGTCACCTTTTCTATTCGAAATCGATGGTCAACAATAAGATAACGACTGTATTTTCATTTATTATGAAAAAATGATATTCATAATTCTATTTCGTCATAAAAACATAAAAATGTATGTCGATTAAGGGTTACTCCCCTTACTACTTGTTTTTACATTCCTTTCAATAGAGGTCGCTACATACATATTAGAAAGCGGCAAAAAAATAAAAAGTTCTTACACTCAGAAAAGGCAACGCATACTGAAGTACCAAATTCTATTAAAGAAAATGCCGTTTACTTTGTGTTGGATCACAAAGACAATTTAGACAGACAGACATCTTCTAAAAGAATGATGTTCTGGGATAACATCCACAAATCCACGCATTTCATTAAACAACCTAATGGTAATTTAAAATCATATGTGTTATAGAATGGCTTGTACTGTACAGAAATTAAAAAACAATTTGTTCCATTGTTACCACAACAGGACGATGACCATTTATTCGTCCTTAAAAGATATTACGCCACGTTACAAAGAGACAGTAATTACAAAAAAAAACGAATTAGCTGGTTTGAAAAAATGCCTGGTTTTTCATGTGAGGTGCAAACTAAAGCAATAGCAGAATATTTAGGAACGTTTAAGGCATATCAAATGAATAAGCATGGAAATGCTAAAATTACAAAACAATAATATATAAGAGCATCTCCTATAACTAAACATCAAATAATATCAGAAATTAAGACTGGAAAACCAGTAAGAAAAATATTTTCTGACAAATTTCAGTCAGAACATCAACCTCGTGATTCCAAGTTTGTTCATAATGTTAAATACGCCATTAACAATGAGAATGCATCTGGGAATAGACAAAACAGTGCAGATGATGTGCAAAATGTTATTAACGTGTTGTCAAACAGGCTTTAATTAAAGCAATAAAATCAAGCTTTCCACAATCTAAACTCACTTAAAATTTGACTAGATATTTGAAAAATAAAATTGGTATGAATGAAAAGGCTACCAAGCAAATAGTTTCAGAGATTTTTGGAGAAAATGGCTTAATTGAAGCAGATACCACTGTAGATTTTACAAAGCTGGTAACCAATATCGAAAGCAAGTATGAAGCGTCAGTAGGTGCATATTTGACAGATAATATTATTCCTACTATCAGAGAATACGTGTATAGCGCACGCAAATTTGCACCCAGAATCCCTTTGCAATGGAAAAATAATAGTTGTGAATCAATTAATCCCATCTTGAAATTGAATCAGAATTGGGCACCTGAAAAATTACCGGAGTTAATTAACAAAATTCACAAGGAGATTATACTTCAAGAAAATCGGGTAAAAGGAGCCCTGTATGGTCACGGAGATTTTGAATTAAATAATGTCGTTTGCCACATGCAATGTACAAAAATAATTTGGCAAAATAAGTCACAAAAAGAAAAGGGTACTTTGCTGCAGAAGTTTTTATTATTTGGCCTAACAAAACAAACAGAATCGTCATCTGTAACATCAACAGATGGAAAACTTACCATCCCAAACACAGGTGCTTGTGCAAAGAAACCAGGACAGTAAAAACGGGTGAACAATACTAAAACATTTTCATGCAAAAAAAAACCGACTAGAATAAATTGAAGAATATGTCTAGTGCCAATTTCATGTATATAGCTTGTATATAATATATAATCAATATGTCTCTTCCATAGTGCTTTATAATGTTAATAATAAATAAAAAATAAAGTTATCCTGCTCAAAATCCTACTTCCACCTCCTCGTGGTGAGCAGGGGACAGACTTAAGTCTAGCGAACGGAAGAGGTATTTAAATCTTGTCACTTCTCGAAAAAAAACCACTTAAATTTCATATTATAAATATTTTATTTGTTGAAATATTTAATATATGTCCTTAATTTTATATATCTATCTTTATTTAAACTATAAACTAAATATATTTGGTTCTTGACGCTTCTTGTCCCTATTTAGTGAGACCCAATTAAACATATAAATTTATTGTATTGGTATCAACAAAATCAGTGTACATAACAAACAAACAAACAAACAAATATTTGTATTGCCAATCAAGGGCGCCTGTTAAGGCAGAACAATTAACACGATAAAATTTAATACAATTGATTACATTGATTGGTAATGATTTTAGCAGCAATGGTGAATTACAGATAACCATAAGAGAAACAAATAAAAATTATTAGACAAAAAAGACAAAATACAAGCTATACAAACAAATAAAGGATCCAGGACTCAATACATTAGCAGACGCATTTTTAAAAAATATATATATTGTTGACTTATAGGAAATTGCTATACTAAACATTGCCTGAAAAGGGCGTCGCATCTAAAAGTATACAATTTGGTTAATAATAGATATAATTTATCATAAACATAATTATCCTCAGCAGACAAAAGCCAAACAAACTTAGAGGTATTATCAAGAGAATTGAGATTATTAAATTTATTTTCTAACTGTTCTAAAATTTGTTTTCTTATTTTATTAGATTTTGGACATTCTAACAGGAAATGAAGTTCATCTTCTACCTCTAGATTACATAATTTGCATATTCTCTGTGATGCTGGTATATTCCTATATCGTCCACGTTCTATTTCTAGTTGATGTGAACTAATCCTAAATTTTGTAATTAAACGTCTCTTGTCATAATTTCCCCAATGTAAATATGGTTCAAAAGTAAAGTTATTTTTAAAAAGTCTATATGTTCTGAGTTTATTACTACAATTTGATTTTTTATTATCATTAAATAGATTATATTTCCATAGTTCTGTTTCAATTTAATCTAAACATAAGGTCAGTCAAGTTTTTCAACTTAGTACTTATTGTCCTCTCCATATGATGCAAGATTGGAATTTATTTTACTGAATTATAAAATAACCCTGTAATGATGGTGGTACATGACTGGGAGCAGTCCCAGTACAAGAATGAGAAGACGTGAAATACAAAATGAAAACACTGCATAGAACGGAAAATTATTTTCATCCTGGACGAAGAAAGAACAAACAAAATTGTTTAAAATATCAATATACTGTACTACTATCTTTACTTTATGTAATAGGTCCTATACAATTACTCAGATGTGAACTTTGGTGGTACTCTTGTCCTGCCACTTCCATTTAAAATGTTTTAACAGTTTGACGATTTACTATCGTCGTTGTTTAAAGTTTTTTTTATGTTAAATAGTCTCATTTGCAGATTCATAGTACTTAGTCCAAATCATCTCAGTCTGATAACTGATTGTCGCTAAAAAAAAGAAAACTCTTTTTTGCAGTTCACTATGATGTGTTTCGTTCCATGTATAAATGATATTTGTGGAACCATATAGGTTAACGGAATGTTTTGAGTTTTTTTGTTGTGTCACAAATAAAAACAAATCCTTTGGTAACCTAAAGCTTAAGGAGGTTGGATCGAATTTCAAAAAGAAATACCAAGTTCTCAATTTTTTTGCCTGATGATAGGTACATATGTTCTGGGCTGAAACCCCCCCCCCCCCCCCCCAAAAAAATAAATTAGAATAGGTCACCAAACTAACTTTTTTGCTAGTCGCCCATCTTTGTGCTTAATCTAAACATATGTTATTGTCTTATAAATGTACAATTAGATTGGAAACAAGTTATATCAACTTAGTACATCCGCTCCATACAAAAATGTTATATTTACATAAATATGAAAATGACAGCAAGTTACATATATAATAAATGTATGCATAAATATATTTGATAAACAGAAGTGGTGGGAAAAGTGGGGTTTGGGGATTGAGTGCAGATGTATGATAACATCGTGAGTACAGAGTATAATTTCATATTATCCAAATCTATTAGCATGTTAGTATGATGTATATTTTTGTACATTTCTAAACTGCACTGTTAAATTGTTTTCATCGGTTAAATTATCAGAGCCAAATAATAAATAACAGTATACAATTCATAAATAATTGCATTCTTGCATTCGTTAAAAGGGGACATTCTAATAAATAATGAATAGCATCTTCTAAAGGGCAGCTGGGGTCACTAATTATATTTGCTCCAAATAAATCTGCTCCCAGTGAACTACACTGGTGTCTTAATCTAGTATGTATAATATTACATTTCCTACTTTCTAACATATAGTAATTAGAAACCTTATAAATAAATTCGCCCTTAAAGTTTGTTTGTATGAGGTACCCAGGGGCGGGTCCAGGATTTCACGTTAGGGGGGGGGGCCGCACTTAAAAAAAATTGCGCCGAGCGGAGGGAGGCGCGAAAATTTTTGGGGTATTTCGTGTGAAAAATCACGATTTTACGCCAAAAAATCATATTTTTCCCAATTTTAGGGGGCGCACCCGCTGGATCCGCCCCTGGTACCAACTTTGGATCTCTACAAATGATGCATTAACAGGTCTTCTGTAAATATTTTGCATAATCTCAAAAGACAATGCTAATAGGAATACTCTAAAGTAATTTTGCAATACCTGAGATAGGAAAACTCTTTAAAAAAAAAATTAAAAAAATAAAATAGCAGATTTTCAGTCTGACCCTAGATTTTTTTCCCTACATACAACACTCTCGCTCATAACTATGTTGCAAGAAATACCAAGTTCCCCATTTTTGCATATAATGTGCTCAGTTGTATCTAGAATGAAACAAGCTTTAAAGAAAATAGGGTCACCGAGGTTGTTTTGTCAATATTTTGATTTGAAGACAGCCAAGTAGCAAAGGAGCAAGTAAAGGGAGATAACTCATACAATAATTTACTGATTTTTGTTCACAGAGTTTGTGGATAATTTGTTTTCTAGCAGTTACTCTTACTTTTCCATTACATCTTGCGCTTAAAACCCTAGTTTTATGATGAAATACTCGCGACATCCATGCGCGAAAAAGATGCGCAGGAACAATACTATCCAAAAAGTTTCAGCTAGATATAAATTAAAATATTCTCCTGATTCATTCTTCTCTACTTCATGCATTTTCCAAAATGCATTGATCGAAGAACGTCAAATAAAAAAACAGAAAACATACTGCGCGAAAGTAACCATGTATACTAGCCTCTGTAATATCACCGGGAGTAACATGTGTTTTATTACTGAAGAATGTGAGGCCAGCTGGAATCCTTGAGATTTTTTGTATTTTATGTATAAAGGAAAATTTTAATTTTATTTAAATTATGGAAAACAAGTGGCGTGTATAATTTGAAGAAAATCAAAATAGAAATCTGCCAAATATCAAGGATCAGATATGAATGTCATTATTATAGATTTTGTATATATCTTCTGTTGATAGATATTGAAAAATAAACTGACATGGCGGAATGATATGATCTATGTGAAAATGAATGATATGATCTATGTGAAAATCGTGCTGTACTCGAGTGTAACACCACTTTCTGAGGGTAAGATGGTTATAAATGAATAGAAAAATGATTGGTGAAGCGATTTATATAAGGGTTTCGGATACAAAATAAAACCCGATAGCCACGAAATGTGGAAATGTGCCGACCCTGAGTTGCAGCGGCAAATCAGCTGTTTTCCTTATGGGGATCGCTCTGACGTCACACGGCTCCAGCAAGTCGAACAAAAAGCAGTCGGACGGCAGAGGAATCATGGAACCATCAGGTTTGGTTTTTTTTCATCTCCGCCGGAATATTTTTTTTGAAGTAACGGATTACCGCTTCAAGAAGTATAGCGATACTTTTTGATACTATCTCGATAGTGTTGTTAAAACCGTCAAGGCTATGATGGAAGAGCATCATGCAAGTTTCTTTGCATTGTTAAAATAATCACCCAGAAGCAAATGTATCAACAGGAAATTATGCTTTTATCAAATGTTACTCCGCGTTCTTTCTTATTCACAGACTGAGTTAGTGAGCGTTACTTAACTATACAGCTTTACAGCTTTTCAACTGATGTTTGACGAAACCGCGTCCGAGAAAACAGAGGAGTTTTAGTATTTGTATCAGTCATTGCTTTTTAATACAAAAGATACGAGATGAGGTCAATTGCACCAGGTACGTTTTAACAAGCTCTGATTAATGTATCACCACCATGGAACTTGATCTATGCGTCAGTAAGTCTGTTTTCACACAGTAGACAATATTTTAACCGATTTTTCGATTTTGTTTTCTGATGAACATAACCTGAACAATCCCTTGTAAAGAAAACGATATAGTCAGAAGTTACAAACAACTTCGCAACCTTATTAAAAACACAAATAAATGTGATTTAAATTTTTTTTTTCTATGTATAAATATTGTTTAAACGTTTTTCTCCATGTAGCTACGACCATGTACATACAAGAATCTATAAAGACTTCCACTCAAAACTAAAAGACAGATTAAAAGAAATAGTCCAACTGTTTTCATAGAAAAGAATGGCAAACGTAGATACAAATACCTGACACATATTATGTTGTAACAAAAATAAATAAATAAATAAAATAAAGAATATATATCTGAACCTGATATCATCAAAATGCTTTAGTTTTTGATTGACAACATATTTGTTATATTTGGTTGACGTGTTATGCAATAGGCAGTCGTCATTCTTATGGGTACCAATGATGAACCCCTCCTCTCCGACTTGTTCCTTTATTCGTACAAGACGGACTTCATGCGGGGGCTTCTCAACAAAAACAAGAAGAAGCTATCCCGGTCCTTTAATTTCACGCTCCGCAATAGATGCTGTCCTTTCACTGAATAATTCTAAGTTTGGTGATTTTGGTGATGGTATCTATCCCAGTTTTTTAGCTTGAAATAAAGGATACCACATATACAGCTAGGTTTGCTTCATACCTTGAACTACACCTCGAAATAGACAGTGTGGGCCGGTTAAGAACGAAAGTTTACCACAAAAGAGATGATTTCAATTTTTCCATTGCATGATTTCCTTGATAAGAGGATTGCTGCTAACAAAGAAGTTACTGAAGCAAGGGTTCCTAGTGGTTAAGTTGAAGTCATCACTTCTAAAGTTTGACGGTCACCACCGTGACTTCGTTAACGGTTACGGAGTACTAGTATCTGTGTCAACAAATGACCACGGATATGTTCCGTTTGTGGTAAGTACAACCCGGTCCTTTCCCCATTCATGACTTATCACCGGGCTTGTAACAATAGTAACACGACGGGTGCCACATGTGGAACAGGAACCGCTTACCCTTCCGAAGCACCCGAAGTTCACCCCCGGTTTTGAATGGGGTTCCTGTTGCTCGATCTTTAGTTTTCTTTGTAATGTTTTGTAGACTATTGTTTGTCCTTTTTTGACCACTGTATTGTCTATATTTCTTCTATTTACGGTTTGATTACCCCTTTGGTATCTTCAAGATTTTCTTATATAATTGGGAATGTATAAAAAACACACGTCTTGTTCCTTTTTTCTCTGGTTCTTTGCATCACTAAAATGATTTAATGATTATCCATTTTGTGCTGGACTGATATCTAATGTGGCTATCAGGGGAAGCTTACACGTGTAGGATTCTAATATAACCCCTCCATGGTGTAATTGGTAGTGTTTGTCTCTCAAGCACGGATGATCGTCTGTAGGTGATCCTAGTCATCAAAACACAAACTGGATGTTTCTTTGATGAAACATCTTTATAAATGTGTGGGCAATATATTAGTTTTCAAAATGTACAAATTGTCTGTTTTAGTTTGCATGTAAGTAACTTAAGAGGGCAAATTAATGAAAACAATGATTGCACTCAACAACTTTATTTTAACAAAGATCAAATTGAAATTGATACAAGCTTAAACTAAAACTAAAATAATATAAATTAAGCTTAAAACAACAAAAATAATTATGACACATATATGATTAAAAATCTATCCATACATCACAGCAGAGATATATAATACAATCTTTAATCTGGAAAACAAACAATCTTTAATCTGGAAAACAAACAATTTTTAATATTTATAACAAAGCTCCATTTTGGTTGTTTGGAAGAATGCTTGAATATGGTTTATATGTGAACATCAATGGTAATATGTTTTGTTTATTTCCTGAATTGCCATATCTTAACACACACAAAATGATGTATCGCACATACTACACATCAGACAATTGTTGTACAGAAATTGATCTAATTTCATAAAGAGATCATATTGAACTCGCCAATCATGCATTTCAAACATTTCTTAATCAATCTTTCCACCAAAGAAACAATAATTAGGTGAAGAAACCCAGAGGCTTGCCCGAACCTCTCACCTGGATTAATATTAATAATTTACTACAATTTTAATATGAAATTATTCGTCAAAGTAGGCCTAATTTGCATAAAGGGCAATGTTTTCAATCAAAGAGAAACAAAGAATATGAGTTAAACAACTCACAATCAGGTAGCGGCCCACCCATGTAGCTATGGTTTAAAGTTTAAATAGTATTAGTAACAATAGCTACCATTATTAAAATGAAGGTTTTTCCTCTAAGCCTAAGCCATTGATAGCAGATTATGGTTATCCAGCTTAAGTCCTTTACTTTACTTTTCAAAAACACTTTAAAATTATTTAGCTTTCTAATCTTTTGAACTTTGAGCGTACATGTTCCAGGTTAATCCAGAAATCTGTCGCGTGCAGTAAATTATATATCTATGTTTTTATTGGATAGAGGGTGTGGCTATTATATAGAATTGTGAAAGGTGACCAACCAAGGACCATACAGGCTAAGTTTGGTTTCAAGTCGTTAAATTATTAAATTATTATTAAAAAAATTGTTATGGATTATTGTCAAAATAAATCAGCTTTGAATAATCAACAATTACAACAAAATTACAATTTGATAAAAAAAAAAGAAAAAAGAAACAGATGTATTTTAGACAAAGCTATATGTTAAATTTCAGTCCATTCTGTTTAGTGTAAAGTTTTGACCAAGAGATTTACACTGAATGTTTCCTTTATATCACTTTCAGTTGTATTGTGTCCATCAACACCTGTAACCACTGGACATCACACTTCTTAACCATTTGAAATGTAACAATTGTTACTTTGGTTGTAAGGTGGTGTTGTCAAATACAAAATGTACATACATGAAAGTGGAAGTGGTCAGGTCATCCAAATAAAGTTTGGTCTGTTAAGGTTCATAGGAGAAACAAAAAAATTACCAGATAGGAAGCAACATGATTATAAAACTCATATCATCTATAACAAAGTCAGAGAAAACCATAAACAAACATGTGTTATGAACAACAAAATAATTGGAAGAATTCAATAATAAAATTAGGACATTTGCAAATTTCTCATTTTCTCATGTGAAATTAATAAATATAACATATAAATTTTTATGAATCCGACAATTGATGAATGATATGTACATCAACATGGTGCATAATAAAAATATAACATTGATGCTGAACACAAAAGACATTCCTATAATAACGTATACTATATGGCAACCATTCAAGTGTATCTGAGGAATAAAACATTTCATCTTTATGTTTTAATTTTTCTTGTATGTTTCAAATGGATTTGGTAATGTGCTAAGAAAAGAAAATAAGAAAGATCTAGAGGGAGACCGAATGAAGGCAAAACGACAGGAAATTGTAGATGTTATAGGTAATAATGGCATTATGGGCCGATATGCATCAAAAAGATTAAGAGGTAAGTATGATATTTCAATCTCATTCAAAAGCAAAGCAACACAGAAAAAAAGAAGAAAAAAAAAGAAACACCTGCACACAATGAACTAAGGAATATCAATATTAGATTCTAATGTCAAGGTCAGATTAGGATGAACTTATATTAGTAGGTTTATATTCTAAATCATTTGTCACAACAGTTTTAAAGCTAAATTGGGTTATAATTAGATCATTAGTGACTCCAAATTATATAAGTACATAATAAGTAAGTGAAATCTATATATTTATAGGAGTCAAAATATCTTTATATTTATAATTATATTTTGTGGAGTCTTGATTATCTCATTAGTAAAATTAAACTGATTTAGTTTAAATATACAATAATTACATCAAACTATATTGTTAAACAAGATATTAATGGAGAATAAGATTAGGAAAGTGAACCTAAAAATTAAACAAATGATACTCCTATATAAAACATGTTAAAAAAACATCAATAGCTATTTACATTTATAAGTAGCAATGATGTCAATCTAAGGACAAACAAATAAATAAAATCAACTTATACTTATCAACTAGACATTTTTTTATTTACAGATATAACACCACAATATAGCTGAAATATTGCATAAGTTGGTGTTAAACACCAATCAATCAATCAATCAATCCATATTAACAGATAATGAACATGATGTAATGCCACAGTAATAACATGACAAAAACACTTATCTGCACTTCATTGAAAATGTACTTCGGTCAAAGCTTTCATACCCCAATGAAACTTCAAAAGAATGCATTCAATTCTTATAATTATATTTAAATCACACCAAAATTTAATATAGTTGAATTTTTCGTTGTGAATTTTATTTGTGTTAGATTATTTGCTGTTGGAAATGACTACGCCATTGATTGTTTACATCTGACGTCGTCATGGAGGCATGTGCAAGTTCGGATTTGAGTTTCATTGGGATGTGAAACATCTCTTTTATAATCATGTGATCACTTCATAACCAATCATATTGTAACATTTCAATGAAAAACGGAAGTAATGTAATTATTATGACATATAAAAACAGTTTTTATCTCTTCCAAATGCTTTACTGTATTAAAAATTTAATTGTAAAAGAATATAGATGAACCATTGGACATTTTGATGCTTTTTTCCTGAATTACAACAAAGGAATGAAAAAATTCAATGATCAAATATGATTAATTAATACATTGATTAAAAAAGAGTTCAGCAACAAAATTTAATCATTGCAATAGCTAAGTATGGGATTAGGAATTAATTATGTAATTAGGGCTAATCATCTGCTTAGTTTAATCACAAGTTCAACAACGGATCCCAGACTTTCACACAGTTATGTATTACAAAACAGTTGGATGCCATTGAAAATTTTCCAGTACCATGTCACTTTCAGCTTTTTTAAATAAAGGGCTACGTCAGTGATAACAAGTCAACAAGGGCTTTCTCCTGCACCAGTTTTACTACAAGCAAAGTTAACTTGAAAACCACAATTGACAGAGGAAATCTGCTGGCATAGTACCTGAAGTCCTTGTCACAATCAATTTAAAAGAAAAAAAATGGCATCAAAATTAGATTAAAAATAACAATTGTGTATACCTTCCAAATTTCAGAATTTGGTCACCCTTTAGCCCCTTTCCCATTTTCTTTATTGACTCATAAAGATAAAAATTTGGCCAAAAAAAAATTCATAAAATTTGAATGAAAAGGAAGAAAGTTCAAATTTTCAAAATTAATACTCTATTTCAGTTGAATCAATCTAATTTCAGAGACAGATGAAATCCATCAATATACTACCTGAAGCTCTCGCCACAATAAATTCACAGAAACAATGCACATCAACATGGGATGAAAAAAATTTTCTATATATCTTCCACTAGCCCTAAGCCCCAGTCTAATAAAGATTGGTTCATGCTAGTAAAAATTCCATAAAATTTGCTTAATTAAATAGATAAAAATTCTTCTAAAATGACCTTCGGGCTAGTTTATCAAAATGTTTTTGGCAAATACTGCTTTTCAGATCTCTTTTCAAAATAAAATAGCTTTCTAAAGATAACCCATAAAAATTAAACACATTAACATTGGACAAAAAATTAAAAAAAGAAACATATTTTGAACCAAAGATTACAGTTTCAAAATTTCAGATTGATAGGTCAAGTTAAACAAAAGTTATGGCACAGAAACCATTTTGTCTACAGACGGACAGACGACAGACCCATAACATAATACCACTGCAATAAATATCTGTGATTTGCTGCTCACAGGTGGAGATGTCACACACAAATAGACCTCAATTGCAAACATCAAATCAATAACAAAAGTATATTAATATTCAAATACAAGTACAGCCATGTACTAAGTTGAAGAATAATTACATAATTTGCCATTTTATTATCTACACCATAAACTTAATATCATTTTGAATAATTTTTTTTATCTCATTTCAAGTCTCTAAGAAATTTTTATTTTTGATACACTTTTTAAAATTGCAAAAACATGTCAAATATCTAAGAAATTTGATTTTTGATGCACTTTTTAAAATTGCAAAAACATGTACAGACTTCCTCCATGTTAAATTGAAGCATTGATAATGAGGTTGATAATCTACACTTCAATTACATGAAGGATATCACAGTAGCAAAATATGTTGGACATAACTAAAGTGAGGTCATGGTTTATATAAACAAAATGACCTTTTTGGACTAAAGAGAATTGTCATCATCTCTCTTGATCATCTACAAGCATTCCACCTTCAGCCTCATCATTAGAGCTGCACTGTCCACTGTCTGGGTCTAAGATAGAATATATTTTTATAACTTCTCCCATACCTTTGGTTGTACCCTGTCTAAATAGTAATCGAGATCCAACTTTAATATTTTCAGGTTGTTTTACAAATTTAAACACTACCTGAGCCTTTTCACTTGTCCTTATAGATCTCTGAAAAACAAGAATTATATATATTTTACATTAACATGGAATTATTTTTCACAAATTGCTAAAACAACAAGAATTTGACTGAAAATTGTATTATTAATATGATTTTGTACTCATGGAGATAAAATACATGGGAAAAAACTCGCAGAACCTTCCGATTCTCTATGAATCACGTACCAAATTCCCCTATTTACAAACATTATAAATGGATGGTACATGTTTTATAGCATAAAAAGCCATAAAAAACATGACTGCTACATGTATGTGTCAAACCATATTCAAGATCTCATTAAATAATCAATCTTTAGCAGTTTTCACATTAGACGCATAAATCCAGAAAAATAAAAGGCATCGCCAACAAAATCAAACTTCACAGAACATGGACAGATGGAAGGATTAATATGCTGAGAGTTTTGTACCCACCAGTTATATAAAGATGGGGGAATAGAAATGAAGAAAGACAAATTCATGAGCTAGACGTGGTCATTTGGCAATATCATAATATATTGGTGATCTACATAGCTAGTACATTTATGTCATTACTTTGTAAAATCAAGTTGTTGCTAATGTAGTTAGTTTTCAGCTATTTTCTTTGTATTTGACTGTTGTCCACATGTAAACGGGAGACAAAATTCTGCTTTTGCACTTAAATTGAGTTAATTTCTTTTTAGTCTCATGTAATCTACAAAATCGTTTAACACCGTAAGTAATTTGAACACTCTATTCAAATTTTTATTAGCTTTTTATAACACAGAAATCCTTGCAACATGCCTAGACAAGTCCTTGACTCACCAAAATTTTCAGAAATGTCAATTGCAACAAGAATCCCTGATAATACACAATTTCACATATAATTTTTACCTTATTATATATATATTCTATTCTACATGTCTGACAAACACTTCCTACATGTAGTGTTGTTTCAAACCCTGTGGTTATCTGGCTTGAGTGGAACAGTAGAAAAACATCAGCTTCAAACTTATAACAAACAGATGGCTGTATTCCTGGACTTAACAAAACCATACCCTTAAAAATACAAGTATTGTATTTAATACAAAACCTAATTTCTGGGGTTAATAAAACCATAGCCTTAAAAAATAAGTATTGCATATATATATATAAGACATACAGGTTTAATAAACACAACACTCTATAAGACATACAGGTTTAATAAACACAATACTCTATAAGACATACAGGTTTAATAAACACAATACTCTTTCAGGTTAATGTTAAGGTGTTTAACGCCACATTTAACAATATTTCAGCTATATCGTGGCAGTCAGTTTTATCGCTGGAGGAAACCGGAGTACCTGGAGAAAACCACCAACATGTTGCAAGTCACTGTCAAACTTTATCACATGATGTTGTATCGCCATGAGCGGGATACAAACTCACAATTTTAATGGTGATAGGCACTGATTGCACAGGTAGTTGTAAATCCAACTACCATAAGACCACGACCATGACCATCCCAATATACTCGTTCCAAATACTAGTATTACATTTAAATAAGATATACTAAAACGTTGCCCAGTGATATTTTTGTACTAAACTGAAGAAAACAGCACTCGTCCACAGGCGCACGAGGCATGGATTTCGTTTCCTCCTCCCCCCTTTTTTCAAAATTTTCATATAAATCATTCCTTTTTCAAAATTTTCATAATCATTCGTTTTTTCTTCATTTGACAATATCAGTAGACGTCATACATCATGAATAATACGTGTATTCTGTGTCCACAGTTTTTCGACTGATACAGTATAAGAGAGAAGGTAAGCAACTCCATTTTCATATTTCGCGCCATATCGCTCACCTCGGTTGGGAAACCCCCGTGTTTTTTACACTTTTTACCTTGTCTACATATGGCACTGTCGTATCAAACTGTTTCTAAGACACTTACCTAATTGCCCATGTTCGAATTTCAGTCTGTACGTCGATCTTTTCCAAGAAATCTCGCCGAGAATAGCGAGGCAGCTTCGTTTCTAGGTCAAACTACATCATATGAGACGGAAGTGCAAGAACAGGAACCCTGGCATTTTTTTACGAATGGATTACCTGCAATGAAAAACCCAGATGCGCTCCGAATATTTTTTCCATAATGTTTTGGCGGGAAATATAAACCGCTGAGAAAACATAACAGCAGACGGATTATTTCGTAAAAATGGCACAACGACCATCTGAATATGGAAACATTGAAATAATTTGATGGTAAATAACTGTTCAAAAAGAAATTCAAACTGAGAAATAGATGATTGAATGGTTAGAACTGAAGTCAAAATTTCAATGAAAAAGAAATATTCAGCTTGCCTCTACTTCAAATTATTAAAATCATACCCAAACAAATACATATACAACTAAAAAAAAAAAAAAAAAAAATAAATAAAAAAAAAAACAAAGGAAGAAGCTGAGAACAGCTATTGAATGGGACTATGGCATTTTACCCCCTTCCTCAATAAAAGGGCTCCCAACTGATAAAAATGTGTAAGGGAGCCGGAGAGACCATTTAACTAAGGGGGCTATTTCTTTTTCATTTCATGTCACTGATTTTATAAAACAATAATCTGTCTTACAGGGGTAAAAAATAAATAACTTGTGTAACTCCACTTTTCAGCAGTGACAGAAATCAGTGTTGAAATCCAGAATAAAAAAATCCTATTTTACCGTATAAGTGGTTATTTTGGTGGGTATTTAATTTTCGCTTTCTTCGCGAGGATGTTAAATGCGCGAAAAAAGTTCACGAATTATTATTTCACGTTCAAATAGTTAAACAAGTTATTTATTTTTTACCCCTGAAAAAGAAATAAGCCCCCTTAGTTAAATGGTCCCTCTGGCTCCCTTACACATTTTTATCAGTTGGGAGCCCTTTTATTGAGGAAGAGGGTAAAATGCCATAGTCCCATTCAATAGCTGTTCTCAACTTCTTCTTCCTTTGTTTTTTTAAAATTTTTTTAGTTGTATATGTATTTGTTTGGGTATGATTTTAATAATTTGAAGTAGAGGCAAGCTGAATATTTCTTTTTCATTGAAATTTTGACTTCAGTTCTAACCATTCAATCATCTATTTCTCATTCTTTTTGAACAGTTATTTACCATCAAATTATTTCAATGTTTCCATATTCAGATGGTCGTTGTGCCATTTTTACGAAATAATCCGTCTGCTGTTAAGTTTTTTTCAGCGGTTTATATTTCCCGCCAAAACATTATGGGAAAAATATTCGGAGCGCATCTGGGTTTTTCATTGCAGGTAATCCATTCGTAAAAATGCCAGGGTTCCCGTTCTTGCACTTCCGTCTCATATGATGTAGTTTGACCTAGAAACGAAGCTGCCTCGCTATTCTCGGCGAGATTTCTTGGAAAAGATCGACGTACAGACTGAAATTCGAACATGGGCAATTAGGTAAGTGTCTTAGAAACAGTTTGATACGACAGTGCCATATGTAGACAAGGTAAAAAGTGTAAAAAACACGGGGGTTTCCCAACCGAGGTGAGCGATATGGCGCGAAATATGAAAATGGAGTTGCTTACCTTCTCTCTTATACTGTATCAGTCGAAAAACTGTGGACACAGAATACACGTATTATTCATGATGTATGACGTCTACTGATATTGTCAAATGAAGAAAAAACGAATGATTATGAAAATTTTGAAAAAGGAATGATTTATATGAAAATTTTGAAAAAAGGGGGGGGTAGTACAGAAAAGGGGGGAGGAGGAAACGAAATCCATGCCCCATGCGCCTGTGCACTCATCTTGTAGGAAGACCTAGCCAAGAATTTATATCCTCATAATTTTTTATTCAAAAGGTATGGTTTCCTTATAAAACCTGATGAAGATTGAAAATATAATTACATGTGCAGAGATGCAGCTAACCGTCGCCCCTGTCGGACCTAGGGGGCAGAATTTTAGAGGGTCCGGCAAATGATGTCTTTGTGTCAGACCTAATGACCGGCAAACATTTTTACTGCTTGGGGCTGTCAAAAATCAAATTTCTGTCGGTCCTGGTTACCTCTTAGACCCCTAAGCGAAGGATCTTTGATTATCGTTAATAAAGTCAAAAGTCGTAAACAAATCGGTAAAAATTTCTGTTCCTTTCTGTTTATGCTAAATTTCGGGAACCAGTTCCCATTAAGGATTTTATTTCGTATCCTATCGGTAATCGTTGTAAATTGTAATTTGATCATTTCCGTTATGGCTGCATAGCCAATTAAGTTTACGGAGGGGTCTAAATCTGGAAAAAAGCACCCACTACCTATCGATTTAACTACAGAGAATAAAAAAGCCAAAGGTCGGCATATGAAAGGGAGAGGCGACTGGGGCGGTCCTTTAATCGAAAATGGAAGGACAAAATGAACAAACAAATGACGACTTGATATCAAATTCAAAATACTCATTAGAGGAATAATAAAATCTTACTAATATGAAGTATTGATTATTTGATGTTGCAGGGCTCAGTGGCAGATTCAAGGGGGTCTTTGGGGGCTTCAGCCCCCCCGTTGAATAAGTCAAGCACATATATTAACATACGCTTTTCAAGGTTAGTTAACGTCACGATATGGCTTTTAATCGAATGGTTTCGATCTGTGTGATGAAAGTAAAAGAAAATACAAATTAATTTCTTTGTATTGAATTAATCTTCAAAGAGGTAATTTAGTAATTATGCTAAATCGAATTTTCAAGTTTATTTGAAGTTTTTATGAATGTATTGTCAAAATACCAATTAATCAGGTATTGTCTAAACCGTAATATAAACATGTCTAGTGTCACAATTACCACCAACACCTGTAAATTGAGGCTCTTTCAAGGAAATTCTTTTTTAAATATCATTTATTTTTTACAAAAAAATTAATGGCAAATGTTCCTGTATTACAAAAAAAAAAAAAAAAAAATTACATGAGTTTCCGTTTTGAAAATATATGAATACAGCATATTTTAAACTCCAAGTGAAAATATAAATACATATAAAATATTTAAAATTAATTAGAAATAAAATAGACTTAAATAGATTTTTTCCCTGCTATTGCTCAAACCCTTGAGCACTTTATAAAACTGCCAAAACACACATACACCAGACCAGAAGAAGCTGATGTAACTTCTTTGTTGAATTCCATTTACAACTTTGATTTTGTCGTTACCATTGTTATTGTTCAAATGTGCCTGGCTTTTAAGAAAGAGCTCAGCAGATCACTAGATTTACATTAAACTTATTTTATTGTTAACTATATAACATTTGGATCGGACACAAGTTATTCCAACTTACAAAGGTCCTCTACAAGATCACTACAAGAGAGATCACTTGACAGAGGCAGAGCCTTAAAAAGCGTACATTTAATTCAGAGCACACTACACTGCAGAGCAAATATTGAACAATTCCCCCACCAGTGTTTTGAGAGGAGTGCTAAAATATGTGAACCGCTAGACATAGAGGTTAAAAACCCTAGAATATGCGGGAGAGTAGACAAATAATGAGTTAATGTTGAAGCAGAGAGTCCGGAAGACTACTTTAGGAAGTCATATTAACTATACCTTTTCTCTACTGTACGCTAAATGAAATGAAAACAAGGTTTACCGACCTACACGCCAGAACCACTTTGGGACTACAGTTGGTTTCATCAATTATTGAAAATATTGCTCCATAACTGAGCCCCCCCCCGTCAACAGAGTCTCTGGATCCGCCCCTGGGGCTATCTAAATTGAATGTGGTCTCAGTCACTAACCCCCCTTTGGCAATATCCTTAATCTGATTCTGGTCGTCGTAGTCGTTAGCTGTGTCAAGGCTTTAAGATTGTCCCTTTAATCATACTGTATTGAAAGTGAAATATTAAAAAATTTCTAAAAAAAAAAGTAGGTCTGGCAAAAAGTTGATAGGTCTGACAAAACTCTCTTACTTGCAGGACCCAATGTCTGACAGGAATTTTTTTTTATCTGCAACTCTGCATGTGTACTTTCGTTAAGCATTACTGTAACTTTTTAAGAGGACTTGAAGTTAAACTATTATGTTGAAGACTTTTAAAAAAAATATTTACAACTGGAGCATTGTGTGGTATTCTGATATACAGCCTAATGCCATATATGGTAATTACCTTTCTGAGATTTTCCCTCTTCACATCATTTAAAGCCACTGAGGCTGTTTGTCCAGCTTGTATCAATCGACAAGGGAGACGGTTTCTGTGTACTGACTTAACATTTACTTTAGTAAATGTACCATCATCTAAAGGTCCTAGTTGTAACTCTTCTCCTTCTTTTATTGAACCACTGAAACAAATTATAACATTACATAGGAGATAATACAATATCCACCACACAAATGTTAGTAATTACAGAATACAATATTGATTACCTCAGAGTTGTCCTAAGGCTATGCAAATTCATAATATAAAGTAATTTTGGAATGGTATTGCCTTATTAGATTATATATATAAACCTGTACTCAAAATAAGGTCAAATCGTGAATTTGTCAAAAATATCTTCATATCAATTATTTTAGCAAATATCTTTGTGTCTATGATACATAGGTCATAGCTATTGTTTTTTGTTGTTGTTTTTAGTTCTTGATCGATGGATCATTGTGACGAGGCCAAAGTGTTAAATGATTTTACCATAATTTATCTAAGTATTTGAGTTACTTAGGATAATTAAAGCCGAAATCTACTTTGAACAAACACATTTTCTTCTTCTTTTAGATATCCAAAGAAACAACTTATCTGAGTGAGAATAATCAAAAGAAATCTAAAGGGATTCAATTCTAACTAATGCATCTTGATTCCATACAGACCCCTTATCAAGGGGGGATCCTGCTAGCCAGTTTAACACCAAAATATGTTTGTACCTGTCCCAAACCAGGATTTAGATTTCCATCTGTATATGTCATCATCTTTGATGTGTTCAATGATCTAATGAGGGGGGTAGTAGCTCATTTGTTTGATATCAGTGGATTTTGTTTTACCATCACTGCTAAACTTTCTTTCCATAATCCTTTAATACTATAAATTAAAAAAAAGGAAAAGAAAGTTTGCTTGGATGAATAAGACACTGCAGTTACTTTATTATTTTTTAGTGCCCTCTACCACATGACATGGGTACCATAATATTGACAGAAAATTGCTGAGAGATGCTTCAACAAATACCCATTCATTGTCAAATACATATGAATGGAAATTATTTTTCAATGTCAAGGAAAATCTTTCAAAAGGGACTAGACTCACAAGTTGATTTGTATCAACATAGTGTACACAACAGGATTCACATACAATTCTTGCTTAAAGGACAACTTTATAGACACATACCTGTGTATTGTTCCACCAACCACAGTTCCTACCCCTGGTACTGTGAACAAGGCATCAATCTTGTAATAAGAAAAATCATTAAGTTAATATATATGTTGTTACCTGTAAATTATTTTAGAATGTTTAAACTATCATGTTACAAGCCATTACATAATTAAAATTCAGTACTGTGCATCAGATCTTAATTTCCAAGTGTTTGCATAGTTTTCTTCTATGTCATTAAAAGCAACTAGAGACTCACAGGAGCCGGTATTACTCACCTGAATATTCATGTACTGTTTGGATTCAAGCAAGTTGGAGGTTTCTGATAAAAAGATTTTCATCCACATTCCCATAAGAGTCCTATGTTAAACAATATGTAGTGGTAGTGGCGGAACAATAGCTCTTATGAAGCTTTTTTGAAAAAAAATTACCATAGCACTACGAATTTCACATGTTTGTAAAGTTGTTGAATTGCGACTCCAGCTGTGTTTTTGGGTATTATAAATTCATTTGTTGAGTTTGTTGATTGGTCAAATTGCTATCGTTTGGTTTTTTAAATCTTTTTCTACAACCTTCCATAGTTAATACCACTGCATATTTATATTTACATTCTTAAATGGGATAAATGTCCATCATATAAACTAGTATTTAATAAAAATCTTACCTGATATTCAGTGTGATGCTGCTTCAGTTTTTCTCTTTCTTTCACTTTTTTCATAGGAGGAAGAACATTGAGAAATTTTGTCAGCAAATCTAAATGTTTACCAGTTACACTGGAAATGGTAAATATTGGAGTAATTCTGAAAAATAAAAATGTAATAAATCTTAAGAAAACAAATTTTCAAGGGAGATAATTACATATTTACCTGATAAACAATCAAAATCTGTGTTTTTATCAATCAACATGTTATTGAGTGAGTGATTGTTGTTTAATGCCAATTCAGGAATTTTTCAGCTATATCATGGTGAGAACAAGTTAATTTTCAATGAGATGATGATGAGGGCCGCTTTGTTCTACACTAACACGCTGAGTTGGATTTTTATAGTGCTAGCTCACTGAAACAACAGTCCGCGGATAGACATGTCGCTCCACTCAGACACATTATTCTGATTCCGAACTAACCAATCTTTGCTCTTTCTCCTTAATGCTGCGTGCTTAGCGGAGAAGCAACAAATACTAATTTTATAGTTTTTGGTTTGACCTGACGGGCTCGAACCCAAGATCTACCGCACTTGAGGCGAGCACGCTAACCATTACGCCACCGATGCGGTTCAACATGTTATTGATACAAATTTCAAATGATTTGAATTAAGGGGGGAACTTCAGTTATTGAGCGGAAAACAAAAACAGGATGTACGTACAGACAGACATGTGTAAGACTTAATGCATAAAAGGGGGCATAAAAATCAATTTATCATTCTCAACGAGTATTATATGCAGGAAAAAAAAGCTTACAAACTTCTATTACAATCAATTATTCTAAGAACAACAACAGATGTGTACAATACTTACGTATCAGAGTCAAAGTTAGTAGCAGCAGTAACAGCATCATCTTCACCTTTGATCCTCAGAGGAACTTTTTTACATCCTGGAGACTTCAGGATTTTTTCTAATTGACTAACAGTTTTTTCTAACACATATCGTCTACATTTGTCTATTTTAGTCACAACTACAAAAACTGGCACTTTTAAAGCTAATGTGAATCCTAAGTGTTCTTTGGTTGTTCCGGCTGCAAAGGATTGATTTATAAAATCATTGCATCTTTTAGATTTCAGATTGTTCGTCTATCAACATAATTATATATTATCTATTGACATGTATCGGACAAAAAGAAACAACTACATTGAAAATAATCTATTTGTTTGTCAATACCTAGTAATATAAATTTGCTGGGATATTTTCAATAATAAGAATTGCTCGTATATGTTCATTAATCATGTATTGTTTTAAAATGAAAGGATAAGGAATGTTTGCATTGTATGATTTCTTCAATGAACATGAATATGATTATGCATGACAGGAAATTCATTTGGATAAGCATCATGCTGGTCAAGATTAAAGTCCATAAACTGACCATTTCATTTGACCTTTCTAAGTATATTCAGTGCTTCTCAAAATAATAGCAATAGCATGTTCTAAGGTATAAAATGATATCAGTACTTTATTAATGTTGAAATGCAGATATGTACTGAGTGAAATCATCAAAGAGTGAAATACTTCTACATGTGATGCAGCTTATCTCTCCTATTTGTTTTTTTTTTCTATTTCATTGCCTTTTAATTATTTTATTACATGTAAAATTTAAATTTATTTTTTCCCTTTCCCATTAAAAAAAATTGTAAGTATAAAGATAAAAAATAAGGTACCTTATTGCTCACCTAATATGCCAGAAAAATACAGTGATTTTGAATAGCTTCAGAGATCCTTTTCAGGATAAAAATCCCAACTAAAAAGTCATGAGACCCACTAGTGCATCCTTTGTAATTGTTTGTAAAAAAAACGGTGAGTCCCAAACACAAGTGATGAGTCCAGGACTCATCCAGACGAGTTGCTAGTATCTCTGAATTTGACGAAGACAGGGAAGTGGCTTCTGTTACATAGGAAACACAACATAATATAGTGTTTTATATTACTTTTAAACATACCTAATCCAGTGGTGGCATTAACCACTAACATAGCAAAGTCTGGTGCATAGCCTGTCAAACCAAATATAGTAGTTTTAAGATACTTGTGATGACCAGCTAAATCTATCAATGTTATAAGTTTGGTAGAGTTTTCACAGATTTCTTCTACTGTCCTTGAATCACTATAGTTAACAATCTAAAAAAAGAAAAGTTAGATTTTTTTTTTCTCAATACGGAAGAAAATATTTAACAACAATATATGTTTCATTTATAATTTAATTCTCGTTGGAATAAATTCTGAAATTTTGTTGTTTATCAGAGTGTACTAAATTCCATGTGCATGTATATATACTACTCAATATTTTATATATAAGAGTGTACAAAAAAAGAAACAAACAACAAAACATGCATACAATCCTCTCTTATTTACCAGACTTTGATAAAATTATGAAAAAATAATATCTTTTTAAAATTTAATTACAGGAGTATCAAAATGTTAAATATATATATGGAACTATTTTTAAAGAAAATATAAATATATGTTACATTAATAACAGCTATCCTTATGATTAATAAGTACAAAAAAATGTTGTTATAATTTTTATACAATTTTTTGGAATATCTTCTTACCTCCCCTTTGCCATTAAATCCTAATATTTCGTGACTTATACTAGAAGTCCTTCCTGATTGAATTTCATGTAAATGACGGAACAGATTTAGTCTTGCTCTTCCTCGTCCATTATCTAGTTCACCTTGTGTCAATACACCTAGTAATGTACTCTTCCCTGCATCCACGTTCCCTAGAACAGCTAGTCGTAAATCTATGAACTGTGTAAGAAAAATATAATTCATTTAATATTGTATGTGTCTCATTTAAATATTTATCAATGTCTTAATCAATCAAATAAGCCCTTTATATATTAAGGCAATACAACGTATGTGTATAAACCAAGTTAACATCCATCATGTACACAATTTTCAAATTTGGCCGATTGTTCAAGAAATTACTTTAATAGTGGGGTACAAGACTTGTGATTACATATGCAAAGGTTTAGGTTTTTTTTTACTTCTGAGCATTAAAAATATCTGTTTATTACAAATCTGTATAGCTATACGTGAAGTTCACAATAAATGTAGTTTTAAATAATAACCTGCTGATCTTCTGGTACTTTGCGGACAAGAATTTCCAATGCATGTCTTGGGTTTTCCTTGTCCTCTGTTTCAATTGTTCTTTCACGTAATATTGAAGTCGTAGCACCCAACCTAAATAACATTTTCATTAAAAAAAATCACTTAATATGCAATGCATTTGAATTAAAAATTTGAAGACAAAAAATTTACAAATAATTCCAGCTTATAATAACTCATGTGTTAATTAATCTTCATGATTTATACTTCAATAAACTGATCATCTACCTTCAGAAGAATAAACTGATCATCTACCTTCAGAAGAATAAACTGATCATCTACCTTCAGAAGAATAAACTGATCATCTACCTTCAGAAGAATATACTGATCATCTACCTTCAGAAGAATAAACTGATCATCTACCTTCAGAAGAATAAATTGATCATCTACCTTCAGAAGAATATACTGATCATCTACCTTCAGAAGAATAAACTGATCATCTACCTTCAGAAGAATAAACTGATCATTTACCTTCAGAAGAATAAACTGATCATCTACCTTCAGAAGAATAAACTGATCATCTACCTTCAGAAGAATAAACTGATCATCTACCTTCAGAAGAATATACTGATCATCTACCTTCAGAAGAATAAACTGATCATCTACCTTCAGAAGAATATACTGATCATCTACCTTCAGAAGAATAAACTGATCATCTACCTTCAGAATAATAAACTGATCATCTACCTTCAGAAGAATATACTGATCATCTACCTTCAGACAAATAAACTGATCATCTACCTTCAGAAGAATAAACTGATCATCTACCTTCAGAAGAATATACTGATCATCTACCTTCAGAAGAATAAACTGATCATCTACCTTCAGAAGAATAAACTGATCGTCTACCTTCAGAAGAATAAACTGATCATCTACCTTCAGAAGAATATACTGATCATCTACCTTCAGAAGAATAAACTGATCATCTACCTTCAGAAGAATAAACTGATCATCTACCTTCAGAAGAATATACTGATCATCTACCTTCAGAAGAATAAACTGATCGTCTACCTTCAGAAGAATAAACTGATCATCTACCTTCAGAAGAATAAACTGATCATCTACCTTCAGAAGAATAAACTGATCATCTACCTTCAGAAGAATATACTGATCATCTACCTTCAGAAGAATATATTGATCATCTACCTTCAGAAGAATAAACTGATCATCTACCTTCAGAAGAATAAACTGATCATCTACCTTCAGAAGAATAAACTGATCATCTACCTTCAGAAGAATAAACTGATCATCTACCTTCAGAAGAATAAACTGATCATCTACCTTCAGAAGAATAAACTGATCATCTACCTTCAGAAGAATATACTGATCATCTACCTTCGGAAGAATAAACTGATCATCTACCTTCAGAAGAATAAACTGATCATCTACCTTCAGAAGAATAAACTGATCATCTACCTTCAGAAGAATAAACTGATCATCTACCTTCAGAAGAATAAACTGATCATCTACCTTCAGAAGAGTAAACTGATCATCTACCTTCAGAAGAATAAACTGATCATCTACCTTCAGAAGAATAAACTGATCATCTACCTTCAGAAGAATAAACTGATCATCTACCTTCAGAAGAATAAACTGATCATCTACCTTCAGAAGAATATACTGATCATCTACCTTCAGAAGAATAAACTGATCATCTACCTTCAGAAGAATAAACTGATCATCTACCTTCAGAAGAATAAACTGATCATCTACCTTCAGAAGAATAAACTGATCATCTACCTTCAGAAGAATAAACTGATCATCTACCTTCAGAAGAATAAACTGATCATCTACTTTCAGAAGAATAAACTGATCATCTACCTTCAGAAGAATAAACTGATCATCTACCTTCAGAAGAATAAACTGATCATCTACCTTCAGAAGAATAAACTGATCATCTACCTTCAGAAGAATATACTGATCATCTACCTTCAGAAGAATATACTGATCATCTACCTTCAGAAGAATAAACTGATCATCTACCTTCAGAAGAATATACTGATCATCTACCTTCAGAAGAATAAACTGATCATCTACCTTCAGAAGAATACACTGATCATCTACCTTCAGAAGAATAAACTGATCATCTACCTTCAGAAGAATAAACTGATCATCTACCTTCAGAAGAATAAACTGATCATCTACCTTCAGAAGAATAAACTGATCATCTACCTTCAGAAGAATAAACTGATCATCTACCTTCAGAAGAATAAACTGATCATCTACCTTCAGAAGAATAAACTGATCATCTACCTTCAGAAGAATAAACTGATCATCTACCTTCAGAAGAATAAACTGATCATCTACCTTCAGAAGAATATACTGATCATCTACCTTCAGAAGAATAAACTGATCATCTACCTTCAGAAGAATAAACTGATCATCTACCTTCAGAAGAATAAACTGATCATCTACCTTCAGAAGAATAAACTGATCATCTACCTTCAGAAGAATAAACTGATCATCTACCTTCAGAAGAATAAACTGATCATCTACCTTCAGAAGAATAAACTGATCATCTACCTTCAGAAGAATAAACTAATCATCTACCTTCAGAAGAATAAACTGATCATCTACCTTCAGAAGAATAAACTGATCATCTACCTTCAGAAGAATAAACTGATCATCTACCTTCAGAAGAATAAACTGATCATCTACCTTCAGAAGAATAAACTGATCATCTACCTTCAGAAGAATAAACTGATCATCTACCTTCAGAAGAATAAACTGATCATCTACCTTCAGAAGAATATACTGATCATCTACCTTCAGAAGAATATACTGATCATCTACCTTCAGAAGAATAAACTGATCATCTACCTTCAGAAGAATAAACTGATCATCTACCTTCAGAAGAATATACTGATCATCTACCTTCAGAAGAATATACTGATCATCTACCTTCAGAAGAATATACTGATCATCTACCTTCAAAAGAATAAACTGATCATCTACCTTCAGAAGAATATACTGATCATCTACCTTCAGAAGAATAAACTGATCATCTACCTTCAGAAGAATAAACTGATCATCTACCTTCAGAAGAATAAACTGATCATCTACCTTCAGAAGAATAAACTGATCATCTACCTTCAGAAGAATAAACTGATCATCTACCTTCAGAAGAATAAACTGATCATCTACCTTCAGAAGAATAAACTGATCATCTACCTTCAGAAGAATATACTGATCATCTACCTTCAGAAGAATGAACTGATCATCTACCTTCAGAAGAATGAACTGATCATCTACCTTCAGAAGAATGAACTGATCATCTACCTTCAGAAGAATGAACTGATCATCTACCTTCAGAAGAATGAACTGATCATCTACCTTCAGAAGAATGAACTGATCATCTACCTTCAGAAGAATAAACTGATCATCTACCTTCAGAAGAATAAACTGATCATCTACCTTCAGAAGAATAAACTGATCATCTACCTTCAGAAGAATAAACTGATCATCTACCTTCAGAAGAATAAACTGATCATCTACCTTCAGAAGAATAAACTGATCATCTACCTTCAGAAGAATATACTGATCATCTACCTTCAGAAGAATAAACTGATCATCTACCTTCAGAAGAATAAACTGATCATCTACCTTCAGAAGAATAAACTGATCATCTACCTTCAGAAGAATAAACTGATCATCTACCTTCAGAAGAATAAACTGATCATCTACCTTCAGAAGAATAAACTGATCATCTACCTTCAGAAGAATAAACTGATCATCTACCTTCAGAAGAATAAACTGATCATCTACCTTCAGAAGAATAAACTGATCATCTACCTTCAGAAGAATAAACTGATCATCTACCTTCAGAAGAATATACTGACCATCTACCTTCAGAAGAATAAACTGATCATCTACCTTCAGAAGAATATACTGATCATCTACCTTCAGAAGAATAAACTGATCATCTACCTTCAGAAGAATAAACTGATCATCTACCTTCAGAAGAATATACTGATCATCTACCTTCAGAAGAATAAACTGATCATCTACCTTCAGAAGAATAAACTGATCATCTACCTTCAGAAGAATAAACTGATCATCTACCTTCAGAAGAATAAACTGATCATCTACCTTCAGAAGAATATACTGATCATCTACCTTCAGAAGAATAAACTGATCATCTACCTTCAGAAGAATATACTGATCATCTACCTTCAGAAGAATAAACTGATCATCTACCTTCAGAAGAATATACTGATCATCTACCTTCAGAAGAATAAACTGATCATCTACCTTCAGAAGAATAAACTGATCATCTACCTTCAGAAGAATAAACTGATCATCTACCTTCAGAAGAATAAACTGATCATCTACCTTCAGAAGAATAAACTGATCATCTACCTTCAGAAGAATAAACTGATCATCTACCTTCAGAAGAATAAACTGATCATCTACCTTCAGAAGAATAAACTGATCATCTACCTTCAGAAGAATATACTGATCATCTACCTTCAGAAGAATATACTGATCATCTACCTTCAGAAGAATAAACTGATCATCTACCTTCAGAAGAATAAACTGATCATCTACCTTCAGAAGAATAAACTGATCATCTACCTTCAGAAGAATAAACTGATCATCTACCTTCAGAAGAATAAACTGATCATCTACCTTCAGAAGAATAAACTGATCATCTACCTTCAGAAGAATATACTGATCATCTACCTTCAGAAGAATATACTGATCATCTACCTTCAGAAGAATAAACTGATCATCTACCTTCAGAAGAATAAACTGATCATCTACCTTCAGAAGAATAAACTGATCATCTACCTTCAGAAGAATAAACTGATCATCTACCTTCAGAAGAATAAACTGATCATCTACCTTCAGAAGAATAAACTGATCATCTACCTGATCATCTACCTTCAGAAGAATAAACTGATCATCTACCTGATCATCTACCTTCAGAAGAATAAACTGATCATCTACCTTCAGAAGAATAAACTGATCATCTACCTTCAGAAGAATAAACTGATCATCTACCTTCAGAAGAATATACTGATCATCTACCTTCAGAAGAATATACTGATCATCTACCTTCCGAAGAATATACTGATCATCTACCTTCAGAAGAATAAACTGATCATCTACCTTCAGAAGAATATACTGATCATCTACCTTCAGAAGAATAAACTGATCATCTACCTTCAGAAGAATAAACTGATCATCTACCTTCAGAAGAATAAACTGATCATCTACCTTCAGAAGAATAAACTGATCATCTACCTTCAGAAGAATAAACTGATCATCTACCTTCAGAAGAATAAACTGATCATCTACCTTCAGAAGAATATACTGATCATCTACCTTCAGAAGAATATACTGATCATCTACCTTCAGAAGAATATACTGATCATCTACCTTCAGAAGAATAAACTGATCATCTACCTTCAGAAGAATAAACTGATCATCTACCTTCAGAAGAATAAACTGATCATCTACCTTCAGAAGAATAAACTGATCATCTACCTTCAGAAGAATAAACTGATCATCTACCTTCAGAAGAATAAACTGATCATCTACCTTCAGAAGAATAAACTGATCATCTACCTTCAGAAGAATAAACTGATCATCTACCTTCAGAAGAATAAACTGATCATCTACCTTCAGAAGAATAAACTGATCATCTACCTTCAGAAGAATAAACTGATCATCTACCTTCAGAAGAATATACTGATCATCTACCTTCAGAAGAATAAACTGATCATCTACCTTCAGAAGAATAAACTGATCATCTACCTTCAGAAGAATATACTGATCATCTACCTTCAGAAGAATATACTGATCATCTACCTTCAGAAGAATAAACTGATCATCTACCTTCAGAAGAATAAACTGATCATCTACCTTCAGAAGAATAAACTGATCATCTACCTTCAGAAGAATAAACTGATCATCTACCTTCAGAAGAATAAACTGATCATCTACCTTCAGAAGAATATACTGATCATCTACCTTCAGAAGAATAAACTGATCATCTACCTTCAGAAGAATATACTGATCATCTACCTTCAGAAGAATAAACTGATCATCTACCTTCAGAAGAATAAACTGATCATCTACCTTCAGAAGAATAAACTGATCATCTACCTTCAGAAGAATAAACTGATCATCTACCTTCAGAAGAATAAACTGATCATCTACCTTCAGAAGAATAAACTGATCATCTACCTTCAGAAGAATATACTGATCATCTACCTTCAGAAGAATATACTGATCATCTACCTTCAGAAGAATATACTGATCATCTACCTTCAGAAGAATAAACTGATCATCTACCTTCAGAAGAATAAACTGATCATCTACCTTCAGAAGAATAAACTGATCATCTACCTTCAGAAGAATATACTGACCATCTACCTTCAGAAGAATAAACTGATCATCTACCTTCAGAAGAATATACTGATCATCTACCTTCAGAAGAATAAACTGATCATCTACCTTCAGAAGAATATACTGATCATCTACCTTCAGAAGAATAAACTGATCATCTACCTTCAGAAGAATAAACTGATCATCTACCTTCAGAAGAATAAACTGATCATCTACCTTCAGAAGAATAAACTGATCATCTACCTTCAGAAGAATAAACTGATCATCTACCTTCAGAAGAATAAACTGATCATCTACCTTCAGAAGAATAAACTGATCATCTACCTTCAGAAGAATATACTGATCATCTACCTTCAGAAGAATATACTGATCATCTACCTTCAGAAGAATAAACTGATCATCTACCTTCAGAAGAATAAACTGATCATCTACCTTCAGAAGAATAAACTGATCATCTACCTTCAGAAGAATAAACTGATCATCTACCTTCAGAAGAATAAACTGATCATCTACCTTCAGAAGAATAAACTGATCATCTACCTTCAGAAGAATATACTGATCATCTACCTTCAGAAGAATATACTGATCATCTACCTTCAGAAGAATAAACTGATCATCTACCTTCAGAAGAATAAACTGATCATCTACCTTCAGAAGAATAAACTGATCATCTACCTTCAGAAGAATAAACTGATCATCTACCTTCAGAAGAATAAACTGATCATCTACCTTCAGAAGAATAAACTGATCATCTACCTTCAGAAGAATAAACTGATCATCTACCTTCAGAAGAATAAACTGATCATCTACCTTCAGAAGAATAAACTGATCATCTACCTTCAGAAGAATAAACTGATCATCTACCTTCAGAAGAATAAACTGATCATCTACCTTCAGAAGAATAAACTGATCATCTACCTTCAGAAGAATATACTGATCATCTACCTTCAGAAGAATATACTGATCATCTACCTTCCGAAGAATATACTGATCATCTACCTTCAGAAGAATAAACTGATCATCTACCTTCAGAAGAATATACTGATCATCTACCTTCAGAAGAATAAACTGATCATCTACCTTCAGAAGAATAAACTGATCATCTACCTTCAGAAGAATAAACTGATCATCTACCTTCAGAAGAATAAACTGATCATCTACCTTCAGAAGAATAAACTGATCATCTACCTTCAGAAGAATAAACTGATCATCTACCTTCAGAAGAATATACTGATCATCTACCTTCAGAAGAATATACTGATCATCTACCTTCAGAAGAATATACTGATCATCTACCTTCAGAAGAATAAACTGATCATCTACCTTCAGAAGAATAAACTGATCATCTACCTTCAGAAGAATAAACTGATCATCTACCTTCAGAAGAATAAACTGATCATCTACCTTCAGAAGAATAAACTGATCATCTACCTTCAGAAGAATAAACTGATCATCTACCTTCAGAAGAATAAACTGATCATCTACCTTCAGAAGAATAAACTGATCATCTACCTTCAGAAGAATAAACTGATCATCTACCTTCAGAAGAATAAACTGATCATCTACCTTCAGAAGAATAAACTGATCATCTACCTTCAGAAGAATAAACTGATCATCTACCTTCAGAAGAATATACTGATCATCTACCTTCAGAAGAATATACTGATCATCTACCTTCAGAAGAATATACTGATCATCTACCTTCAGAAGAATAAACTGATCATCTACCTTCAGAAGAATATACTGATCATCTACCTTCAGAAGAATAAACTGATCATCTACCTTCAGAAGAATAAACTGATAATCTACCTTCAGAAGAATAAACTGATCATCTACCTTCAGAAGAATAAACTGATCATCTACCTTCAGAAGAATAAACTGATCATCTACCTTCAGAAGAATAAACTGATCATCTACCTTCAGAAGAATATACTGATCATCTACCTTCAGAAGAATATACTGATCATCTACCTTCAGAAGAATAAACTGATCATCTACCTTCAGAAGAATAAACTGATCATCTACCTTCAGAAGAATAAACTGATCATCTACCTTCAGAAGAATAAACTGATCATCTACCTTCAGAAGAATAAACTGATCATCTACCTTCAGAAGAATAAACTGATCATCTACCTTCAGAAGAATAAACTGATCATCTACCTTCAGAAGAATAAACTGATCATCTACCTTCAGAAGAATAAACTGATCATCTACCTTCAGAAGAATATACTGATCATCTACCTTCAGAAGAATATACTGATCATCTACCTTCAGAAGAATATACTGATCATCTACCTTCAGAAGAATAAACTGATCATCTACCTTCAGAAGAATATACTGATCATCTACCTTCAGAAGAATAAACTGATCATCTACCTTCAGAAGAATAAACTGATCATCTACCTTCAGAAGAATAAACTGATCATCTACCTTCAGAAGAATAAACTGATCATCTACCTTCAGAAGAATAAACTGATCATCTACCTTCAGAAGAATAAACTGATCATCTACCTTCGGAAGAATAAACTGATCATCTACCTTCAGAAGAATATACTGATCATCTACCTTCAGAAGAATAAACTGATCATCTACCTTCAGAAGAATAAACTGATCATCTACCTTCAGAAGAATAAAGTGATCATCTACCTTCAGAAGAATAAACTGATCATCTACCTTCAGAAGAATAAACTGATCATCTACCTTCAGAAGAATAAACTGATCATCTACCTTCAGAAGAATAAACTGATCATCTACCTTCAGAAGAATAAACTGATCATCTACCTTCAGAAGAATAAACTGATCATCTACCTTCAGAAGAATAAACTGATCATCTACCTTCAGAAGAATAAACTGATCATCTACCTTCAGAAGAATAAACTGATCATCTACCTTCAGAAGAATAAACTGATCATCTACCTTCAGAAGAATATACTGATCATCTACCTTCAGAAGAATATACTGATCATCTACCTTCAGAAGAATAAACTGATCATCTACCTTCAGAAGAATAAACTGATCATCTACCTTCAGAAGAATAAACTGATCATCTACCTTCAGAAGAATAAACTGATCATCTACCTTCAGAAGAATAAACTGATCATCTACCTTCAGAAGAATAAACTGATCATCTACCTTCAGAAGAATAAACTGATCATCTACCTTCAGAAGAATAAACTGATCATCTACTTTCAGAAGAATAAACTGATCATCTACCTTCAGAAGAATAAACTGATCATCTACCTTCAGAAGAATAAACTGATCATCTACCTTCAGAAGAATAAACTGATCATCTACCTTCAGAAGAATAAACTGATCATCTACCTTCAGAAGAATATACTGATCATCTACCTTCAGAAGAATGAACTGATCATCTACCTTCAGAAGAATAAACTGATCATCTACCTTCAGAAGAATAAACTGATCATCTACCTTCAGAAGAATAAACTGATCATCTACCTTCAGAAGAATAAACTGATCATCTACCTTCAGAAGAATAAACTGATCATCTACCTTCAGAAGAATAAACTGATCATCTACCTTCAGAAGAATATACTGATCATCTACCTTCAGAAGAATATACTGATCATCTACCTTCAGAAGAATAAACTGATCATCTACCTTCAGAAGAATAAACTGATCATCTACCTTCAGAAGAATATACTGATCATCTACCTTCAGAAGAATAAACTGATCATCTACCTTCAGAAGAATAAACTGATCATCTACCTTCAGAAGAATAAACTGATCATCTACCTTCAGAAGAATAAACTGATCATCTACCTTCAGAAGAATAAACTGATCATCTACCTTCAGAAGAATAAACTGATCATCTACCTTCAGAAGAATAAACTGATCATCTACCTTCAGAAGAATAAACTGATCATCTACCTTCAGAAGAATAAACTGATCATCTACCTTCAGAAGAATAAACTGATCATCTACCTTCAGAAGAATATACTGATCATCTACCTTCAGAAGAATAAACTGATCATCTACCTTCAGAAGAATAAACTGATCATCTACCTTCAGAAGAATAAACTGATCATCTACCTTCAGAAGAATAAACTGATCATCTACCTTCAGAAGAATAAACTGATCATCTACCTTCAGAAGAATAAACTGATCATCTACCTTCAGAAGAATAAACTGATCATCTACCTTCAGAAGAATATACTGATCATCTACCTTCAGAAGAATAAACTGATCATCTACCTTCAGAAGAATAAACTGATCATATACCTTCAGAAGAATATACTGATCATCTACCTTCAGAAGAATAAACTGATCATCTATCTTCAGAAGAATATACTGATCATCTACCTTCAGAAGAATAAACTGATCATCTACCTTCAGAAGAATAAACTGATCATCTACCTTCAGAAGAATAAACTGATCATCTACCTTCAGAAGAATAAACTGATCATCTACCTTCAGAAGAATAAACTGATCATCTACCTTCAGAAGAATAAACTGATCATCTACCTTCAGAAGAATATACTGATCATCTACCTTCAGAAGAATAAACTGATCATCTACCTTCAGAAGAATAAACTGATCATCTACCTTCAGAAGAATAAACTGATCATCTACCTTCAGAAGAATAAACTGATCATCTACCTTCAGAAGAATAAACTGATCATCTACCTTCAGAAGAATAAACTGATCATCTACCTTCAGAAGAATAAACTGATCATCTACCTTCAGAAGAATAAACTGATCATCTACCTTCAGAAGAATAAACTGATCATCTACCTTCAGAAGAATAAACTGATCATCTACCTTCAGAAGAATAAACTGATCATCTACCTTCAGAAGAATAAACTGATCATCTACCTTCAGAAGAATAAACTGATCATCTACCTTCAGAAGAATATACTGATCATCTACCTTCAGAAGAATATATTGATCATCTACCTTCAGAAGAATAAACTGATCATCTACCTCCAGAAGAATAAACTGATCATCTACCTTCAGAAGAATATACTGATCATCTACCTTCAGAAGAATAAACTGATCATCTACCTTCAGAAGAATAAACTGATCATCTACCTTCAGAAGAATAAACTGATCATCTACCTTCAGAAGAATAAACTGAACAAAAGTTTCAATCTAATTAGATGTGTGTTTGTTTGGTCTTTATTCTGTGTGATTTATTAAAATCTAATGGCATCCAGTATGGGCTCAAGACAGAAGTCATCATTTCAACTGACAAATCAGTCATGAGCCTACCAAATACTGAAGTATTAAAATCTCCTAACAAATCTTTAGGTATTTAAAAAATTCAAAACATCAGTGACCATTGAATATTTTTGTATATTTGTCTGTTTTAAAATGTCATTGACTCCAGTCCATGTAATGTTTACAAACAAACTAATTTATGTGTAAAAAAATGTGAGTTCAGCTGTCCTAACAATTTTTTTTTTGAGTTACCATGTTTCTTTTACAGATGTCGCTTTGTTTATTGTTACGGTAAACCACGCACATGCTTAGAGTTGCCGTCCACTTAGTCCAAAATTTACAGTGTTGCATATAATTTGACAGTCAAAAGTGAATAAAATGTTTCCCTGATCTTTTTTTAACCAGAAATTAAAAAGCTGAAAAAGATTATGAGTGTTTAATTTCACTTTCAATACTTCAATGTGGTGTTTTGTTGGTTGAGGAAACAGAGAAACCTGAGAAAACTAACATTAGTTACTGACAACCTTGATAACATAAGGTTGTATTGCATACATCTCACCATGGGTGAGAGTCAAACTCAGAAATACTTGCAGTAATTTAATTTGATGAGTACAGTAGACATTTCTGAAAATTTTGGCGAGTCCCATCATTGTAAGAATCTAAAATTTGAAAACTTTGGCGAGTCTGGACTGAAAATGGCTAGTCCAAGATTCATCTAGACGAAAATCCAACCAACATACAATATATGATCATAACAATACAGACCACGCCAGAATCAAGATGTTAAAATTTATATGCTAACCTCAAGGCCATGGTTTCTAACGATTCCATTGAAGCATCTAAATCTGTTTTTGATAGTCCCATTAACAGTCCATTGTCTTCTACCCCAATCTCATAGATAGCCTCCCCTTCCCCTTCCTCTAATCTCCATTTCATCTGTGTTATCAAATGTTCTAATCGAGATTCAGTTGGGTTCACAAGTTTTAACTGTAAAACATATGAAGATCATAAAAATGAAAACATTTCTTATTGTAGGATTCTTATCTTACATGTACACTGACACTGTATAAATAACATAATTTAAATTATGAAATTATCATTGATATTGTCCATAACCTAGGGATTGCTCTGGCTTCAAAAGTGTGTCGCCAACTATCAAATCTTGTCACTGATATATGCATAGATGAAAAGGGAACCAAAATTTCATTCAAATTGATAGTGAACTTTGCATAATTACATTTTCAAATCCTAATTTTGGTGATGACTACATGTTATTACTATGTGAAACATATTTTAAACTAGAACTGTGAGTGACCTCACTGAGTGATACCCCCCGCTTGCAATACTATGATGTTCAAACTTTGGAATACAGGTATATTAACAAGTTACCTATGGAAAAAGAACGGATATGGAGTAACGTCAAGGAGACAACATCCCATCTCCAAAATAAACTAACCAAGAACATACATCTAGGGGTCGCCACAAGGTCTTCAACAAAGTGGGATTGCTTAAAACCAATACGGTTTCATCAGTAATACATGAGGATTACAACATTTCCTAACTTTTTTACAAGAGGATATAGGTCACATCAAATGTTATTGATTCAAAATTAATTATTTATTCTTGAGTAATTTTTATATTGCAAATATCCAGATGTGAAAAGGTCAATTAAAATCTTATTTCATTCAGGAATAGTTACGCTTACATCACCTTCCAAATTTTTGACAGGAACCATATTTCTTCATGCACATCTGCAGGCAGTGTATTACAACTGTGTAAAGTTTCATTTAAATCCAATGAGCCGTTTAGGAGGAGTTGCGCTTACAAGCCCATCTCTCCATACAGAACGTATTTCAGAGTATAAGTTAAATTATCCCCCCTTCCAAATTTTGGACAGCAACCATATTCCTTCATGCACATCTGCAGGTAGTGTATTACAACTGTGTAAAGTTTCATAAAAATCCAATAAGCTGTTTAGTAGGAGTTGCGCTTACAAGGTACATGCCCTCCTTCTTTTCGTGAAAGTACAAGTTGAATTATCTCCCCTTCCAAATTTTGGACAGAAACCATATGTCTTCATGCACATCTGCAGGTAGTGTACTACAACTGTGTAAAGTTTCACAAAAATCCAATAAGCCGTTTAGGAGGAGCGGCGCTTACAAGGTACACAACCCCCCCTTTTTGTGAAAGTATAAGTTGAATTATCTCCCCTTCTAAATTTTAGACAGCAACGGTATTCCTTCATGCACATCTGCAGGTTGTGTACTACAACTGTGTAAAGTTTCATAAAAATTCAATAAGCAGTTTAGGAGGAGTTGTGCTTACAAGGTACACGACCCCCCTTTTCGTGAAAGTATAAGTTGAATTATCTCCCCTTCTAAATTTTAGACAGCAACCATATTCCTTCATGCACATCTGCAGGTGGTGTACTACAACTGTGTAAAGTTTCATAAAAATTCAATATGCAGTTTAGGAGGAGTTGCACTTACAAGGTACCGTACATGGACGGACAGACAGACGGACGGACGGACAGGGTGATTCCTATATACCCCCCAAACTTTGTTTGTGGGGGGTATAATTAATATTTGTAGTAATTTCTTCAAAGTATATTCAACCAAATCCATACATGCCAAAAATTCTTACAGAAATTTCACTGTTACCTGTAATCATTTCACTTTGTAATTATTTAATGGTATTTTCTTGAACCAAAATTATTTACCAAATTGAAACAGATCAACAACCCAAAGGTAACAGCATAGAAAAATGTTAATGTCTTATTCCAGCTGTATGTAAAGCTGGCAAAAACAATAAATTCTGCATCAAAATTTGTGCTTTTTGCATAAACATTTTGCGAAGTATTATTTATCAAGACATAATAAATCTATAAACATACCTTATATTCAATGTTGCCTTCTTCAACCTACAAAATAAAGTAGGGTATTTATTTTACTTATATATACCGGTAGTGTAAATAACCTCGTCTTAAAATAATGCTCTTTTAAACAAAATGCATCCATGCAATTGTAATTTCTTTAAGTGACTCAAATCAAGGCATATGATAAATGTAAACTTTAGTTTTAATCTTAAGATTGTCAATAACTTCTCATTATCAGAGAGTTTACAATGTGAATTCACTCTGACTGCTTTAATCACATTCATTTGTGAGGTAATATTCAGCTATAAGCAGCCGGCCGTATATCATTTCCGACAATTTTAGAATAGTCCTGTCACTCTTTTCCGCCATTTGATTAAATTACAAAAATGTACCTGTACTGTAATTAATAGCTTACCTTAACCCAGGTGAGCATCTCTTGTTCTACACTGTTCAGTGGTAAGTATTTGGTGAGTATTCACTCATATCAAATTTAAAACATTAAAGTTCAGAGAGTTTTAACAAAGGTTTCTCAGTTCAGTAGGTGCGAGCAGTTGAAAAGCTTTGCACCATGAATATTATACATAGAGACGAACCGTGGTAAGAAATCTATAATATACGATGGATATTCCTACAGAAAAGTTAATTCTTTAAAAAATGGAGATGTTGTTTATCAGTGCAGTACCGGAAAATCCTGCAAAGCTACCGTAAACACAGATGAACTAGAGGCTCCCAGGAGCCTGTAAATGCTCACCTGGTTTTCAATTTGACATCTAAAGTTGATAGAAAATGGGGGTGTTACACATAATTTTGAAAGTGGGCCACCCAAAGATCATTTCAACTCAAATTTCTGAGCAAAAGATTTTGATGTGATTTTTATCTCATAATATTCCTAAATGGAATAAACTGGCTGAAAAAATCTCACAGAAAAACCCAGAATAAATGTTAAACTACTTATTGCCATGTACCTGTAGCTGCAGTTAAAATTTGATTTCATTTTGATTTGTAATAAAGCAGAAATTAAAGAAATTTCTATTTTTAGTAACAGCAGCCATTTTGACTGGAGGGCGGAGCTGTCGGACACAATATTGAAAGGGGACCACCCCAGCCAAATTTGCTTTAATTTGGTTCAGCGGTTTCAGAGAAGATTTAAATGTGATCTTTTATCAAAATATGTCTAATTTGTATAATCGTTATAAATCGGTTGAAAGAAAAATTTCACAGAAAAACCCAGAATGAATGTTAATCTACTCATTGTCATGTAGCTGCTGTTAAAATTTGAGCTCATTTTGATTTATAATAAAGCAGCAATGGACAATTGAAGAAATTTCTATTTTTAGTAACAGCAGCCATCTTGAATGGAGGACAAGGCTGTCGGACATAATTTTGAAAGGGATCCACCCAAGGACCATCCCTGCCAGGTTTGGTTTAATTTGGTTCAGCAGTTTCAGAGGAAAAGATTTAAATGTGATCTTTTATCAAAATATGCCTAATTTGCATAATTGGTATAAATTGGCTGAAAAAAAAATTTCCAGAAAAACCCGGAATATATGTTAAACTACTCATTGCCATGTAGCTGCAGTTAAAATTTGAGCTCATTTTGGTTTATACTAAAGCAGCAATGGACAATTGAAGAAATTTCTATTTTTAGCAACAGCAGCCATCTTGAATGGAGGGCAGGGTGGTCGGACACATTTTGAAAGGGACACACACAAGGACCATTCCTGCCAGGTTTGGTTTAATTTGGTTCTGCGGTTTCAGAGGAAAAGATTTAAATGTGATCTTTTATCAAAATATGCCTAATTTGCATAATCGGTATAAATCGGTTGAAAGTAAAAATTCACAGAAAAACCCGGAATATATGTTAAACTATTCATTGCCATGTAGCTGCAGTTAAAATTTAAGCTCATTTTGATTTATAATAAAGCAGCAATGGACAATTGAAGAAATGTATATTTTTAGTAACAGCAGCCATCTTGAATGGAGGGTGGGACTGTCGGACATAATTGTGAAAGGGACCCTCCCTGCCAGGTTTGGTTTAATTTGGTTCAGGGGTTTCAGAGGAGAAGATTTAAATGTGAAAGTTTATGACGTACGACGGACGGATGACAAGTGATGGCAAAAAGGAGTTGAAGTCGTGAAAATGAAAAATGAACATAATCATGAAAGTGACGAGAAAAAGGTTGAAGTGAAACAACTTCGCGTACGTATAAGGAAACAATCCGGGACATAACCTCACGTCCGAGTAAAATCATTCGTCAAGAAATACAGATCCAGGAAGAAAATTTACTAGAGACAAATGACTTAAAAAATCTGGCACAGTCACTATACTGAGAACGCCGCAAAGACCTACTGAAATAGCCTAAAAACAGAGGGGATGTTCATCATGCTCTTGATGTTCTGGATTTGAATACAAACAAAGACAAGCGCTTTTTGGCTAGAAATTCTAGGGAAACAGGCATTGTGATCTTTACGTGTGTTACAAATCTGAAATGTCTTTCCGACCAAATCAAAGAAATTTTTATCGACGGCACGTTTATATGTTGCCCTAAATTCTTTCTCCAATTACCGGTATATACCATACATGGATGTGAAAATGAGAATTATGTTCCATTGGTGTTTGTGTTACTGCCATCAAAGACTGAGATATGTTATGATCAGATGTGGGATATGCTCCATTATATGTGTAGAGAGAGAGGTCTAGTATTTTCTCCAGAGACAGTACATATTGATTTTGAAATGGCTATGCATAACTCTGTTCGTCGCAACTCAGACAAGCGAATATCTCATGCTGCCGTTTTCACTTCGGCCAAAGTATGTGGCGTAAGATACAGAGCACCTCCCCGTGGTAAGCAAGGGGCAACAGGTAATTTACCTGGCCAACGGAAGAGGTACTATTAAAAAAAATTCACTGAAATGATGCATAATTTCTATCGGAAAAGAGTATCCGATTCGCGGAAATGTAAAACGGCGAAGCAGCCTATGGCTTTCCAGATATCCAGGGTATACTTGTTAAGTGGCAGAGGAGGTAGTAGAAAACCAGTGAACTGTCTCAACAAGTTTTGTGTACATCTTTACAGTAAGAGACATTTGCATTTATAAACTAGATTTGTAACAATATTTCTACAGGTGTATATCTCTGCATTTTGTGTGCTTTTCATATTTTTTCCAGATAGACATGTACAACAAAAATCACAAAGTTCATAAATGAATGACAGTACAAGTTTAAATTATTGATAAATGATATGTTATCTAATATAATTAAAAATAAATGACATTTTCATAATATAAACAGTAATGTATACATGTAATACAACTTATACGAAATGAACTATGTGTGAAGGGAAATTAATTTATGGTCTAGTACCGTCATACATGTTTTATATTTAAGTAAGTTCCATCTTAGTGGAGGTACATTTACTAATTTTCTTTAAAGAAATGTAAAAGTCTTTTTCTAACTTGCCATCACAAAATAAATATTACAACCAGGACAAAAAGGCTTACATGTACATGTAGACATGTAAAGACTTGGAAGAATTACATCAATGTCCGAAAAAAGATTGAATTTAAAAAAGTCATTACTGTTTGACACTATAGGTGTGAAACCACTAATTAATTTCTTTAAGGCTTTCTACTAAATTTGTGTTTTTTCGAGCCTACAGGTACCTGGCCATTTCATCTCAAGTTTAACCTTTCCAAGACCATATATTTTCTGAAACGTACATATTCCTCTACGTTCTGTCAAAATATCAGGGCATGTTTAAAGTCTTACAGTGAAATGTCATGCTATGGAAAACACCTACTCTAAAAATAGCTCGGTCATCCCCAAGAAATTCAGTATTTATAGGTCATGCATCAAATCCTCCATAGAGGTATTAAAATACAACTAAGTCCCTCAAATTTGGACTCAAAATAATCCCTATATATTTAACTTCAATTATCAATTTTAATTAGTCCACTCCATTCAGTAGTTTTCACAATACTACAAAGTAAAAGGAACCTTTTTCTTGAAAAGGGACTACTTTCTAAGCTCTGATTGGTGAATTAGTGGTTCGACACCTTTACAGTGAGAATTAACAAATGTTCAATTAAAATGAATTGTTGGTCATGTTTAAATGAACAATATATACAATCAATGACGTACATATATCCTTGATACAATTAAGGTAGCTACCGGTACATGTATAAGCAGTCAGATGACATTCATATTAATTAAATTAAGTATCCATTGATTGGTCATTAACACAATATTAATATGAAATGCATTTAAAATATTGTGGTTTTTTTTCTAATTCAAAGAATTTTCTATTTATAATTAAAATGGATTGATTGGTCATTAACACAATATTAAATATTAAATATACAGCAATATTAATATGAAATGCATTACAGCAGCATTTAAAATATTGTTTTTTTTTTCTAATTCAAAGAATTTTCTATTTATTAGGCCTAGCCACAGTTTAATCATGTAAATGTGAAGACTTCATATAATCAGGCATAAGGTTATCAAGATACTTTATTTTCCAAATCAGGGCCCCAGTATTGTTTTTAATTTTATATGTAAACAAATTTGCAGATTTGACAATTTAATTTGTTTCTGTTATATACAATAGTGGATATTGACAGTAAAATTGATGCCCGATAATCTGGAAGATATTTGTCTCTTGGATCTATATGGCATGAGGTACTGAGCAAAAAATAGTTCCGAGTCGAAAATCTCAATGATATTAAATCATTTAGTCCGATTCCCTAGGTTTGATTTTTGCACCATGTTATATGCATCATAAAAACCAAATATTATACGATGCGATCTTGAAAAATGGATACTACAGTATTATGAGTATATCAGACAATATAATCAGTCTGAAGCACAGGGTCAGGGACTTGTTACGATTCCCCCCCCCCCCCTCTAGTACCAGGAGGGGGGGGGGGGAATCGTAACAAGCCCCTGTGTCTAGAGGCCTACATGAAATCTACATCCTTAATATTTCTCTTCAAAAAAATAAACATATCCATACCTCTGGTGGTAATGAGTTTGACGTGTCACTTTCAATTCCGTGTTTCTGTGAATCCATTTTTATGCTTTGATTTTAAAGTAATGCTGCGCTTTAAATAAATAAAATATAGGTAATTATCTACATTGTTGTGCAAGATATCATTCGAAATTTGACAGGCCACAAAAACATTTCGCTTGTGTGCGCCATATTGCATCAGCTGTGGCAACAATAATAATGGAGTCAAAGTCGGACAACTTCGGTTGGATAAGCCATATTGCATATATATATATACCTCTAAGCTCTATAAATAGTTTGTCATTGTTTTGTTCGCAGTGCATATTCTACCCATATTAGGCATATAATATGATAATAGGTGTTACCTAACTTGGGACGAAGTCCAAACATTTTTTAATATGATAATAGGTGTTATCTAACTTGGGACGAAGTTCAATATTTCTTATTTTTTTTTTATAAATCCATGTATTGACCGAAATGGTAGGCTATATATAGATTCTCCTTCAGTTGCCCGTGGGTTACGATATTTCTCCACTCAAGAACTCTCGAGAGTGGAGAAATATCGTAACCCACATGGGCAACTGAAGGAGAATTTGTTTCTCCCATTATTTAACACGAACTTTATTTCAAAATCCTTTGGCGGACCTCTACACAATTCTGTTGCTAGGACGCGGGGAAAGGCACAGCGGGTTAAAACGCCGTAATAATGGGAGAAAATTGTTTTTATCATTTTTCAATATATATATATACATATATGTATAGTATAACTAATCGTAGATTTTGAATATCAAAATAAGACCACGAGTGACCGAAGTACGCACAAGGATAAACGAGTGTTCCGCCCACGAGAATTTTTTTGAAATTTTTTGAACTTTAAAAAAAAAAAAATCATATTTTTGAAATTTTATGAAATTTTTTTTGAATTTTTTTGCAATTTTGGAAAATTTTGAAATTTTGACCTTTTTTGTACATTGCCACTAGTACCAGATTACTGTGCATCCTTACGGAGTCGAATTCCAACCATTGGTTTCCGGTTCCATCATTTCCGGTGCAAGGAATTTTATCCATTAGCGCTAAGGATCTGGAATCAAAATATTGCTATTTCTAGCATAGTTGGGATTTCGTCCCATAATAATATGATAATAGGTGTTACCTAACTTGGGACGAAGTCCAATAATATGTTGTAAACAATAATATGAGACAGGTGCTACCTGTAGTGCCAGCGAAGCACAATCCACATTATCTAATATTTAAATCATGTAAATCCTTGGGATGATTGAAATAGAAATTTTACTTACTTTTGCGTACTTTTTGGAGTGTACTGTAGTACAATGTAAGGATGCTCTTTCCATCTATTGAAACAGGCACGGCCATGAATGCTCGCGAATCTGAAAATCATCTGCCAATTTCACGCTCATTCAGTGCATCAAAATAGTGTCGAGATATATCGGGGACAACATTTTTTCAGCGCCGAGATATATCGGGGACGACTTTTAACATTAATAACCGGAAGTAGTTCCAGATTACTGCGCATCCGATTTTCTGCAGATTTAACCATGTATTGGTTTCCGGTGTGTCATTTCCGGTGCATGAAATTTAAGCCATTAGTGATATGGATCTGAAATCAAAATATTGCTATTTCTACCATAGTTGGGACTTCGTCCCATATAAATACTGTCTTTAAACCAGGTTATATAGATTTGATCTGTTTTGTTGATTTGTTTGATATTGTAATCAGAGATACAGGTAAATAAAACATGTTTTATATAAGTTTCTGTTGTAATACTGACAATAGTGGACAAAGGAATTCGCACTATTCCAATTATTAAGTCTCCCAAACAAAGTTTGGGAGACTTATTGTTTTTGGTCCGTTTCTTCTTCTTCTTATTATTATTGTTATTATTATTATTATTATTATTATTATTATTAAGTCTCCCAAACAAAGTTTGGGGGACTTAATGTTTTTGCTCTGTTTCTTCTTATTATTTTTCTTATTATTCTTATTCTTTCTTTCCGCGAAGCATGAACTTGTCCACGGCAGATCTCAGGAACTACAGGACAGAATTTCATGAAACTTGGTGGAGTTATAGATATATGTTTCTAGTTGATCCTAAATTTTCAGATTTGTGGTAAAGGGGGTCAAAGCCATATTTTTGGGGGTTCAAAGGGGGTGGGGGTTACTATAGAATCCTACGGGAAAATTGAAATTTCGTACATTAATGTTGATAACTTCTAACTGGATAATGATAGAGACATAAAATTTGACATAGTGATAGGTCACCATTAGAGGAGCAATTCTGCGTTTTCAAAATTTTCAAGATGTCTGCCATTTTCAAAATGGCTGCCAAAACACAGCATAAAAATGGGGGGTAAAAATTCAACATTGTCCGATATCATCAAAATTTGATATGTGGGTAGATAGTGTCAGTGGCCGGTTTGGGAGACTTCATAATCGTTAGATTATAATCATATCTTGTTATTATTATTGTTATTCTCCTTTCTTTCTTTCCGCGGACCATGAACTTGTCCACGGCAGATCTCAGGAACTACTGGACAGAATTTCATGAAACTTGGTGGAGTTATAGATATATGTTTCTAGTTGATCCTAAAGTTTTCAGATTTGTGGTAAACGGAGTCAAAGCTATATTTTTAGGGGTTCAAAGGGGGTGGGGGCTACTATAGAATCATATGGGAATCTAGTCCGAGATTCCTCTGTCGTTTAACGGCATTGATAAAGTTGCTGGTAGCCGTTCAACGACAGAGCGTGCTTGCTATATACGGAAAACAGCGGATTTGCTTCTCCAACTCTGGGTCAGCACATTTCCACGTTTCGTGGCTATCGGATTTTATTTTCTATCATAAACCTTATATAAATCGCTTCACCAATCATTTTTCTATTCATTCATAAACATCTTACCCTCAGAAAGTGGTGTTACACTCCATTACAGCACGATTTTGCCTTAGATCCTATGATTTCGACATTTGTCTTCCATTTTTCAAACATTTGTCACGTGACTACGAGAAAACTACGATTACCGCAATGTATCATGCGAGATGATTTGCATATAAACAAACAAACAAATATTTTTATTGCCAATCATAGGGGCCTGTTAAGGCAGAACAATTAACATAAAATTTAATACAGTTGATTATATTGATTGGTAATGATTTTAACAGCAAATTTAGTGAATTACAGATAACCATAAGAAAAAAAAAATGTAGTACCTTGTCCAAAAACAAAAAGGGGGAACGTAACACATGCTCTTTCCGAAGCCCGTTGGTAACACTCTGCCATTGAATCTTTTCTTTCCAACACATTCTGTATTATTTCCTTCTGCTCTGCTTTGATCTGTAGATGGACTGTTTGTCCTGCAGAATACGCTTAAATGTATCGTCTTCCATGTGATTTGAATGTTGTTTACGTATGCAAATAATGCTCCAAATAATTTGGCACGCTGCATTAATTAGCTCCCATCATGCAATGCGTTGCTGTCATCATTCAGTTAGTATCGCGAGATCACGTGTGTAGATTCGAAAATGGAAATCAAATGGCGGAATAATAGGATCCAAGGCAAAATCGTGCTGTAATGGAGTGTAACACCACTTTCTGAGGGTAAGATGGTTATGAATGAATAGAAAAATGATTGGTGAAGCGATTTATATAAGGTTTATGATAGAAAATAAAATCCCATAGCCACGAAATGTGGAAATGTGCCGATCCTATGGCTGGTGAGGCAAATTCGATGGTTTCCGTATATAGCACCCTCTGTCGTTGAACGGCTACAAGCAACTTTATCAATGCCGTTAAACGACAGAGGAATCTCGGACTAATGGGAATCTTGAAATTTCGTACATTAATGTTGATAACTTCTAACTAGATAATGATAGCGACATAAAATTTTACATAGTGATGGGTCACCATTAGAGGAGCAATTCTGTGTTTTCAAAATTTTCAAGATGTCTGCCATTTTAAAAATGGCTACCAAAACACGGCATAAAAAATGGGTGGTAAAAATTCAACATTGTCCGATGTTATCCAAATTTGATATATGGGTAGATGATGTCCCGAATTGATTCCTGACATTGAAAAATTATAGAAGAAAAGCAAATGAATGGTTAAAGCACCAAGCATTAAAATGCAACTTATCTCTTTGAAGGTTTACTTTTTAAGGAATCAATCTTATCGGGACAAATCCGCGAATCAGAAGCAATAATTAAAGTGTTGAACTTTCTTGCATAAGGTTCTTGAAATTCGGACACGTATTATACGAGTGATTGTTGTTGTTTAACGTCAATTCAGCAAATTTTCAGCTATATCATGGCGAGAACAAGTTAATTTTCAATGAGATGATGATGAGGTCCGCTTTGTACTAGACCAACACACTGAGTTGGATTTTTATAGTGCTAGCTCACTAAAACAACAGTCCGCGGATAGACATGTCGCCCCACTCGGACACATTATCCTGATTCCGAGCCGACCAGTCTTTGCTCTTTTTCCTTAATGCTGCGTGCTTACCAGAGAAGCAAAAATATCAATTTGTATAGTCTTTGGTATGACCCGACCGGGGCTCGAACATACGATCTACCGCACTCGAGGCGAGCACTCTAACCATTACGCCACCGATGCGGTTCGTATTATACGAAGCTGCCTGGACGCGGCCGAGACACACATTCATGTCATTAAGGGGACGACCATTTAACTTTTAGGATGTTTTTTTCTGAAAAAAAAAATATTAATTATGTGGTGAAATTTTAAAGAAGCAAAATAAATTGACACGAAAGATGCAAAAATATCATTAATCCGGCCCTACAGTTCTCAGCGAGAAATTTATGATAAAAATATGAAAGGAAATTACTGTCCAAAAAATAAAAATCTGATTTTTGTTTCCTGTGAAAAAATATATCGCTGTGGGGGAAATGATAGTTTTCTGTGTAGTGTTTTGTAGATCAGTGATTATCCTTTTTCTTTTGGCCATTGTATTGCCTTCCCTTGCGCTTGGGGATCTTAAAACTCTTCTTGCATTGTTTTTGAAGCAAAAGCGAGTACGCAAATTTACATGGTTAGACCCTATACAGTGTGAAAAAAATACGTGTACAATTTTCAATCGGGTTCAATTTAGTCTGAAAACTCGTGTGCAATTTTATGTCATTAGACAACAAATGAAGCAAAAAAAAAACTCGTGTACAATTTTACGTCATTAGACACCAAATGTAGTAAAAAAAAACCACGTACATGCAATTTTACATTGTCATTGGGCCCTATAGGCTATGATTGTTACCGGTCACTGAAATAAACTAGAAAAAAAGGTATTGGAAATATCAAATTAAAATCTATTATGTTCACTTCCGTCCTCTCTATAGGCCGTGCCTACCGTCATATTACGCAACGTTTCAGATCAAGGACACCATGTAGGTAATGATATTGCCATTTGATTACATTGGTTACAAGCGTTTATCGGAAAACAAACGTTTTCCTAACCACCGTTGGTACAGCGACGCCACCTGGGGGGAAAACGGGTGAATGGTCTCCATTGATTCCTGATATTGAAAAATTTCTACCAGTCACCATTTTCAAAATGGCCGCCAATATATCGCACAAATTCAACATTGTCCGATTTCAACGATATTTCGAATATGTGGGTAGATTATGATGTCCCGAATTGATTCCTGACACTGAAAAATTTCTATCGGTCGCCATTTTCAAAATGGCCGTCACAATACCGCACAAATTCAACATTGTTCGATTTCAACGACCTTTCATATGTAGGTAGATTATGATATCCTGAATTGATTCCCGACATCGAAAAATTTCTACCGGTCGCCATTTTCAAAATGGCTGCCACAATACTGCAAAAATTCAACATTGTTCGATTTCAAAGATAGCTTTTGATTTATTTTTTAAACCTGTTGTCAGTGGCCGGTTTGGGAGACTTCATAATCGTTAGATTATAATCATATCTTGTTTTTTTAAATCATTATCCTGCAGTCAATTCATATGTGATATAGATGGATTTAAAAAACATAAATAAATGTAGTTTTTCTCTTCATAATTTTATTAACTAAACATGTTTAATTAAATAAGGAATTGTCATTCTCCAACCTCCAGTTTTCTTACAGTTTGCTAATCAAGGGAAGAATTCATGCGAAATTATTTTAAAATGTTTCACAGTATTCAAACATATTGACAATTTCTATGAACACACAGATTTGAAATAACATCAAAATCAAAGTTTCGTGCAGCGCGAATCAACAAATATAAAAAGATATCCATATCTCAAAAGACAATGGATCTTTTACTTTCTATGTAGATGTTTTCCCCCACTATCACTGCCAACACTTTTTACCGGACTTGACTGTATATACGAGTAACACAGCGAGTGTCTTATAAGAAGCAGAAACTGATTACCCTTCGCGAGCACCTGAGCTCACCCCGGTTTTTTTGTGTGGTCCGTGTTCCTCTTTTTTTGTGTGTTGTCCTTTTACATTTGTTGTATGTTCTGAGTTCTGTGTTGTAATGCCCGTTACTATTTCCGCATAAAACGATGTTCGGTTCGTCTTTACCTCCAGTTGTCTGTTATGTCTTATTTACGTTATTGGTGTTTGCTTACAAATAGTAGTGTTCAACACGTCGTGTTGTGTTTTTCTTCGTCTTGTGTACCCTACGTTGCCATTTTCTCTGGATTGTTCATTTTTTATTGCCCCTTCGGTATTCTGTAACGTTTATTATAACATTCAAAATTAGATTCTTCCAATGATGCCATTTTCTAATATTTCTTGTACCTGTTTGTCTTGCTCACGCCTAACTTGAAGCCAGTCTTTAACAATTTTGTCGAACAGGGCGTGCACCGGGCACCGTAGCTGCAATAATGTAGCTCCTGTGACAAACTTGTGTCTCTGCAGCGCTACAACGCGGTCCCATTCGTCACAATGGAGCAAAAAAAAAGTTGCAGTTGAAACATAAAAAACTCACTATTTACACTTCAAACATTTCATTATAACTATTACTGATGATCCCAGTCCTTGTTAAATCGGTTTGGCTGAGAAATATATGCTTTTCAAAGGTAGCAACAACCTTGTTCAAATTTATCGATCGTTTGCCTTTAACCGGAAACTACGGAAGGCGGAGCTTTTCTAAATATGGTATTTCTTACTACACGTAGTAAACGGCTGATCTAAACATTCACACCTCAAATCGCCAAATATGGTATCGACATCCAAATAGTGAGGCCGGAAATGACGAAATTCAAAATGTTCAGAGAGAAATTAAACATGGATTTTTATTTTGTGGGAATTACATTCTAAAATACGGGTAGGTGATAAAAACCTGTTATAATAATGGACAAAAGGAAATGTTATGTCTTATTATTGATAAATGCAGGCGTCAGAAACTCTGTAAGCGAGTGCAAAAAATCTCGGCGGCTGCTCCATTACGTGTAATGGCATCCCGTTATAACCCTTGCGAGTAAGCGAGCATTTAGGGTTTTATTATTAGAACTACGGGCACGGCTACATAACTTATGTTGGAAGAGGTGTGATTTTCCTAATTCATTCATATTTATAGCAAAACTAGCTCGGTTCTGCTTTAAAAATTGCTTCAACCTCTTTGTTTCATTTTCTGTCAAGAAAAGTTTGAAGATACCAAGGGGTAATCTGAAACTGTAAATCGAAGAAGGGCAGACAATACAATGGACAAATTAAAAAAAAAGGACAACTTGACATACAATGATCTCAAAACACTATGCAGAAAACTAAAGATTGAGCAACACGAACCACACACAAATAAAAACGAAGATGAACTTAGGGTTCCACTAGTGTTGCTCGTTACAAATCCGATGAGAAATAATGAACGAGAAAAGGACGGGATTGCGATTATGATAAACGGAACATACCCGTGGTCATTTGTGATACATATAGTTTAACGTTTAACCAAGTCATGGTGGCGATCAGAAACTTTACGATTAGGAACCCTTGGTTCAATAGCTTCCTTGTTAGCAACAACCCAAAGCTATGGAATATCGTTACAACTTAATAATATATATACTCCATATACAGGTGTTGCTACATATAAATGGAAAGTTCACAATGGGAAAATTGAAATTATACCTTTTATTGTAAAGTTTGTTCTTAACAGGACCCCCACAGCCAATTCCTATGTGTCGGTCCAGGTATGAAGCACATCTGAGTTATCTTTTAATTCATGCTCAATTGGATAGACACCACCAACATAATCAACAAACTTCGAATTCTAGTGAAAGGAGACCATATATATATATATATAGCAGAATGTGAAATAAACAGATTGGGCTAGCAGCTTCTGTTAATTTTTCTTGAGAAGCCCACGAATTAAATCTACTCCATACGAACAAAAGAACAAGGCAACGAGAAGAGGAGCACAGTCTGTTCCCATAGGAATGCAATTATCTGTTGAAAATTACGGCCAACAAACTCAACATTTGAACAAGTATGTTTTCAACAGACAGTTAACATTCCAATTAGTACTAATTGTGCTTCCCTGATATCAACCATATCCTTATATTCATATGAGGAAGACTTCAAATAGGGGCTACTTCAGTTGAAAGGGAAGAAATTAGCTCAATCCTTTAATTTCAGCTTCAGCCAAATTGATACCTTTCTATCTTCAAATAATGCATGGTTTAGTGAATTTCTGGATCTCTTTAAAGTATCCCAAATTAGCTTGAAATTAAGGATACCATTAAGAGTCTAATTCATACATTTAACTTTACCTAGACATTGATTGAGACCAAAAGTATATGGCAAAGATAAGGTAAACTTTCTGTTTATTTGTAGCACCATTCTAATGACACTTGCTCAATTAAAATGATAGAGGATTACTGCTGATGAACAAACTGATCACACAGGGGTTCATGACAATTACATTGAAGTCTTCACTTCATGTTTTAGTCGCGGTTATCAATCGGTTGGTCGCTATGCAGTGTCGGTCTCACGGATGACTAAAGGATTTATTCGCAGGGTCATAAATCTCTCTTTGTCCCTTTTACAACATATACGTATACAACATTTAGTTTATTACTACCATAATAAACATAGTGGGTGTCACATGTGGTGCAGTAAGTGCTTACAATTCCGGAGCACCAGAGTTCACCCCCATTGTTGATAGGTTTGGTTTTGCCCATCTTTTATGTGTTTGTTCATGTTTATTATTGTTTTTCTTTGTCTCTTTTTGTCTTTCTTTCTCATTTTACAATTTTTCATCACATCTTGGTATTCTTTGCATTTTTTCAGCAATTATCGTGACTAAACAGACTAAATGGGAAGGATAGCATTTATGACTGATGAAACCCACGAGACAGGTAGGTGTCTACATAGTAATGCTTGAGGTGGGTATTGGGCATGAATCTGCACCAGTGGTGTTAGTCATGTAGAACCACTGATTTTCATCCATTTCATCTGTTGATTGATCTGTAATTAGTAAAACTAAAATATGGTCCAGTAGTCTTTAACATACAAATTTATTATCTTATTTACTAAAATGTGAGTTATTAATAGATTAGATATTTGACATAAATCAGATGTGGTCATTTTCACTGTTTATTTTTTTGAGGGGGGTGGAGGGGTAAAGAAATAAATATAATTTATGTTCATGAGTTTTTTTTATTTAATATAATTAAATATAACATCAATATATGTATAAGGACACATATTTTTTTTAAATTTAATCTGCATGTCAGATCATATAAAATGACAACCAAATCTTTTATTAGCCACTTGAAAGAAGTGACATACACATCTTACTCACAAGAGAAATGTCTTGTGACTCGTTCAATCCAAATTAAAAAAATAAATCACTTGTAACCGAATAATTAAGATAATTCATCTGTGTGCTAACATTAACATACATGAGTGAATTACTAAGCTGTTCGTTTATTGTGATTTAATTGCAATGTTTATGTTACAGTATACAAGATTGATTGATTGAATGTTTGCTTTATGTCAAATTTAGAATAATGTGACACTAGGTTTTGTAATGGAGGAAAGCAGCCTGATTGGAGAGAACCAGTAAGTGTTGATAAGCAAGTACCTGATAAACTTATTAAAGGCACAAGACAAGCACATCTTGCAGTCAGCTGGGTGCAATGTTATCCTAAATTTTAAATGAATGTGCAGCCCTATCCAAGATGTCTCCACAGGTAGGTTATTATTGTACACTACAAGGTGTTCAATTTTCAGAAAACCAATGAATGACTTAATGATATAATGTAGATAAAATTGACCTAATTTTGAGATGTAGATGCAGCACCATATAAGGCATCTTTGCTAGCCAAGAGTTATGATCCACATCCCCTCCCCTTCACCCTTGGTCATGTTAGCTATAATTCCTATGTACTGCCATCTACTGTATAATGTCAGTTATGTCCTTATAATGATATCATATTCAGCCAATCAGCTCAAGATAATCATTTCTACTCATGTCAAAATATGTACATAGTCAACTGAAAACACTAATTATTTTTTTGGCAGTTCCTAATGGCAAAGCCTTACACAAGTCCATTTTGTGTTTACATTTTTCCTACAAAACATGTGTTTTTGCAACACATATTCTGATTGGTTGCAGCTATTGCTGGCTACATCCAGTTAAAACTCTCACCAGTGACCATGACAATCTAGTTAACGCTGCCAAGAGTGAAGAAGGTGAAGGTGTATCGTAACCATTGTCTGGCAAGATGAATTTAAGGCATCTCTATATCATAGCAATATATGTCCAAGAAATGGTATGTGTTTAGTCCAACTTAATTTGAAAATGGAACAATAACAAACATGTAAATATACAGTCAAACCTGTCTTAGGCAGTCACTCATGGGGAATGTCAAAAGTGACCTCTCAAGAGAGGTGACCTCTTAAAAGAGGTTCAGTAAAAACGGACCAAAGTTGTCATCAAATGGATTGCCAAGCACTTTCACGTAATACATTTTGTACATGTATTTATGGATGTAAATGAACATAAGTTATGTTGAATAATGTAGTTCAAAGTTTATTTTTTAAATGCATATGCATTAACTTTTACACATACATTTGTCTGTATGTAAATAAACAGTTTGATAGATCGTAATATTAACCCGGTGTCGAGTATAAAATACCAATGCGGATCGATAAAAATCTGAAGCGTTCCCGTGCATTTCAACGAATTTTGAATGGCCAACCTTCACATATATGAACATATTGAATACGAGAGCTAGGATTTTATGCAACAAAATAAGAAAATAATAAATCAAAAGTTAGTTCTGCTGAAAGTAGCTTCGGACAAAAAGTTTGGTCAACATTTCTCATAACACAGAGTCGGATTTCGTTCACTTTCCAATGGGCCATTGTTGTTTGTTATTGAACGAAATTAAAGTTTCTTTAAAAACCGTAATGTATTACTTTTCAACAAAATCACTTTAAAAATACTTAATGGTCACTTTTCCCACTTTGCATTTTTTAATAGCTTCATGTTTCTAATTTAACGTTAAAATACGGCTTTGAAACATCTGGTCTCCGACAAACTTTTATTGCACCTGTTTTCATAAAGATTATTTTAATGAGCCTCAATGAACACTGTTTACACCTATTCGATTGTTTATTAGGATCTCTTTTTATCTATGTTTATTTAACATTTAAATTACCAACTCAATTAGTTGTAATTCCCTTTGGCGATTATTTATTATCTTAAAAGTAACCGTATCACGTGATCGATCGTGCACATTATGTCATGTGATAAGATGTCTAAAATGGCCATTATTAGAAGACGATCTCACAATTCATGCATGAAATAGGTGACCGTTGGCTGCGTTAGAGAGGTGACCGTTGAAAAGAGTTAAATTATGTAGTAATATTAGTTGGGCGGGTCTCAAAGTGACCGTAAGACAGAGGTGACCGTTTATTTGAGGTAACCGGTAAGGCAGGTTAGACTGTATATCTATGCTGAAAAACAAAACAAAAGTCCCTCATCTGGTACAAACGGTAACAGAGATATGTACTACAACATACATAATTAGATACAAATACAAGCACTAATGTCTGTTAATGTCTTTCCAATGTAATACGTGCTATAATATCAATGTCATCACAGATATTGACTGTATAATGCAGATCTCTAGTCAACCCTAGTGGAGAATGGGATCTCCTTGGAGCACCATCTTGGTATCACTAGTTTTCCTTTTAAATAAATTATTTCATAGTCCATCTCAGATGTCAGCTTTTATCTTGTGCTAGAAAAGAATTAAAAAAAAATAACTAAGAAATGCAACCTTACCATCAAAATTAAAATGAACTTTTTAAAGGTAGATTGAGTGTCTGAGAGAAAATGTGTACTATATGAGACACTATTTTGCTTGACCGTAAGTATCTTATAATGGTAATAAAAAATATAGTACATTTATTTTACTTCAGCTTTATAAGGTATTGTTTTTATATTTGTAGAGTTTATATCCTATTTTTCAGTCTGCAGAATTGGGCATAAATATATCATATCTAATTTCAATGTAATGCTCATTTGTAAAAAGAGTTTGAAGATACCAAAGGGGTAAACATTTAACAATGAATAGTTGTGTTATAGTTTATGTTTGAAACACATGAATTTTGTTGTCACTGACAACAGACCATTTGTACATTTCTGACTTGATACTCAAATTATACATTTTTTCATGTTTTTTTGTAGGAGTCGCTTCCCTTTAATGTGGACAAAAGTGTCTTATTACATGCAAAGTTCAATGAAAATAAAAAATATTTTTCCTATACTGTGATATACTTCAAATAGTCAAAAAATAATATAATTTAAAAAGCATATAATCCCCCAAAAGAGATGAAAGTGCTGACTGATGAGAAAAGCTCCATACAGTGCCCCAAAAATCCACATTTTCTACCTGTTTGGACCAAGTTTGACACATATTATTTAGAAATATTTTGTTCAAATAAGAGGAGATGATCCACAGATCAGAGGAAAACTTTCAATTTGGGAAAATTTGAGTAATTATGGTAAAGAATATAAACATTCAACTTGATCTACCTTGGCGTAGAATATTTTGTCTGGCTTTAACGAATGCCATAATATCTGCATCTGCTTTAGCATCACCTGTTAATGGTAAACCACTCCCTGAATCTGATCTACAATGTAGAAATAAGACGCAGTTATAACTTAACTCTAATAAAGACTCTAAAAGTTCATCTATACATTACAAATACAAGGTACAGTTAGTAGACATAATTGTTCATCACCTCCAATTTTTCCCTATATATTTCCTTTAAAATAATTTGTTCAAAAACTAATCAGCTTCTGGTTTCACACAGGAGTGGTTCATATTATTGAGGTTGGTTATATTGTCAACCATTGGAATAAACATTATTTTATTTCATAAATCATAATAATACAGTCAGGAGATCATCAAAAAGTAACCACATAAGACAGGTGGTTGCTTAAATAAAGTTACTTTGCACTTTTTTGACTGAGACCTTGAAATAGTGACCTGTTATTCGAGATTATTGCTTAATGGAGGGGACCACATGAGCACGTTTGACTGTATGCATTTAATAAATATACAATACAAAATAGGATTAGAAAACAAATGCGAAGTACTTTTACTTAAATTCTTCTCTCCATTACTGATCAACTCTGTAGTTTCACTTGAATGTAAAATAAAAGTTACTGAAGAAAACATATATATTTTTCAAAATCATATTATCGTACAAATATATATGCAAAAAAGGAATAAATTCAAGGGAGGGTGAGGGTAGTCTCTGCATATACATTTGTACATGGAAATAATTGTAATTTATTGATGACCATATCTAAATTGGAGGAAACAAACTACCTTGTTTTATGTAGACCTGGCAGTTTTCTTTGTCCTGTGTCATACTGTTTTCTACTGTTGGTATCATAATAATGGTTTCTTTGTCCGGTATCATACTCTTTTCTGTTGTCTGTACTATATTGTTGTTGCTCAAAGCCATTTTGGGCTGATCTATTAGGAGTAGGTGTTCTCCATGCTGATTTCTGTTCTCTTTGCTCCCTGTGTGATCCTTGGTTATTATTACTCTACAAATGTCAACAAATCAACACAATTTAAGTGATATGTGAAACCTATTAAAAAACATACTATTTAAGATCAGACATATATTTGAAACAGCCTTACAAATTTCTCTTAACAAAGAAACATAATCACATTCTTCAGAAACCATGAATAAAACACTGTGGGAATATCTATTATTAGGGTCAAACATATATTTTTGTCTAAGTGTAATGTTGGATAGTCTCTCATATTCATTTATATCCATATCCTTTCTTACTAATCTATGGAAATTTCATGGAATACAGTCTTTAAGTTTTGGTGAAATTAATTATGATTACATAATTTATTATCAATCATTTATCATGATTTGATAGTTTCTGATCAATCATTTATCATTATTTGATAGATTCGGATCAACCATTTATCATGATTTGATAGTTTCTGATCAATCATTGATCATGATTTGATAGTTTATGATCAATCATTGATCATATCTGATCAATCATTCTCCCACTTACTATGAATATTAGACTTACTTGTGACATATTAACTTGTTCATTCCCCCACTCACTATGAATATTAGACTTACTTGTGACATATTAACTTGTTCATTCCCCCACTCACTATAAATATTAGACTTACTTGTGACATATTAACTTGTTCATTCCCCCACTCACTATAAATATTAGACTTACTTGTGACATATTAACTTGTTCATTCCCCCACTCACTATAAATATTAGACTTACTTGTGACATATTAACTTGTTCATTCCCCCACTCACTATAAATATTAGACTTACTTGTGACATATTAACTTGTTCATTCCCCCACTCACTATAAATATTAGACTTACTTGTGACATATTAACTTGTTCATTCCCCCACTCACTATGAATATTAGACTTACTTGTGACATATTAACTTGTTCATTCCCCCACTCACTATGAATATTAGACTTACTTGTGACATATTAACTTGTTCATTCCCCCACCCACTATAAATATTAGACTTACTTGTGACATATTAACTTGTTCATTCCCCCACTCACTATAAATATTAGACTTACTTGTGACATATTAACTTGTTCATTCCCCCACTCACTATAAATATTAGACTTACTTGTGACATATTAACTTGTTCATTCCCCCACTCACTATAAATATTAGACTTACTTGTGACATATTAACTTGTTCATTCCCCCACTCACTATAAATATTAGACTTACTTGTGACATATTAACTTGTTCATTCCCCCACTCACTATAAATATTAGACTTACTTGTGACATATTAACTTGTTCATTCCCCCACTCACTATAAATATTAGACTTACTTGTGACATATTAACTTGTTCATTCCCCCACTCACTATGAATATTAGACTTACTTGTGACATATTAACTTGTTCATTCCCCCACTCACTATAAATATTAGACTTACTTGTGACATATTAACTTGTTCATTCCCCCACTCACTATAAATATTAGACTTACTTGTGACATATTAACTTGTTCATTCCCCCACTCACTATGAATATTAGACTTACTTGTGACATATTAACTTGTTCATTCCCCCACCCACTATAAATATTAGACTTACTTGTGACATATTAACTTGTTCATTCCCCCACTCACTATAAATATTAGACTTACTTGTGACATATTAACTTGTTCATTCCCCCACTCACTATAAATATTAGACTTACTTGTGACATATTAACTTGTTCATTCCCCCACTCACTATAAATATTAGACTTACTTGTGACATATTAACTTGTTCATTCCCCCACTCACTATGAAATATTAGACTTACTTGTGACATATTAACTTGTTCATTCCCCCACTCACTATAAATATTAGACTTACTTGTGACATATTAACTTGTTCATTCCCCCACTCACTATAAATATTAGACTTACTTGTGACATATTAACTTGTTCATTCCCCCACTCACTATAAATATTAGACTTACTTGTGACATATTAACTTGTTCATTCCCCCACTCACTATAAATATTAGACTTACTTGTGACATATTAACTTGTTCATTCCCCACTCACTATAAATATTAGACTTACTTGTGACATATTAACTTGTTCATTCCCCCACTCACTATAAATATTAGACTTACTTGTGACATATTAACTTGTTCATTCCCCACTCACTATAAATATTAGACTTACTTGTGACATATTAACTTGTTCATTCCCCCACTCCACTATAAATATTAGACTTACTTGTGACATATAAACTTGTTCATTCCC